>JANAVB010032619.1:2610024-2827524 GCA_029216955.1 Iris pallida | reverse complement strand
GTAACATAGGGAACATGGCATCTCATAGTCTATCATGGCAAGGACACATATGTCATATAGACAGATGTATATGTAATGTTTAAAACTGTAGCAGGTACGTGATCGTCAATAGGTGTAAAATGTGCTGTGGCACAAGTATCTAAAATGTACTTTCGTACAAGTAAGCAAGCGATAGATGTACATACGTACAGATACAGCTGGTGCGTCTACGACAAGGTATATATATAAAATGTCAACCTTGCTCGGTTCGTACGTACGGGAGAAGGGGGCATGATCACGTACTCAACTATCAGTTTTCCCATAACCCATATTCTAACATGTGAGAGATACGAGAACAGTATAAAACATAGTGGATACTCAGAGCAGTATAAAGCATAGTGAAACATGTACTGAGAACCAGTAAGAAGCATGTGAAGATATAAGAACTGCCCTAAGCATGGCAGGTACTGTAAGTAATACAACATGTGAAGATTTAACTTGCTACCTCAAGGATCAGTATTTTAACAGGGTTAATACATGTTCTAGCATTAAAAGACAGTAAATGAGTTTGTAGATGTACTTGCCTCGAGCAAAGCAAGAATACTAGTACGAAGATATAAATGTCCGGTGTTCTGTCAATAATGATATACAAATTAAGTTCTAAGCTATGTTCAATATTACACTAGTGGTGTGACACGACTCCTAACTGGATACCAGCCAAGTGGGGACCTAGCATAAAAGTCCAACGTGGAGTGCCACTATACACAAACTAACTTCATAGGGTCTTTACACTAGTGTAGGGGGTGGTCCAATCCTACAATAACCCAGAACAACACAAAACATTGCAAGTCGTAACTATTCAATAAATAAATCAAACTGTACACTGAGTTTCAACAATTTTTGAGATAGACAAAAAGCTCAATTATACATAAAATAAAGTACCAAAATGATCCTTGTTAATTATAGAAATTTATACTAATTTTTCTGGAATTTATAAACCTTCATAAATATTTATTAAAAATCAGCAAACATATGTATCCTGAAAATGAGTTCTGTTTTCCTATTTTTATAAAATACCAAAGTACTTATTAAATACTGTAAAAATTATAACAAATTAGCTAAATTAACATAGTATTTAAATACAATTTATTCCAGATTTTTACAGCAATTAAAATATATATAAAAATTCAAAAACAGAAAGTAACAATTTCTGGAAAAATAATTAATTACAAATTAAGGATAATACAAAGCAAAATCTACAGATGTTGTCGGATGATAAAATAAATATCACCAACGTGTCCAGAATGGTCAAATTAGCTAGAATAGCCTACCCATAAGTCCAATTTAGATACAGGGGCAAAATGATAATTTCGGGTCAAAATGATGTCCACCGTTGGACACACTTTGCACCGAAAAACGTGTCAGGATAGAAGTCTACAAAACCAAGCAAATTATATGTCCACGAATCCAGAATGATGATACGAACCCAACGGTATATCCGAAATAGGATTCCGATGTGCCGATCTCAAAATGACACGTTGACGCGAACATTTAGAATTCGGTTTGCACGGAAATGCGTGCCGGAGCAAATGTCTTCAAAACTCAGCAAATTATATGTCAACGAGTTCAGAATGACGATACGAACTCAACGGTATATCCGGAATTGGATTCCGATGAGCCGATCTCAAAGTGACCCAATGACTCAAAAAGTGGGACCCGCTTTATACCGAAATACGTGCCAGGGCCCACGTTCTCCAAATTAAGCAAATTATATATGAAAATATGCCAGAACGACGCCACGAGTCTACTGGTGGTGTCAGAAATTGAATTCGGAGTCTCGGATTCAAAAATAGAATTTAACAAGTGCAAATTAAAGAATTCGGACGGCCAACTTTGGCGCCGAATTCGACCAACCAAACGTGCTTATAATGAAACGAAACTTAAAGGAGGCAGGAAGAGGGTTATACCATTTGCACACAGGAACTGGTAGCGCGCCAACCGGAACTACAACGGCGGAGTTACGAGCTGACGAAGTTGGCATCACGAAACTGTCCAAAAACAGTTTAATGTGTGCGAATATATATATGTATATATATATTTGGTTATATGTGTGCGAATATATATATGTATATATATATATTTTATATATATATATATATGCATATATATATATATATATATATATATATATATATATTAATATATATATATATATATATTTATATATATATATATATATATATATATATATATATATATATATATACATATATATATATATATATATATATATATATATATATATATATATATATATATAATATGTATATGAATATATATAAATATTCGTATATATGTATATGTATATATATATATATATATATAAATATACGTATATATGTATAGATATATATATAGTTTTAGATATATAGATATAAATAAATATAGCTATATATATTATAACTAGACTAAATCCCCCCAACAGAACATAACCCAGGCCCAACTGTAGTTCTTCCAAACCCGACCCCATTTTCAGCTATATACATAGTTATACATATAAGAAATAATAAACCCCAAGCATTCGGCCCAAACTAGCCCAGCCCGAGCAAAGAGAGTCCCAGCCCAGCAAGGCCCGATCCCCTGTTACACACACAGCACATACCAGGCTGAACCCGACCCCCCTGTACACACAGCCGTGTATACATATATACATAAGAGCGAGAGTTTCTCTCTCGACAAACAGCAAAACCCTAACGCCAAACCCTTCACCCAGACTACGCCCCGCCTCCGTCGACACGCACGTGCCACCCTGGGCACCGTCGCGCACGTCCACGACCACACGGATGCAGCAGCGCGCGCGCGGAAGATTGAAACATAGCACCAGCAGCAAGGGCAGTAAGGTACCTACATATCGACCCCCATATCTCTCTTTGTAGTCCATCGTTTTTGAATATGTAAAATCCTATGAATAGACTACATAACCTTCGACCTAACCCTTCAATTAGTTTAGATCAATTCATCCTAGATTTCTCATGAAAATTCTTGGAAAATCGATAAAAATTCGTTCTTGACAGTTCGAAAACTATTGCATGTACCCTAATTTGGAAGGCGACCAATCGCTAATCCAATGATTATTTTAGAAATCTATTTGAACATTTTTAAAGACAACATGACTAGTATCAAAACCCTACAGTTACTTTTAATTTTAGTTATTTGTATAGTAAGATAAATCAGTTTGAAAACCAAGAAAAACTTGGCAAAAATACTTTAGAAATTTAGAAAACCTTCGATACGACGTACGTCCCGCCAATCCGGGCGACGTGGTCACGAACCGAAAGCATAGAAAGGTGCGTATCAACTTCGCGGACGTGTGGGCTTTGACAAAATTTAAATTGGTCGCGTGTGCGCGACGAATTTGATGTGTATCCGTCGAAATTCACTATATCGACCCCTGTGCAAATTTTTTAATTACTTTGTGTACGTTCGTCAGATCGAGACGAAACTTGCGCTAACAAGATCATATCATTTTTTTAGTCTTGTATGCCAAGTTTGGTCCAATTCTGAGACAGTTGATCGGATGGCCATTTTGTGGGCCCCACGATCCGATTCAACGGGCGATTTTGTGTACGGCCTGCCGAAATCTAAAACTAGACATATCGTTGGGTTTGTATCATCAAAAAAAATCCGTAGACATATATTTTGACAACTTTGGAGACCATTGACTCTAGTACGCTTTTCGGTGTAAAGTGGGTCCAACGGCGGACATCATTTTTGTCCGAAATTACCATTTTGCCTTTGTGTCCAGAATTGGACTTAGGGATAGACAATCCTAGCTAATTTGACTAATCTGAACACATTGGTAACATCTATTACAGCTTCTGGAGGCAGTTGTGAGACTTGGACTTTCTGACTTGTTGATTGGCAATATATTGTTGGTTCTCCGTGCAACCCTCAGGCAAGTATACCTTGCCGAACATATGCAGTATTTATATTATTTTCTTTCTATTGTACTTTTTTATATGGTTACCTATTTCCTATATTGTGATTGGTTTGTCATCGACTATTTTACCTGTTTCTAGATTTACTTGCACGTATAGGATATTCGACATTGCTTGATTATTGGTCTTTTCGTGTTACCTTGTCTCGTGATTGAGTTTCAGTTTCTATATCTTGTTCTTGACTTGACCATTCTTGACTGGGAGTATCTTGTATTGTACTACAGTTGAGTTATACTATAGATTGGGAGTACCTTACATTGTACTATGACCTATAGCCGATTCTTCTATCTTGATATTGCTTAATTGACTTGACTTGAGACATACTATAGATTGGGAGTATCTTACATTATACTACAACTTATAGCATATATTGATTGATTGATTGACTTGATTTGTGACACTATGAATTGGGAGTATCTTGCATTGTACTACGATTTATAGGAGTCTACTTGATCTTGTATCCATTAGGAGAGGAGATCGATACTAGAATTGGCTAATCTCAACTGAGAGTATCCTGCTTTGTACGTTAATTGAAACACTATAGATTGGAAGTATCTTGCATTGTACTACAAGCTATAGGAGTTCTGATTGATAGTTAGCCAAGTCTAGTATTACATTTCCACACGACTCGTTGTCCTTAGATGTTCTTCTTGCAATATTCTTATCCTCCATATATGTTATTTACTGTCATATTAGTAGACATGTTTTATGTATCTTGCTAGTCATCTGAGGACCTGATGATCTCTTCAGGTAGCTGATTGCACAGAGTTAGCTGAGCATGTGGTAGTTGACTTCATCTGTATTATTCAGGTATTCTGTTATTATTATCGATTTACTATCTTTCTCATGCTTTTATGATATATCCTGCTTATCAGCTTAGCTTTATAGACTCGTATTATTCTTGGAGTCTAATCGGACATATATGCTAGTGGGCTGCAAACCACGACCCATACTTGTTCGTTCTTGTTTTATATGATTCTTGTGGATTGAGATATAGTTTAGATTAGACATGATACCCTATTTTGGACAGTTTTTACGTATTCGAGTCGGATTGGAGTCCGCTCGATACGTAGCTGGCTTGTTCACGAGCTCGCGCCCGAAAAGCGGGTGCGGGTCGTGACAAAAACCACCAGCCACCGCCCAAAAGTCGGCCCTACTCCGGCCAAACTACCACCATAACCACAACAAACACCAAATCGAAGAGAGGGAAGAGAAGCGACCAACCTTCGCGTCACTAGCCTCGTCGAGCAGGACGACCGCGTCTACCGTCCCTCGTCGTCTAGATTCGGTCGTGCCGCCCTTCGACCAAGTCCTCCGTCGACAACTCAACCGCGTGTCCACCACTCCGCCGCCACAATATTTGGGGTGCCGTCCTCCGCTCGACCACGAAACCAACGTCGTCGAGCTGCCTTGGCGAGCTCGCTGCGCCACTCCGCCGACGAACGACCCCACTGTAAGACCCCCATCTCCACCTCTCTATTGCTCTTCTCCCTCTCTGTGGTTGTTATGATTTTAGGTTTTTAAAAGGGAAATTTGGGAGATGGGAGCTGATCGAATGGAAGATCCCTCTCCCTCTTTTAAATTTTGGGCAACCACTCCCTCTTGTTTGATTTGTTTAGGAACTCTTCTCCCTCTTCCTTAATTTTGGAAGAAAGGGGTTGACTCTTATAAACTCAGCTGACCCCCTTGTTGCTGTATCAAAGTTTTGTGTATAAGTACATTATTAGGTGTTACATGTATAATAATAGAGATATTTAATAATGCTATTATTATTAACAAATACTTTACTATATGATATGTTTATATGCTATGCAAATAGTTTACAGTAATTAGTATAAATAATATTATGTATACTGCTTAATATATATGTGTATATATCAGATTTTTAAGCCTAACTTCTAATTTTGAAATCTGACTTAAAAACCTAAAATATGATTTGTAGTATTTTATCTAATTAATATATATTGTTACCAAAAATTGTAATTTGCCAAATTAAGGGTTTAGTGTAAAACTGTTTAACATAATTACAAAATACTATTTCAAATATTTTGACTAATAAAATTATTTTTCAAATATTATAATATTGTGTAACTAAATGATAAGGATTAGGGTTTGTTGTAGGCCTTGGGCTTTGGGCCTTAAGCCATCTGTCTACTATTGGGTTTTGAAAATACAAATAGGTATATGCCTTCATTATATATATATATATATATATATATATATATATATATATATATATATATATATATATATATATATAGTGTTATTATTTGATAGTAAAGGTTATTTTTGGAAATTGATATAATGATATTGATATCTTCCTAAATAGTAATTTTTGCTAATGTTATTAACTATGAATATATTTGACACTAGAATATTTTCTATATTCAAAAAAATATCTAAAGATGTCTTAATTAATGAAATATATTGCCTTCCAAATATTATAAACAATTTTTTTTGGTAGTTATATATATGGATTTTCTTTTTCCTTTATAACCTTAACCGCGACAAATATAGTCATTTCCTATTTCTTGAATCGTATATCATATCGAACCCTGATTCTGGACTCCAATATATCAAATTAGGTTATTTGGACTATTCTAGACTTAATGAAACTACCTGTGTCGTCATTGGGGACCATCTTGTGGAGCATAGCATTGGTATCTATCTCGTGTCGACTCGTTTATGTCGCGCACGTTGACTCCAACCAAATTCAGACGAGTACATTCTCTGATTGTTTTCATCATGATAGCATTTATATTGCATGCTCTAGACTACTTTACTTGATGCTGACACATTATTAATACGGATTGGTACTATATGGATCTTGTCATGCGATGTTATCCCCTTATCGGATACATCGGGTATTTTATGTTCATGTATTTTATCATGTACATCATGTACTCTTTGTATTCGTATTATTTATGTACTCTTATGTGCTCTCATGTACTCTCATGTGCTCACATGTGCTTCATGTTCAAACTAACAAACATGTATATAACGTAACGTGATCGGATCCTTGTGTATTGATTGGGGCGAGAGAGTAGAAGTAGTTATGTGATTAAATTCCTCTAGTGTACTCATGCATATGTCGATTATAACTTCACGTATAATGGAGTTACCGTAGAATACTCATGTACAACCTAAACCAATCACATAACTATCTTGTTCTCTAGATCACTTATATTGTTATAGTTTAATGCATGTTCTCTATTTTATTCAAGTACTCAGTTTCCTTATATCTTCATGATGCTATTTCTCTATTTTTTTTCCAGTATGTCATGTATTTTATTCTATTGCGAGTTATATATTTCCTACCATGCCATGGAACTGCTTTTAGAGTTATGTGCTTCGCTCTAATACTGACTGGATAACCATATTTTTGGATAATGTTATGCCCCACACCCTGGACTTTATGATGACAGATCTGATGCACTTTAGGTCATGAGTTGACCATTTGAGAGCTCTGGACCGTTATCTTTTATTCAGATTGTATTTTGATTTATGCTTCGTTATCGAATTTGTTTCCGATACTTTATGGTCTTGTATATTCATTTGTATACTTTAGTTATTCAGAGTTATTGATATCCTTTCTAATTCGTATCTTTTTTAGCTAGTTGTGTTGTGATTTGAGTACATTGTCATTATGGATCATCTAGATGTTGTAGATATTTATGGGTACTTTGTTAGTCCAATGATTGCATTATGTTTTTGAATATGGCTAATCAATTAAGTTTAAGATAATGACGTCACTAATATTCATATACTTATTATCATGTTGCTACTTAAACTTAGCATTGTCCTAATGTTTACTATATCAATATTGCTATGCTGTATAATATTGCTTTGTTCGTCTAACATGTTCTTGTAGACATGCAGTAAGCATGATCAAGCTTTGTCAAACCAGGACATATGTAATGAAGAATTAATGATGGGCCAAAGATAGTGTCATACAAGAAGATTTCTCTGAACCGCCTAACGACCTATCCGGGGCCTTGCATCGGGGGTTCCGCTGCCCAGTCAGCGGACGGGGGTCGAGGGGCAGCGCCCCGTGGGGGTTCGAGGGCGAAGCTACCAAATGATATTCAGATTTTCAGATCTATTTATCTTTGGGCGACCGCTGTCAAGAAAAAAGGCGTTTTCAAGTTTGCTCAAATATCAGAAAGAAGGCATCATCAAAGGGCTATTGGTTTCCTATTTGATCAATATATTTTTCATATTTATTGAGTTTAGGAATACGATGTATACTGCATCGTACTGGCAAATAGGCTACCCAAGAAACATTTTTAAAATATCCTTTCATTTTGAAAACAAGCCCACTTACAAAAGCCCAAACTACTTCCTAACTGCCTGACCTTTCAATAAGCCCAAAAACTGAATTTGCAAAAACCCTAACAGAACTCCAACAGAATTCGGTCCGAGTTCGATTAGTGGACGTTGGATTTTTGAACTTGGTCCTCCTGTAGTTACAGATGCACCCAAGATTTTCTCAAAGAGTTATGCCCAAATTTTGCTCGAATTCTATCAGAATTCTGCCTTTGGAAAACCTATAATAGAGAATAATTTCTACCATTTTAACACACCAATTTACTTTCATATCTCTTCTCTATAAGCCTACTACTTTTTCCAAAGTATTCTAAAGCTTTCATTTTCAAATTTCAAGCCAGTTATAATCCTCTAGTCTATTTGCCAGTGCGGTACGGTCTAGAAGTTTCAGAGTGGTTGTAATCAGAGGCTTGATTGAAGAAAGTCACTTCATAATTGAAGTTGGTCGAGTACTTCGGATCAAAGCTCGCGTTGTAGAAGTTGCAAGAACTTCGAATGAAAACTTGTGATTTTCCATAGTGGATTCAACTGTAAGCTAGAGTTCTTTCAACTGAACTAGTCGTCACAAGAGAAAAACCAGTATACATCGTTGTGTTTGCGTTTGCTCTATGCTCTTTACTTTTTATTTACTTATCTATGATATATATATATATATATATATATATATATATATATATATATATATATATATATATATATATATATATATATATTTTACATCCTTGTGTTTGCGTTTGCTTTCTGCTCTCTACTTTTTATTTACTTATATATATATATATATATATATATATATATATATATATATATATATATATATATATATATATATATTCTGTGATCTTATTTTTAATGATTTTTAAATAGCTAATTTTTTGCTGCCTACTCTATTCACCTCCTCTAGAGTATAGTGCTTTACATCCCGTTCCTACAATTGGTATCTACAATTGGTATCAGAGCAGGTGCTCCTTATAGAGATCTTATTGCAGGTTCTCCTTATAGAAATATTATTGCAGGTGCTCCTTATAGAGGTATTATTGCTCATACTAATTGCTCCTTTAATTAGTATCTGAATAAGGACTTTATTATTTGGCTTAACATCCTTGGAGTAGATCCTCATTACCAGAGCGGGTTATACAGGTAAAGCGAGGTAATATTGTTATTATATAACTGCTATTACATAGATCACTATATCACATATGGCAAGTATGTACTTCACAACTGAAGAGCAATCCTCAAATAGACTCCCACTATTTGATGGAACAAATTATAGTTATTGGAAGACACGGATGAGCTTCTACCTGAAGTCTCTATATTTTGACTTATGGTCAGTTGTTGTTAATGGCTACAAAAAGCCTACTATCATTTCTATTCTCACATCCTCTATAATCAACAAGCCTTATTATACTTACACAGAGGAAGAGAAGAAGTTAGCTAGCCTTGATGCAAAAGTTGTGCATATATTTTATTGTGCTGTTGACATAAATGTATTCAATCTTATTAATACTTGCACAACATCTCATAGAATTTGGAAAGTTTTTGAAGCTACTTATGAGTGTAGGTATGAAAGAAAAGCTAGCAAATCCAGAAAGAAGGATAGTCTTCATAATGATGCAAATCTGTGCATAATAAAATTGGGATTTAAGGTACAACACAATTCCTTATATGAAGAAGAGCTTGTATGTGACAATTGTAAGAAGATAGGCCACATCCAAGAAGATTGTACTACTGCTAGAAAGGAGAGTCACTACGAACGATCAAATAAAGGAAGATCATCATCTCACAAGTATACTAGCACGAACATATGGTGTGAAAGCGAAGTAAGAGATTCTGAAGAAAAAGAGAGACCTGATCAAGCTGCAAATTTATGCTCAATGGCATTATCTAACGAGGTACAAAATAATTATTTTTATAAAAATAGTGAATTTTCTCATAATGAGTTATCTGATGCTTTCAGTGATCTATTAAAAGAACACAAGAAAGTATTAGATAATTATAAGCAAGCTAGAAAGGATATGCTATCCTATAAGCATGAGAATGAAAAACTTACTTGCTTATTGAATGATGTTAGAAATACTTCTCCTTCTAATAATTCTACTGAGATTTTCACACTTGAGTTTAGATTACATGAGGCACTTGATTGCATTGAGAAAAGTACTCAAGAAAATGCTAAACTTAAGGAGAAATTAGAATCAGAAAAGAAGAAGTATTCTATTGCTTCATGTAGAATTGATGCTCTTAATGCTAAGTATGATGAGATCTGTGTTAACTATAAAAAGTTAGATATTAGACTGAAAAAGCAGGTAGTACAACCTATGACTCAGTCTAACACAAGACACATAACACCTCACAAAGTCACACACAATAGATCTTTACAAAGGAAGCAAGCAAAGCTAAAGCTTCACGCAACCATGCTTTCTATTACAAGTATCCACACACATCATATCACACCACTGCACATTCTCATACTGCTGCACATAGCACTAATATTAATACTTTCTGTCATTATTGTGGTATGAATGGATACGTTTCTAATCGTTGTCAGATTAGAAAATTAGTTGATATAAACTTGTGCAAATGGGTTTCCAAAGCTAACAAATGTGGATCCAAGTATTGGATACCAAAGTCTTCACCTAATATTTTAGGTGGAGCTACTTATGCTGAACCATAGAACTATGGAACGTGTTGGTGATTGCAAAGCTACAAAGGTCATCTTCTAAGCAATTTCACCAACACAAATGTGGTCACTAGAACCACTTCAATAACATGCCTCCTAAATAGTTTTTAATATCTAGCATGTTCTTACTATGTCTTACTATTAGCATTCATTGATATCTTTTAAATTGTTTATTATTTTAAATCAATGTGAGATATAATCCTAGCATGACTAGTGGTTTAGCTTAAATGATTAGTTCACACTATATAATATTTTATTTTCTATTAGTGCGACACATTTGTCTATGTATGCTTTTTTATTTTATTCTTTATTCTTGAAGCATGCATACCACTCTAGTCCATAGGAGTTTAATTTCTTTTTGGTTAATATGGTTTTGACTCTTCGCGTCTATTTTTTTTATGGTCACTTCTTATGGATTTGTCTTTAACATGTCATATTAACTTTGATCGGTATTTTGTGAGTATGTATGTTTAGCACAAGTCTTCTATTTACTTGAAAAATATATACATATACTTTTATGTTAACCTTGTGCTTGCATAATATATTAACTATTGATTCTCATATTTTATTTTGATTAACTTCTTATGAATCAATTACATCTTTGTCTGATAAAGCTCATTTATGCATGTGTTTTGATCTTGTGATAATTTTTTTTAAAAATCTTGATAAACTATTCTTTGGGTATTTACTTCTTTTATAATTAGGAATTTTGGATTTCGATGTTGTTCGATGATACTGCATATATTTCTTTAAATCCAAGTTCTTAAAAGTATATATTATTTTGGGTACAAGCCGAAAGGGTCCTTTTGTCATACAGGTGTAAATAGCCTGAAGCGACACGGTATACTAGTCTTCGAACTACCGCTAGCTGGGAATCGGCCCCTACAGCTAACCCGAAGTGATAAATACTTTATAGACTTAGATTTATTAAGGTCTACTTGCAACTAGTATCTAGTTCTGGATCCAAGGTACTGAACCCAGTTCCCTAGGTTCAAGAATACATCAGCGTATCTAGGTCTTACATTTTGATTTACAAATGTTTTATATTTTATTATTGTAGGCGCTCAAATCACAACCAAAATAAGTCATATTACCGACGAAATTAGCGACGCCTAAGGTAAACATCGCTAAAATAAAGGAATTTACGACGCATAGAAAAAACGTCGCAGGACGTTACTGTTAGCGACGATCAACGACGTCCTACGACATCTTTTAAGTTAAAAAAATAACGTTGCTGATAAGTCGGTAAACGTCGCTGATTAGAGACGTTTACCGACGATTTAGCTTTACGTCGCTAAGTTTTTTTGATCTAGCGACACTTAGCGACGTCTTTATTGGACGTCGCTAAGAAATTTCATTTAGGTCAGCCGATCGAGTTCTTTTTCATTCTCAAAATTTCAACCCAAATTCAAACCATTCCCTCTCCCCAACCCGACCCCCACTCCCTCCTCCGGTGACCGTCGACCCCCGAACCCTTCCTTCGGTGACCGCCGACCGCCGACCCTCCCAACCCCCTCCTCTGTCTCCGCGAACCCCGTCGACCCCTCCTCCGTCTACGGCAACCCCGCCGACCCCCTCCTCCGGTGACCATTGACCCCCAACCTACCCGACCCCCTCCTTTGTCTTCGCGAACCCCGCCGACCCCCGACCCACCCGACCCCCTCCTCCGGTGACCGTTGACCCCCGACCCACCCGACCCACCCGAGTCTCAGTGCAGTCTGATGCTAGCGCTTTTCAAGTGGCACAATCCATCAAGCTAACTGACATTTATTACGTGGCTTACATGCCATCAATTGCTCGACACGTGGCAACCGCCTGTACACGACCATACGCATTTCAATCAAATAATGCCACGCGTCTAATACAGTTGGCCTACGATCGAGTAACTGCCAGCGCAGTTCATTGTTTGCGCAGTCTGTTTCTAGCGCAGTTCATCATGCGCAATACAGAATAACTACAAATTAGTTATTTCTAGAACTCTATAAATAGAGTTTCAAGTCCTTCATTAAAGGGATCAGATCATTATTATCATCAGAGATTAGGAGTTCTTATCCAAGTGCTGCTGCATTCTTCTGAGGCTATCGTCTTCAAAGTTCACATCGTCCAAGGGATAAAGCGATCGTCTTCAGATCAGATTCCTATAGTTGTACTTTTCCAGAATTCAATTGTAATCTTCTTACAAAGTTTGTGAAATAAAGGACTTTTGTTTTTGCAAACAAAATGGCGACTCTGCTGGGGATGACTTTCTCCTCCGACGAGGAAGTGACAACTCAATGTGACATTGCGTCTATCGAAAAGACGCAGAAGACGCTGGTTGTGAAGGTCAACCAGACTGCCTACGAGGCGATGATCAACTCTGGGGCTACTCGTCGTACTGCAACCTCTGCCAAGAGCAAGGTCCGTTCAGTGTGGACTCCAAAGTCCTCTGCGCAGTCCTCTACGCAATCATCAGCGCAACCTGCTGTCTCTGCTGCCAAGGAACCAATAGCAACTTCTGCCCTTGCATAACACACTGCTCTTTCTGCCACAGCACAACCCACTTCCTATGCTACTCTTGCAAAGTGCAAGACTCCTCTCCCCCTGGCGCAGTTGGCGACCTCTTTCCCTCCTGTGTAATCCACTATTCCTGCAACCAGAGTGCAACTTAAACATTCTGAAGCCAGGACTCCTGCTGCGCAAACTACAGTTTCTGTGGCCAAAAGGCCATCTGTCAAAGCTTCCCAAGCGCAATCAGCCAATGCGCTTATTGCCACTTCAACCTCTGCGCAAGCTGTTCCAGTGCAGTCTAATAGGGATAGTCCTTTGGCTAATCTCCCTTCTTCTCACAGCAAGGGAAAAAACTCTGCTCCTCTTCTCAAGCACCCTGTTGCTCCAGCACAATCCACTGGGGGTAGTCTGTTGACTGTTCCTCCTCCTCCTCAGAACAAAGGAAAATGCCCGTTGGTCTTTTCTCGAACTTCCTCGTTCCACGACTTGGAAGACAACAGAGGGAAATGCTTTTTAGCCAACCCTTCTTCACAAAACAAGGAAAAAGGTCCTTTGGTCTTTTCTCAGTCTTCTCCGATTTTTACCGTAGAAGATCCATCTGAACGTGCCTCGGCACCAATCAGTACAAGAACTCTCTCAAACAAGAGCTCTTCAATTCTCTCCCTGCCAAAAGGAAATGTACTGATCAAAGAGGTATTCTGCCTACTCCGGTAGCGGAACTCCAAGATCTCCCAACTCTCCGGATATCCCGCTCAAAATAGAGAAAATTACTGGTGTCTCAGACAGAAACCCCTGGAGGTGAATTTGCTGATCTACGGACTTATCTCAATAGACCAGCTTCTATGAAACGCAAGCAGCCAATGCCGAAGATCAACCTGCATCAGAGGTGAATTTCCAGAATGAAAAATCCTGACACCTATGCTAATGAAGTGAGTACTTCTCTATATACTCACGGGACAAAACATCTGAAGAACCGAAACCAAGTTTCGAATGTGGTCAAAGAACATATTCCTCAGACTTCTTCTCGTCCCGTCATTTTTCCTGACCTCCGAGATCACCTCAAGCAAAAACGGAACAACATCTCAACACCTCCAGTTCAACCACTTGAACATCATTGTAATCACAAGGTTGTCATCAAGTGTTGTTGCCAGACAACAAAATGATCTGTTTTCGATCGTCTGATTTTTGCAACTTCTAAACCAATGTCAGAAGATGAAGACGAAGTGTTGTATGCTTCCGTCAACATGGCTTCTCGAGACACTGGGGGTAGAAAGTGCTCCAAACATGGCAAGCCTCGCAGGCCCAGCCAGCGGTACTTAGATTTACTCCAAGAGTCTTCTGAAGGAGTATTTCGACATACCCGATCCCGAAGTCGAGACACAATGGGGCATGGGAATCTTCTCCAAGATCCCTCTGGTTATCTTCCTATTTCTTATTCAGGAGATGATTCCTTATCTGATTATGATGTATACAGCGAAAGTTCTGAACAGACAGTGTCTTCTACTGTACCTAGAGAAGTGACAGCTTATGTTGTCACTGAAGACCCAGACGCTTCTAGTTCAGTAAATCAAGAACAACGAATAGCTGCACTGGAGGATAAGCTGAAGACCATGGCTGAAATGGTTGCAAGTATGCATTCTATCATCGTAGCCCAACATACAGTACCACCGACCGTACCTGCTACAAACCCTGAGATTATAGCATCGTCGGTACCTGTCAATGTAGGTCTGGGGGTAGTATCTCCTCAAATACCTCCTGTACAAATTCAACCCACACCCAGTCAGTCAGGAGCTGGGGGTAGCACTTACCATGCTGTTCCTCCTCTTAACACTCAGCCTGCTCTTTCTTCATCATTGGAGGATGCTAATGAAGCTGTCAAACTCTTACGCACTCAATTTGAGGCTTTTAAAGAGAAGGACAATTTACAAAGATTGGGGATCAAACAACCCTATCCGATTGAATGGAAGGAAGTTCCATTCCCTCCTAAATACAAAATCCCTACAATTTTGCTGTTTGACGGTAGCACTTCTCCGAGTCAGTTCATTAACCACTTTGAAGTAATGACTGTTCAACTTCAGCCAAATGACGCTCTTCTTACTAGGGTATTCGTCGTTTGTTTAGCCGGTGTAGCATACGATTGGTACAGGAGCTTACCTAATGGCTGTATCACCTCTTTCTCGGGTTTGAAACAAATCTTCTTGGAGCGATTCTATGAGGAAATCTACGACATGACCATGTCGGCCCTCAACAAGATCAAACAAAGACATAATGAAACCGCTGAGAGTTTCATTGAAAGATTCCACCGAGAAGCATTAAAGATGCCTCCTGGAACTCCGGCCGCTGTCACTATAGATACCTGCAAGGCAAATCTTTTTTCTATCATCAGCATGTGGACGGGGTCAACTCAATTTCAAGACTGGCCATCATTCATTGTCAATGCTAACGCAGCTAAAGTTAGTACTGACAAGTTCAAGCAGTTGGGGGTACACATGTCTAACCCCGACCGGGATGAACACCCGACAGCTAGTAGCGGTAATCGCCAGAACAACCGCAAGGGTAAAGAAACTTTGAACATCAATTTGAAGAACAAAGAATCTCTGGCTGTCAACGTAGCTCCACCTACGTCTACTTCTACTCCTTCTGCCCCTCCACCAAGGGAAACTCGTCCGAAAGTAGAGTACTCCTTTGACGAGAACGACAACGTGAGCATATTCGATTGCTTGATCAAAAGTAATAAGCTCCAACTTCCAGACCCAAAGAAGCCTAATGAGGTTGGTAAGACTGATCATCCCAAATATTGTGTTTATCATAGGTTCATTGGTCATCCCACTCGAGCATGTTATGTGCTCAAAGGCAAGATTCAAGAGTTAGTCAATGCTGGTGTTGTCACCCTTCAACAAGATGAGAAGACTGTTACCGCGAACATGGTCTCAGTACAGTTCGGTAACTTCCCTCTACAGATGGTATAGCATGGTGTCATCCCTATCCCCAAGGCCACCCTTGAGATCGAGAATCTTCCTCCTCCACGGAGTGAAGGTCTCGTTCCCCTATCTCTTGATAACGGCGAGATTATGTGGATCCACCCGGATCTTGTTGCAGACTTCGAGGCTCCTTCTAAGCAAAAAGACCGCTCCAAGGGCAGAACAAAGGTCTGCAATATGATGTCTTTTGACCCCATAGTTGAAGAGAAAATCCTGCTGGGTACCAGGTCATGAAAAGCCTATCTACGGGAGTTTTCCGAAACTCAAGAAAACCCTGCTTCTTCTTCTGAGTCCGCTCCAGTGCAACCTGCTTCTACTGAGGGCATCCCTGCTGTGTATTTACCGGTTTTAGAACCCATTCCCCCTAAGCCGACAGCAGCCGACAAAGGCAAACAACAAGTCCGCTTTGACAAGCCTTTGAAGAAGTCACCCCCTTCTGGACTTGAGAAACCATACAATTTTGATATTTTGGCTCAACTAGCTAATACACCGACTAGGCTGTCGATCTTTGAGCTCTTACGCCTCTCCAAAGAGACTCGAAAAACCCTGGTGAAGTTCTCATGCAGGCGAAAACCTGTCTAACTTTTCTAAAAAAGCCAGACTCAGAGCCTGTCTCTTGTCTCCACTGTCACAGTGTGTTGGAGTTAATTCCAAACATTATCTTCACACAGGATGATATGCTGATGGAAGACAATAGGCATGACCGTCCTCTATACTATACAGGATACATCGACACGATGAAGGTCGATCGTATTCTGATAGATCCCGGGTCAGCACTCAGCATCATGCCGAAGACAATGCTAGACGCACTGAAGATCCCAGTACATAGTCTTTCTAGCACAATCACCACCATCTTGGGGTTCAACCAGGGAAGAAGTGAGCCTCTGGGCAAGATTCGCCTAAAACTCCAAATAGGCAATCTCCGCACGAAGGTGACCTTCTATATTATAGATAACCATGGTTGCTCTTACAATGCTCTTTTGGGGAGACCATTCCTTCATGAACACAACATTGATCCTTCAACTCTCCATCAATGTTTCAAGTACGTTGATGACAATGGAGAGGTTCAAAAAGAGGTTGGGGATCTCTACCCTTTCAAAGGTGTCGAAGCATATTGTAACGATGCTCGCATGTATAAAGATGAGTTCATGAAGGTAGTACTGGCTCTGGATACTGAAGAAGAACAAGAAGCAGTGCCCAATGACACCCTCATCATACCTGTTAAAGGACGTGTTTCTCATCCTCAGTCCTCCAAACTACTGGCTATTCACTTGCCAGTCCGGAAGCAACCAACCGATGGTGGTCAAGATCAAAGGGAGCTCACCTCTTCTGAGCCACTTGTTATCGACCTACGTCGTAACAAGGATAAAAGGCAGCTCACCTCTTCTGAGCCACTTGTTATTGATTTATCTCGTAACAAAGATAAAAGGGAGCTCATCTCCTCTGAGCCACTTGTTATTGACCTTCGTCGTAGCAAGCCTCCTCCACGTTCTTCTTCTCCCCCTCTTGTAATCAATCTGACCAAGCCTGCTAAGGCTAAAGGTCCTGTTGTAAATATAGATGTACAAATCAATGAAAAAGTATCTCCTTTCCAGTATACTGATGTCATTTATCATACTAAATGCTATTTGGATATGTTAGATAGCTTTCAGTCATTTACAATGGGAGTTGTACAGTCTCTTCAAACAGAGGTCTAACTTGAACACCCAGATGATTCATACTTTGTTGTCCCTTCTCGAAAGAGAGGCGAGAGTCCAATATTTTTTAGTAAAGGGCCAGAACAAAAATACAGCTATACGGATGATAGCAAAAATAACGATATGGGACGTCTCCAACTTTGTCGTTATAGTCAACAATCAAAAGACATCATCCGAAAGATGGGTTATGACTTCAAGAATGGCCTCAACTATGGTAAGGGTAGACGAACTCCTATCCGTACGGCCGTTCCGAAAGGAAAATTAGAGATGTACTACAGCAGGACGAAAAGAGGTCTCGGATATGCTTCACCTCCGGTCTTATCTCCAGCAGCCTCCGAGTCTGATAATGAGGAGCGCTCTAACTCTTCTGATTCCAGATCTTGGGATTCTGACACCAGTATTGGCCAAGTTCATCGATTGATTGTATATTCTAACATGGTCTCCGCTGAACTTCCAGAAGGTTATGACGAAGATATCGAAGAAAATCCCGAAACAGATCGAATGGACACCCAATGGGAACTCCGATTTGAACAACGAGAACCTCCTATCGAAGATCAATTGGTCCAAATTGACGTAGGAGAAAATGGGTCACCTCGTCCAATATTCATCAGCAAGAATCTCCCCGAGGTGGATAGGCAAGAATTAATTCTTCTTATTCGAGAATACATTGATGTCTTCGCCTAGAGTTATGAAGACATACCAGATTTAGATCCTAAAGTTGTTACTCATAAACTGAATATTTTGCCTAATGCAAAGCCAGTTAAACAGCAGCAGAGGCAGTTTAAGCCAGAAATGATGGACGCAATTGATGATGAAGTCAAAAAGCTCATAGCTTGTGGCTTTATTCGAGAAGAACAACATCCAGATTGGGTAGCCAACGTTGTCCTAGTCTTGAAGAAAATTGGCAAAGTTCGAGTTTGCATCGACTTCCGGGATCTTAATGAAGCCTATCCAAAAGATGAGTTTCCTCTCCCTATTGCAGATGTCATGATCGACAATACTTACGGGTTCGAAAGGATATCCTTCATGGATGGATTCTCTGGATACAATCAGATTCGGATGAATCCTGAAGATGAAAAACACACTTCTTTCCGCACTCCTCGCGGAGTCTACTGCTACACAGTGATGCCATTTGGTCTCAAGAATGCTGGTGCAACTTACCAACGAGTTATGAGTACCATCTTTCGAGATCATCTGCGCAAGACTGTCGAATGCTATGTCGACGATATTGCTGTCAAGAGTCGTTTAAAGGAAGATCACATCTAAGATTTAAGAACTATCTTCAATCTAATGCACCAACATCAACTTAAAATGAATCCCACCAAGTCATTCTTGGGTGTCTCTAGTGGTAAATTTTTTGGCTTCGTCTTACCTCTAAGGGTATACACGTGGACCCCCAGAAGATCAAAGCCATTCAAGAGATGCATCCTCCATGCAACCTAAAAGAGCTACGATGATTCCAAGGTCGACTTGCGTACATCAGGAGATTTATTTCAAATCTGTCTGGACGCTGCAGACCATTTACCCAGTTAATGAAGAAGGGTGTATCTTTCATTTGGACTGAAGAATGTCAACGAGCATTTGACGACATAAAACAATATCTCGTGAACCCACCAGTCTTGGTGCCTCCAATCTCTGGCATACCATTCTTAATGTATGTCCGTGCTATGAACCATTCATTGGGTGCTTTACTTGCCCAGAAGAACAAAGAAGGCCATGAACAAGCCATCTACTATCTTAGTCGTACTATGATTGGTGCTGAACACCGTTATAGTCCGGTTGAAAAAGAATGCTTAGCTCTTATGTTTGCTGTTCAAAAGATAAGGCATTACATCATTGGACAAACTATTCATGTCATATCCCGAGTTAATCCTCTTTGGGTATTAATAAAGAAACCCAGCACACTCAATTTTCGGTTAGCTACATGGGCCATTCTGTTAGCCCAATATGACATGGTATATGTTCCACAAAAGTCTGTTAAGGGTCAAGCACTGGCGGACTTCTTAGTGGCTTATCCTATTCCAGAAACATCTAAACTTTACGATGAAATTCCAGACGAGACATTGGAATCAAATATGATCTCCGAAGAATTTTTTACTTGGCGTCTATTCTTTGATGGTGCATCCAGGATCGGGCCGAATGGTGCCATTGTCGCAGGAGTTGGGGTTGTTCTTATTTCTCCAGACGGGTCAACTATCCAAAGAGCCTATTTCCTAGATGAACCCTACTCCAACAACGTAGCGGAATACAATGCTCTACTCATTGGCCTTCAATTAGCTAAACAACTAGACGTCGAATATCTTGAAGTCTATGGCGACTCCAAGCTGGTTGTTAACCAGGTTAGAGGAACCTATGAAGTTCGTCATCAAGATCTAGTGCCTTATCATGAAGTGGCATCAAGATCTAGTGCCTTATCATGAAGCGGCAATCAATATGGCTACATCATTTAAAGCCTTTTTCATCGAATATGTCCGCCGAGCTTGCAATATTGAGGCAGATGCTTTGGCCAATCTTGCAGCAGTCTTAGCCATACCTGTCAAAAGATAACAGGTGGTGGTTGTCTCTAATCGAAAATTGTTTTGCATCGAAAACAATCGCAATATTGAGTTCAGTAATTTTACTGAGGCCAATGTTATCAGTGAAGATTGGAGAGCTCCCTTCATCGACTTCGTGGTTCATGATATACTTCCTGAAGATGCCAAGGAGGCTACGAGTATTCGTCGATGGTCTCTGCGATTCTACTATAATCAGACTACTAAGACTCTCTACTGGCGGACTTATGACGGTCTTCTCTTACGCTGTCTTGCTGGAGATAAAGCAAAGCAAGTGTTACGTGAAGCTCACGATGGTGTTTGCGGAGCACATCAACCTGGCCCTAAACTATAAGACCGTATTCGACGCATGGGTTACTACTGGCCCTCTATGGTATCGGATGCCATCGAATATGCAAGGAAATATCGAGCTTGTCAAATCCACGCAGATTTTATTCACCAACCGTCAGAATTTTTGCATCCAACTGCTGCTTCCTGGCCTTTTGAAGCTTGGGGCATGGATATTATAGGTCCTATCAATCCTCCTTCTTCTAAAGGACATCGGTTCATACTAGCTATAACCGATTACTTCTTCAAATGGGCTGAAGCTATACCTCTGGCTGAAGTTAAGACCAGTAGCGTCATCAACTTTGTCAAACATCATGTCATCTATAGATTTGGTTTACCTCGAAGGATCATTCATGACAATGGACCACAGTTCATTAGCCAGAAGTTTACCAGGTTTTGTGACGATCATCGGATTGACAATGTCGCTTTGAGAGCTTACAATCATGCTGCTAATGGTTTACTGAAGCATTTAACAAGACTATTATCAAACTCCTTAAGAAGTTTGTATCTACTAACAAACGGAATTGGTGTGAGAAACTTGGAGAATGTTTATGGGCCTACCGCACTACGGTCCGTAACCCTACAGGCTGTACACCTTTTTCTCTTGTGTATGGTTGTGAAGCAGTTCTACCTTTGGAACTTCAAATCCTATCCCTCCGGATTGCCATTGCCAACGAGCTCACTACAGGGAATAACGACCTCCTTCGACTTGAAAAATTAGAAGCGCTCGACGAGAAACGGTTATTGGCTCAACAGTATATTGAGTTATATCAAGCCCGAATCTCAAAAGCTTTTAATCGCAAAGTTAAAGTCAGAGCTTTTCAGAAAGGAGAACTGGTTCTAACCGTCAGACGACCTATGACCATGACTCATATGAGCAAGGGCAAATTCAACGCGAAGTGGGAAGGTCCATATCTTGTGAGCAAAGTCTTCTCAAATGGAGCCTATCAACTTACAGAGTTGGACGGTCGAGTTGCAATGATTCCTATCAATGGCAAATTCCTTAAAAAGTACTATGTATGAATGTAAAAGGAATTTCTTGTAAATATGAAAAAATAGTTCATAAATAAAATTTTATTTTATTTCATCATAAATAGTGTTACAAGATATCATGGACGAGAATCACTATCGTCCTTCTTGAAGACAGGATGAGGACCACTACCGTCCTTTTCAAAAATGTAATCGGCAAAAGAGCCGAGAACATCCTTGCTCGAACCCACCAGAAATTTACAAGCGGCCATCCTCATAGCTTCCTCCTCGTCCGTCGTCCCTGGTTCAAGTAGGAAGTCCAAGATATCCCGCGGTGGCTTGGGTGCAGACGAACCTTCGCCCGCTTCCGTCTGCTTTGGCTAGTTTACTTCGGCTGGAGGTTCCTCTGTGATTTCTTCAACCTTCGGGACAATCTCAGCCTTCTTGGATGCATCTTCAGACGACATTTTTGTGTTGAAGAGTGAAAGTGATCATTCTATTTCAATTTCTGTTCTATTTATAGGCAGAGATTCTTAAAACAACAAAGCGACGCGTTCTTCGTCCGACGGTTCGCCCGTTCATTACATTCATCCGACGGTTCGCCCGTTCATTACCATTCATCCGACGGTTCACCCATTCGTTACTATTTATTCGACGGTTCGCCCGTTCATTACCATTCATCCGACGGTTCACCCGCTCATTCAGTTCATTTGACGGTTCATCCGTTCATTCCAACGATTCATTTCGTTCATACATTTTGACGATTCATTCGTTCATTCATATCAGCAACATGTCACGTATTTATTTCTGATTAAGTTGTCTACCGAAATAATGATATTCAACGAATTATATTCTGCCATGTCCACATTACCTCTGAGCAGATATAATGAATATAATTATTTTCTAAATCAAGAAATATATCATGTCCTGAACCTTTGAATATATTTTCCATCGCTATTATTTATATCCTTAATGGGATATACAAAAAATAATAGAGCCACAAAAATAATGTCTTTTTATTGATCAAAATAAAAGGCATTACAAAAAGACATATCATAAAAGAGAAAATACAAAATTTTCCTTATTCAGCTGGAGGTGTCATCAGGTTAGCTATCTGCTGCTTCGAGGATTGTAACCGTCCTTCACGCGAATCCAACACCCGCCTTCTAGCTTCCGCCATTCCAGATTCATCGTCAAAGGATGGCAAGGTTACTAGGTGGCGAGCGATTTCATCTTGATGGGAAGTGACAAACTCATTCTTCTCGTGGGTTAGAATGTCTAGTTGCTGAACGGCAGCTTCATGCTGTGTAGTCTCTTCTTCAAGAGCAAGCTGAACGATTTTCAACTCTTCCTGAAGTCGAGCAAACTCTGCATTCAGTTCAGCAACCTTCTTTTCCTTCTCCCCAGCAGCAGATGCTAATGTCTCCATCCGGGAATCATACTCTGAAGCCTTTGTGGCATAAGTGTCCAAAAAAGTCTAGAAAGCAGCTTTTGTGACTTTAGCTTCGCGAGTCATCCTTTCAAACTCAACATTCACTAGGGGTTCTACCTCTCCCCGATTAAGATCTTTGTAGATCTTAGTTGATGCCTCTAGCTCATCCAGTATGTGTTCAAGATAGGCAGCTTGAGCTTCATCACCTTGACTTCGGATAGCACCTATCAGATAAGTAGTTGGGGTTCTAACGGTGATGAAACCAACATTCTCTCTCTCCATTACCCTTCTACTAAGGGTCCTAATGAAGTGAAGAAGAGGTTGGTGAAGGAACCAATTATAAATCTGTTAGTAGCCGCTGCACCAGGTGTAGCAACTACTCCCGTGGAAGTTGAAGCAGCAGATGCTTGTACAGGTGGACGTTCAGCTTCTTGAACATGAACTGAGGTCTCTCTAGACAAGGGATCCATGGTGGAGCTAGTCGCACCTCCCAGATGTTCCTCTGCAAAATCAAATAAACACCATCAGTTTGCTGTCATTAACGATTATCAAAAAGGATCAAGCTTACCATTGCTGGGTCTTGTGACAAGTTGGACATCTGTTGATATAGGTTGCAGCCTCGCAGAAGTAGCTTTAGACATCACTGTCTGACTACTTCCTGCTTCAGAGCCACCTGAAAAATGTCGACTGCTGCTAGCTATCGCTGTTGTTTGCACTATATCAGTGCATATTAGAGGAATTGGAGAGGATTAAATTTTTGCATAAATGAAAGTTAAGATGATTAGTCATTTGATCTATAAAAGAAGATTGTCAATATCATTCAATACCTCTCGGATTAGTGACAGTAGCGTCCTTCGGTGCTACATCATTAACAGTATTCTTTTCTTGGGATGCATGGGCATCGGCATCCTCTTTCAGATTCAGATTATCATCAACATCCGCTATTGATGTCTCTTCATTTTCTGTACCCTCCTCCCGTGCTTCCTCACTATCATCTGTGTTGACTGGATCTACGTTATCATGAAAGTTGAAGTCACAGTCTTCTAGGGCCTCGATCATCAATCGATCTTCTTCGGCCCGACGCGATCGTGGTGTAGATGGAGGATGAGCAGCTTCCATCGTAAATGTAGGAGATGGCAATATCTTAACAGATGATCCCGATTCATTGATTGGGGTTGGAGTTGCAGTTGCCTCTCTTGCTTCTGCAGCTCTGTCCCTTGTCTCTGTAGTTTCATCTCTTATCTCAGCCACTTGGTCTCCTTTCTCGGCACTAGAAGCTTCCTGCCTGGGCTCAGGAGCAGGAGTAGGAGAAGGCATCATAACCCCGGCAACAGCACTTACCAGGGCTAATGTATGAGCAGATCTCGGAGGAGTGGTCACTTTCTTTCTGAAAGCTAATTTGATCCTGCGTAGAGGTTCTTCTGGAATCTCTACGTCTGCTACGTGTGTTCTTCTTTGAATAGAGGTTGGGGTTGTCGCCTCTTCTCTATGAGTCGACTCGGCCTGTTGTCGAGACTGTGAGCGGGTGGTGACTCTTTCTGAAGAGTCTACGGCAGTCTTCTTCTTTGAGACATGAGAAGATGTTTCTTCTGCCTTCCTCTTCTTCTCCTTTGCCGGAGATCTTACAACTTTTAGAGAGATGCACAGCGGCTCGTAGACTTCTTCAGGGAAGTTGGCATCCCTCGAAGCTTCTAATGGTGCATCGGCTGGCTCATGCTCTTCATCATTTCCAGGAAGCTCCAGAACATGTGCTCCTTTCTTAAATCGAGTCGCAGTCGCGAAGCTGTCTGCCAGATTGAAGTTTTCAGCAAAAGTGTTTGCTGATGTATAGAAGATCGAGTACGTATACAGCATGCGAGGACCTCGATCATTTCTGGACGGCATCGAGAACGTCGTCCTTGTGTCCCGGGAATTGTAATATGCCCAATCCCGGGCTCTATCAATTAAAAACCTTTTTCCTTGTAGGCATGAGATAGCATTACCTACATGAAATTGGTCATAACCGAATTGGCGCGCAAAACGGCTGGGGAGATAAGGCTCGAGATAGCATTCATCCTCGAACCGGTATACCAGGTGTGTCGGCCGAATTGTCCTCAGCCAATCGAATGCTGTGTGTCCCAAAGTCTGCATCCTCCCGGAGTCCACAAGATTTGTAGACATATGTTTATAACCGACTGGAGGGGTAACGCAGTAGAAGCTCCATCCTCTACCAAGGTTCAGAGCGCGTCGGCAATCTCTCAAAGTGGTATAAATCCACTTACATCCAGAAAATCTTCTTAGAAAGCTGCCGCCCATGACCCCATGTCGGGGTTCATTAGTGAAGGATGGTGTAGAAGCATCCATCCGAACAAGTATCTGTATGGCAGTTCCAGCCGGAGGAAGTGTCCTTTCTCGCCTTTCCCTTTAATCATTGAATCGATGAAGAGACGAAGGACGGTGTTCACCCTGCATGTCATTGCTGACAGCAGATCCATCCGGTAGCCGAAGACCAGACGGACAGCAGCAAAAAGTACACTATGGTGGAAGCGGTCGACTGTACTGGCCCCAGGGACGACGTATCGTCGGAGCCAGTAAGTGAGGAAACTTGCCAACTGGGCTTCCTTTGACATGGGCCTGTAGCCCATCCTCATGTAGCTTTCAATAATATCTCCTTCCTTGAAAGGAGGACACTGGAGATCATCCTTGATCTTGATATCCATATCATCGTGGGTCTCCATCAGCCCTATTACTTCGCTGTTGCTAAGTGGTCGGAAGTAGTTAGGATGGAAGTTCTCATGCTCCTTGGTCTTCTTCTCGATGATATGGTTGAGGAAAAGATATGGCAGCCATTTGGTGGTATAGCAGGTGCCGGCCGTGCTACTCTTGTAGTAGAGAGAACAAATCTTGTAGTGACATAGTAGCTCTTCAAACACAGCCACCATGTCAGCGTTCTCTTGGCCGAGTCTGTCCAATTCATCGTTTGTCGGGACAAACTCTTCATAGGGGATATCCTCTATTGGCAGGCTGGAGATGTACTTCATCTCGTGCAAAGCTAACCCGATCTCTCCGCGGGGCATCATGAAAGTTCCGGTTCTATAGTTGTATCTCTCGGCCAACGCGAGGAATAGACGAGGATTGGGGGAAAAGCCATAAACAATGACAAACACTGCTTGGTATAGATCAATCTCCTTAAGCCACTCTTCAAATTGGACCAATATCCAATTGGCTATACAGGTCCATCTCTTATTATCCGGGTTCACGAGGCCTGTCAGCCGCAACTCCTGATCCGGATACCTTCCTTCTACCTTCGCAAACTCATTTGCAAATATCGAAGTTCTCACCGGTAGCAGCAAGGAAGAATCTTCTGGCGGGATACAGCCAGGCTTTAGTCCTCTAAGCAAGGAGCTATGGCACTCAGAGGAACTGTAGAATATATCCTTGTTGTCAGACCCCTTCTTGACACAGATGTTCCCTGTTTGGGCTTGCTGAAGTAGAGTTATATCCTATTCTATTCTTCTGGGATAGCTTGTAAAAGCATATCGAGATAGAGGAAGGCATCTAGAGATCTCCGACAGAAGAATTGTCTTCTCGCCCCTCTGGATAAGTCTTTGTTCCATTCGAGGTCTTGGCTGAGAGTTCTTGTCAAAGGCCTCACTAAACAAGAACAATGACTTCTTATGAGTAACTGTGTCAGCAGTCTGAAGAGGCTGCCCGTTCATCAGACACAGTAAAGTCTCATTATCCTGTGCAGTCAAGATGGCTTGCCGAGATGACGGTAAGGCATACTGAGGAAATATCACATGAGACAGATCTTCTTTGTATTCAAGTTCAGCCAAGGATCCTGTAAAAACCTCATAGTTGGGATCTTCCCTGAGGTTAACTGCATCAAATAAAGAAACAAGGATCAGTACATGCAAAATCAAAAAGTTTCTACAAAAGATCATCAATTTGCGCAAGTTATCAGATTGCACCAGCACAGTCAGCTTGCGCAAGTTATCATTTTGCACCAGCACAGCCAACGTGCGCAAGACGTCAGTTTGTGCTAACATACTTGCGCAAGACATCAGTTTGTGCTGGCTCAACTGACTTGCGCAAAACGATGGATTGCGCCGAACATTTTGTCAGCGCTTTCCATCTGATTGTACAAGAGTATAGTTTTTATAAAAATGAAAACTATTGTGAATGCAACCGAAACCCTAAATAGGGTAGCGCAAATACCATCAATCTCTAAAAAGAGAGAGGTATGAAGGTCTGAAAACATCAAAACCCTAAAAAGGGTTTCGATCATGGTTCGTCATTCACCTTGCAATGCTGGATGACCTGTCTCATGACGAGAAACTCGTGGCACAATACGAGTCGAAGGTTCGGCGGGGGCCTTACCCTTCTCAGTGGTTGTTCTCTTGGGGGCCATCGCTGTGGTCGGCGGGAAGGAGAAGAAGTAGTCGGAGTAGGAGCGGAACTTTTGTCTCTTGAACAGTCGAAAACAAGTAAAGGATGAAAGAAAGAAAAAAAAACTATTTATAGTTTTCCAGAAGTAAAACGGCCACCTCTGATTGTGCCACAAAAGTCGAAGCTAATTCCTCCAAACGCGCAGCCAAAGCGCACCTTGCGCAACTTGATTTTAAATTCGAAATTCAAAGTATTTTGAAACTTTGAATATTTTTAAATTTTGAAAACTTTTAAGGGGGTCTTGTAGGTCCTAAAAATCAAGTTGCATTTATCAAATAAGCAGAGGAAATTAAATTGTGCAATCTTCAAATGGACTAGCAGGAGGTAGATTGCGCTACAATTCAAATGCGCAAGCTGAACTGTGCTACCACCCAAGCGCGCTACGCTGACGTGGCAATGCCATCATTACCTGACAAAAATCTGATCTTCTGACAGCTGATAGCCCGATAAACGAGGAGTCCTTTCGTTTCTTGTGCAGCACAACGCTCGAGGATAGCTGTACAGCCAGCGCAGTATGACAGCTCAACTTCAGTGCAGTTTGACCAAGCCTGAGTCTTAGCGCAGTCTGATGCTAGCGCTTTTCAAGTGGCACAATCCATCAAGATAACTGATATTTATTACGTAGCTTACATGCCATCAATTGCTCGCCACGTGGCAACCGCCTGTACACGACCATGCGTATTTCAATCAAATAATGCCACGCGTCTAATACAGTTGGCCCACGATCGAGTAACTGCCAGTGCAGTTCGTTGTTTGCGCAGTCTGTTGCTAGCGCAGTTCATCATGTGTAATTCAGAATAACTACAAATTAGTTATTTCTAGAACTCTATAAATAGAGTTTCAAGTCCTTCATTAAAGGGATCAGATCATTATTATCATCAGAGATCAGGAGTTCTTATCCAAATGCTGCTGCATTCTTCAGAGGCTATCGTCTTCAAAGTTTACATCGTCCAAGGGATAAAGCAATCGTCTTCAGATCGGATTTCTATAGTTGTACTTTCCCAGAATTCAATTGTAATCTTCTTACAAAGTTTGTGAAATAAAGGACTTTTGTTTTTGCAAACAGGTATGACAGGTCGTCGCGGATCGTTCTGGATGTCCCGACAAGGGGGAGGACGGGGTCCTCCTTCGGTACCTCCTACTGGTACCGACTCTGGATCCTCGTCGCCGAGTACTCCTATGTATCGGACAGTACCTCTGCCTGCCATGACGTTACATGGCATATCTCCTGGGACGAGTAGTTCCAGGCCTGAGACTGGGCGTTCCTTCTGTTGATACGACGATGGACACAGATTAGCAGATGGAGGAGGCTGAGCCGATGGCCGACCAGTATCAGGCAGATGATGCGTGCGTACTTTCGGAGGAGACGAGAATGGAGATCTCGGCCGACGGTACAAAGTAAGTGTTTTGGTTTATCATTTTTTTTTTGTGTTTATCATAAATTAACTTTTCTCATGAATATAATATGTCTATATAGATATCGTCTCCCGTCGGTACAGAGACGCCTATGCCACTTTTTAAGGCATAATTATGGCGGTCCTTGGATAAACTACTCTGATGTTACGGACGATAGGAAGGCCTACTGGTTTGCACGCTTCAAGGTAAAAATAAATTTGCTTTTAACATGAATCATATAATTTATGCATATTATATATAACTGATAAATATTTGGTTTGCACTCTTCTAGGATATGTTTTTCTATCCACCGTATCGGGCCGAGCTGATCGAGGGGATGTTTCATGTCGTCGCTGCTAAGCTGATCCGTGACGCTATTAATGATCAGAAGACTCGTGATCGTGCCAGAAAGCCGATCCAAGGTTGGATCACCCCTGATCAGTGGACTACAATGAAGGCTCGATTCGACGAGCCAAGGTACAAAAAAAGTCTGAGAAGGCCAAGGCGGCTAGGCAGCAGGGATCAAAGTGGTACGGTGGGTCGATTCCGATGACAGAATATTTCTGTCGTTTGGTATGTCTTTTTATTTTAGAAATATTATTTTAATGCAAGTCCGATAAATTAGTACTAGAAAAATATTTTTAATTACATATAAAGAGGGGTGATGACGCCAATATGGTAACCGTCTTTCTGGCAACACATCGGAAGGGCGAGAAGCTTTTTGACGAGAGGGTCGAGCAGACCTATGTAAGTATTACAATTCTATTTATCAATTTTAATACATCGTGTTAGTTTTGATATAACTTAGTAAATGTGCATGCAAATAAATATTCATGTAGTTAGTAATAATAAGTACATTAGACATTAGAAGTTATAGAGTATCCATACTTTTCTAGGCCGCATATCATAAGCTTCGTGAGAGGGCGGCTGCTAGTGCACCTGCAGTGGGAGAGGCTGGTACTTCCTCACAGCCCGCTCCAGTTTCGTCGGAGGATGAGCTGTGGGCGACCGCCGCTGATGGTCTCCATAGGGGTACGTACTACGGTACAAAATCCTATGGTCCCTAGTTGCGACACAGTCCTCTAGGGCCTCCCATGCTAGTGTGCATGGTCCACAGCCATCCCAGGAGTCTGCCCGAGTCCAGCAGATGGTGGAGTCTCTCCGTGACGAGCTGCTACGACAGATCCAGGAGCAGCCCCAGTCTCAGCACCATACGGATGATGCTGCGCTCCTAGAACGATTGGATGCGCTCGACCGCAGCATTATGAAGCTCAGGGATATGACTAAGAGGACAGAGTGAGGTGTCACTAATCTTAGAGCATCGACAGAGCGTAGCATGATGGATCTGTAGGTATCACAACTGTCCATGTGCGAGAGGCTGACGTTGATGCAGGATTCGATGGTTGATAGCAGTACGAGGCTATTATCTACCATGGATTCATACCACCAGGGACTAGCAGCGTTGGAGCGTTATTGTCCTCTGGGTGTGCCTTCATCGTCGTCGATTCTGCCAGCGTCACTACCTTCTTTATCGATACCGAATCCACCGACGTCACTACCTTCTTCATCGGTGACGATTTCACGGGAGGAGTACGAGATGTTTCTATCCATGAGGCACGACGGTGCCCCTCCTCCTCCAGATCTGCAGTAGTCCGAGTTATGACTGTTTGATGAGGTGATATTTTAGTTTTGTTTGTGTTGATTGTTTGTTTGTGTGTAGACTTTTAGTATTGGTTGTGTAAACTTTGGATATTAGTTGATTGGTTGTAGACTTGGAATTGGTTGTTTAAACTTTGGATATTGGTTGCTTGTAAACTTTGAGTATTGGTTGTAGAGTATTTGGATATTTTGTGTTATACTGTTATGATTTACATTTTGTGTTATACTGTTGTGATTTACCGGTGTTGAGTGTTCCACCGAATGGGTTGGCAAACCCAGGGAGAAAACATGTGCTTTTGTGTATTTATTGTTATTTATTAAACTGCAGGAAGTAAATGTGATTCTGTGGAGAAAATGACATTTTGTAATTTTTTTTATTTTTTGGCAAATTTAGTGACGCTTACCGATGCAGACTTACGTCAGTAAACGTCGGTGATTAGCGACTCTGAGTCGCTAAATGTCGGTAATATCAACAGGTATACCGACGCCTACCGACGTAATACCGCGTCGGTAAACGTCGGTACGAGTCGATAAACGTCTGTAAATGTTCCAAATTTTTTTGTCGTTTACAGAATCGGTAAACGTCGGTAAGTATTGAAATTGCGTCGCTAAATGTTCCAGGAGTTACCGACGTTGGCCGACGTAATAAACATCGCTCTATTACCGACGGTACACCGGTGAACGTCGGTAAATTACCGACGTATGAATGTGTCGGTAAGCGTCGGTAAGAGGGACGATTAGCGACGTTTTTTCTGTTAGCGACTAGGCTTTCCGCGACAACAATAAAACGTCGTTAAATACGTCAGAAATTAGACTTAGCGACATTTTTATCCATTTTAGCGACATTTTTGGGAGTCGCTAAAAGGTGATATTCTGGATGTGAATATCTATCTCTCTTAGGCATCTAACGTTCTTAGGCGCCCATTATTTCTTAGGCGCCTAACTCTCTCAGGCGCCCATTATTGTTAGGAGCTCTGTTCTCCTAGGCTCCCTATCATATAGGCGCCTATCTCTTTGAGGCGCTCTGTTTACTTAGGTTCCTGTTAATATTAGGCGCTCAGTTTTCCTAGGCGCCTATTCTCTTGGATGCTTACTTTCTCAAATACCCAGTTTTTCTGATGATGTCTACAAATCCACGTAGCGTGTTAAGCTGCCATACATACTGAACATGGCACACTACTCCGAGCTTTTCGAAGAATGTGCCCATCACTCGCCTATGATCATGCGCCTATTCCGCATAGGCAACACATATCAATAGGTGCCTCTGTCAAAGTAGGCGTCCAGTGGCTTAGGCGCCCATTTACAGGGAGGCACCTACTTTGAATAACTGCCAGGTGGTTATTCTTTTGCTCTATAAATAGAGTCTCACTCCCCCAACGTACAGGGACAGAAAGGAGGGGTATAGTTCGAGCACTCATCACACTTCCATCTTCTGCAATTATCAATCCTCAAGAGCAAGTTCTTCAACCGTTAATCGAAGCTGAAGTTCTGTCGATACTTCTACACGGCCGAGCCATACAGAAGATTTCTCATCAACAGAAGCTCCGAGACACAGTGACAAGCTTGCTTCCATCCATAATTGCCTCGTCAAAGGGACAAAGCGGTCGTCAATCAGACCGGACTCCTACAGTTGTACTTCCATAGAATTCATTGTACTCGTGTACGATTCTTTTAAAGTTTGTAATAAAATTTTTTATTTTTGTAAACAAAATGGCGACTCTGCTGGGGACGACCTTTGTTAGCACTTTTATTTTGATAAAATTAACAGCATCTTCGTAGTTTAGTTTTCTCTATATTTCAGCGAACAAATATTTACTAAAAGCCTGCTAAGAGATCATTTTATTCAAGCTGCTCTTAAAATGGAAGTCTGATGAAATCTTCTATAAATCAAGACTGAAGAGAAGACCAACGTGCAATCAAATGTTGACCAAAATCACAGTCAACCAAATATTGATAAAATTGACAATATAATACTTGTCATAGTTCAATATGACACATCTAGACAGAATTCAGTGCAAGACGGACGTCGGCTCTCTCCTACAACGTACTTGATTTTTTGAGTCTGTATTTTTACATTTATTGAGTTTAGCTAAATGTAAACTGAGTAGCACTGAGTATTCTGGGCCTATACCTTATCTTCAAACAAAACCAAAAGCTCCACCAAACCAAACTAGCCAACAAAAGCCCATTTGAGCAATTCTGTCCTATGGAGACAGAGTTCGGGCCGAACTCTGCCTCCACACAGAGTTCGGGCTAAACTCTATTCCCTAAATTATAGGACCCTAATTTTTAAGGTTTGCTGTATGCTAGTTGTCCAATGGCAAAAAATTTAAATTTTTGACACAGAATTCTGGCCAAATTCTGCCTATCCCAACTAGTATAAATAGGCATTGAATTCTCTCATTTTCAATCATCCAATTATCTTTTCTTCTCTTCTCTATAAGCCTCATACAAGCCTTAACCTTCTCATCTACTAGCCATAAGCTTCCTAAGTCTCAAAGTGCTCAGTGCTATTCAGTTAGGAGTTTGTGTAAGCGTCAAGAAAGTCGCTTGGAAAATTTCAAGCATCGCCACAACGATCTTTGTAAGAAGTTGACGTACTCTTCTGAAGAAAAGACATGGGGTGTAACTACTATTTCATAAATAGTGGATTTAATCCCGAGCTAGAGTTCTCAGGCCTGGACTAGTCCTCCACGAAGAAAACCAGGTTAAAAACGACTATGTTTGCGTATGCTCTCTTGATCTTTTTATTTTCGTATTTACTACTCTGATTATTTAATGTTGGTGAAAAGAGTTTAATTTTTTATTTAGCTATTATTGTTATAAACTCTATTCACCCCCTCTAGAGTTGCCTACCTGTTCTTCAATTGGTATAAGAGCACTGTTCTCTTAACAAGGACTAACATCCTAGAGCTGATCCGTGACAACCACACAACCTATGTTTTCCAACTATGGTGGAGGATAGTCCACTCATAGGTCACGCCTATTTGATGGAACCAACTACACCTATTGGAAAACTAGGATGAGTTTCTATCTCAAGTCTCTAGACTTCGACCTGTGGACCATTGTCACTGATGGGTACAAAAAGCCCGCCAAAATAGTTGTCGATGTAGATCTCATCGAGAAACCTAACGACAAATATTCTGATGAGGAAAAGAAACATGCGAGTCTAGATACTAGAGCTATTAATGCTCTTTTCTGTACAATAGACATGAATGAATTTAACAGGATCTCGACATGCACCACCTCGCACGAAGTATGGAAGCTTCTAGAAGTGACGCATGAAGGAATCACTCAAGTCAAGGAATCAAAAATTAGTGATCTTACTCAAGAATACCAGGCATTCAAGATAAAGCCAAATGAGACGATCACCCAAATGTTCACAAGGTTCCTTGACGTCATCAACCCTCTGTCATCTCTTGGCAAATAATATACAGATCATGAAAAGATCCGTAAGTTACTTAGAGAGCTACCAAAGATCTGGAACCCTAAGGTAACAGCTATTATAGAAGGCAATGATCTCACAAAAATATCTATAGAAACTTTGATGGGAAAGCTGATGACCCACGAGCTCAACCTCAAAGACTTCGACGAACCTGCTCCAAAGGCAAAAGAGATTGCCCTAAAAGCTCATCGTCGAAGTGCTGATCCTGAAGAGATTGACAACAACAATTCTGAAGGTGATGATCAAGCTATTCTAGTCCGCAACTTCAAGAAGTTCCTTCGTTTCAATTGAAGAAAGAAGGAACAACAAGAAGACGACGAGGAAGAACCAACGTGCTACGGCTGTAAAAAGACTGGACACGTTCGAAATGACTGTCACTTCGCAAAGAAAGGCAACAGATATGAGAAGCCATACAAGAAGCCTTCTTCAAGAAAGTATGCCAACCCTAGTATTTGGCACGAAAGCGAAGCAAGTGATTCTGAGGAAGAAAATGACTCTCCTCAAGACACCGCAAATGTCTGCCTAATGGCAACATCCGAGAAGGTAACTAGCGAAACTCTCGATGACTTTACATTTGATGAACTTGACAATGCATTTAATGATTTACTAAATGACCACAAGAAAGTCATTAGTAAATATAAGCATGCCAAGGAGAAAATCAAAGGCTATGAAGTAGAGATTCAAACTCTTTCTTCTTTACTTGATAATGTTAGAGACACTCTACCCCCGAAAGTCACTGATGCGGTGTCCAAGCTTAAGTTAAGCCTACATGACGCCGAAGCACTTATTGAAAAGCAAACACGTAAGATCTCAGCACTCAACAAAGAGCTTGCTGAAGAAAAGAATAAACACACGGTCTCTATTGCTAAGATTGATGGCCCAAATGCTAAGTGTAATGAACTAAATGCTGCCTTTAAAAAATTAGAGATTAGATTGGGAAAACATGTTGCTCAACCTCAAACCCAATCACACAGTCACAAAACACACACAAAACATAAGACCACTCATAATAGTAAAATACGTCAACCCCATGCAGCACGTAACTATGCTTATATGTACACGTACTCCCATACAGTACGTAAACCACATACACATAGATATCATTCTCAATCTACTCATAACTATTATCCTGGTAACTATCACCATGCTGCACATAGACATAACCATCATCCTGCTGCTACATATAGTCACTATCCTGCTATTCTATACAACTATCACCATACTGCATATAGACATCACTATCAACCTGCTCCCAACATAAATAGGCATGCTACTTGCACATACTGTGGATTACATGGTCATATCTCACCACAGTATAGAATTAGGAAATTAGTTGATATTAATCTATATGCATGGGTACCAAAGACTAACATTTCAGGACCCACATGAACTTGGGTACCAAAGGTCACATCTACTCGTGATGTAGGTGGACCTTTCTTCCTCAACTAAAAGCAAGTGGATTCTCGATAGTGGATGCTCGCGACATATGACGGGAGACGTAAATATTTTTGCATCACTATCGATGAAGAGGGAAGGGTTTGTATCCTTCGGTAACAACTTAAAGGGCTATATCATAGGTAATGGTACTATTGGTTATCCTTCTTCTTCTGTAATAAAGGATGTCTGCTTAGTGATCGAGTTAAAGCATAACCTTCTCAGCATAAGTCATCTTGCTGATAATGGATATGATATTAACTTTGGACAAAATAAATGCTATATTTATGATAGGTCAGTGGGAGATATTGCTTTTGAAGGGATAAGAGAAGATAACATTTATATTTTCTATCTATCTAGAAATACTAACAGTGCAGGAAGATACCTCTACACCCACAAGAATGAAAGATTGTTGTGGCACCAGCGTCTTGGTCATGCCAATATAGATACTATATCCAGGCTATCGACAAAGAAGCTAGTAAGAGGTCTGCCTAACATCACATTCAAGAAGGACACAGTATGTGTCGAATGTGAACTAAATAAGGAAACCAAATCTTCATTTCATTCCATAAACACTGTAAGTACCACTAGACTCTTGTAATTACTGCACATGGACTTATTTGGTCCTAGTAGAGTAGCCAGTCTTCGTGGAAAACTCTATGCTTTTGTTATAGTAGATAATTTTTCTAGATTTACTTGAGTTTTCTTCCTTTCAAACAAAAGCGATACGATTTCAATTTTTAAAATATTTGCCAAAAAGGTCCAAAATGAAAAAGTCTATATGATTACTCGAATCCGAAGTGATCATGGAGGCGAATTCAAAAATTTTGATTTTGAAAAGTTTTGCGAAACAAATGGTTTTGATCTTGAGTTTTCTTGTCCTCGAACTCCTCATCAAAATGGTGTTATGGAGCGAAAGAATAGGACTCTTGGCAATATGGCTAGAGTCATATTGAATAAATTTTTACTTCCAAAATATTTTTGGGCAGAAGCTGTCAGTACAACATGCGATGTTTTAAATAGGGTGCTTATTCGACCTATTTTGAAGAAAATACCTTACGAGCTTTGGTTTGGTAGGACTCCAAATGTCTCATATTTTAGAGTGTTTGGTTGTCGCTGTTTTATCCTAAACACCAAAGACAACTTAGGCAAATTTGATGCCAAAGTTGACGATGGTATTTTTTCTTGGCTATGCTGCCAAGAGTAAGGGATATAGAGTGTTCAACAAATGCTCAATGATTGTAGAAGAATATACTAGTGTGACTTTTGATGAAGAAATAATACAGCAGCTATCCCGGACGATGATGTTGAACCATCAACTTTTACGTGATGACTACCACCCCTGAAACCAATTCTCTGGAGGGCTTACCGAAGAAGTTTGTATTCAAGCCATCACACCCAGAAAACTTGGTAATAGGTGAGGTATCACACGGAGTAAGTACTCGATCATCATTAAGAGATTCCATTGCTAGCACTGCTTTTATTTCGCAAATTGAGCCTAAAACTCTTTTAGAAGCTTTTAATGATGAGTTTTGGATTTTAGCTATGCAAGAAGAACTCAACCAATTCGAAAGAAGCCAGGTCTGGGAACTTGTTCCTAAACCAGCTAATCATTCGATTATTGGTACTAAATGGGTTTTTCGTAACAAAGTAAATAAAGATGGTTCAGTCACTCGCAACAAAGCTCGTATAGTAGCTCAAGGATACAACCAAGAGGAAGGTATCGACTACGATGAGATGTATGCTCCCGTTGCAAGACTTGAATCCATTCGGAAGCTTTGTACCTTTGCAAACTTTCAGAATTTTAAATGTTTCTAAATGGATGTCAAAAGTGCCTTTCTGAATGGTTTTATTAAGGAAAAAGTTTTTGTAAAACAACCCCCTGGTTTTGAAAATCACAAATTTCCCGACCATGTCTTCAAACTTAAGAAAGCGCTATATAGCCTCAAACAAGCCCCCAGAGCTTGGTATGAACGCCTAAGCAATTTCTTACTAGATAATGGTTTTTCAAAAGAAAAGTTTGACACTACACTTTTTATCAAAAGCTTTCAAAACACATTCTTTTAGTACAAATCTATGTTGATGATATCATATTTGGGTCTACTAATAAAAATCTATGCTAAGATTTCGCTAAGTGTATGCAAAACGAATTTGAGATGAGCATGATAGGGGAGCTCACCTACTTCCTTGGATTGCAAGTCAAACAAACTTCGCAAGGAACATTCATCAGCCAGTCAAAATACACAAATGATATGCTGAAGAAGTTTGATCTGGACAACATCAAACCAATCAGCACTCCCAAGGCTACTACGACCAAGCTGGAACCTGATGAAAGCGGCAAACCTGTTGACCAACGTAAGTATCAAGGTATGATTGGTAGTCTACTTTACCTAACTACTAGTCATCCCGATATCATGTTTAGTGTTTGTCTGTGTGCTCGCTATCAAGCTAGTCCTAAGGAATCTTACATGTCCACCGTTAAGCGTATCTTTCGATACCTTAAGGGTATTGTTACAGTGGGCTTTTGGTATCCCAAATCTACATCCTTTGACCTTATTGGTTATTCGGATGCTGATTTTACGGGATGCAAAGTCGACCAAAAAAGTACGAGCGGCACGTGTCATTTATTAGGCAAGGCTCTAGTCTCATGGTTTAGCAAGAAGCAGAATTTTGTCGCACTATCCACAACAGAAGCTGAATATATCGTAGCTGGTCGTTGTTGTTCACAAATCCTGTAGATGAAGCAAACCCTTGCAGACTACAACCTATCTTTTATGCATATTCCTATATTCTGTGATAACACTAGTGCTATCAACCTTACTAAGAACCCTATATGTCACTCACGTACGAAACACATTAAAATTCGTCACCAATTTTTGCGTGATCATCAACAAAATGGCACTATAAATTTAGAATTTATTGACACTGATCATCAGCTGGCAGAATTTTTTACTAAACCACTATCCGAAGAGCGATTCAACTTTCTTTGTCGTAAATTAAAAATTTTGGATGAAACGGTTATTCATTAAATTGGCCTGCGTAAATATCGATTATGTCATATTTCTTTGTGATGACTTTGCTATGGGTACAAGCCGAAAGGGTCCTTCTGACAACAAGGCGTAAAAGCCTAAGCGACATGGTGCACTAGTCTTCGGACTACCGCTAGCTGAGATCCGGCCCCTGCAGCTACCCCATGGCAATTTCATTGTACTGATTTATGTCATAAATTTATTTATTACATGGTTCAATTTTATTTATAATTTGATGCATTTAAATTTTCTAACTTCATTTCATTTACTCTATTCTTTTTTTATTTGCAAGTTTCTATCTTGTCCATTTTTAAACTCCTATCCATTTTTACCACCTTAGCACTGTTTTCAAATTATTTTTACACTGTTTTCAGTTCTGGCCCCAGAACACAGAACTCGGGCCGAACTCTGCCTCACACAGAGTTTGGACCGAATTCGGTCTGTATATTCCAGAACTTCCAGTTGCTCTCCGCCCTCCATCCGTTTTAATCCTACGGTCCAGGATTCACCCGACTATCTGAACCCACCTTCATATTTTCGGGTTCTCCCTCTCTCTCCTCTCCAGTGCCTCCTCCAATACTTCTCAAACTCCTTCCTCTTCAAACCCTAACCCTAGAATTCTCTATCTAGTGTGGATTTCTTCTCCAAACTTAAGAAGAATAGCTCTTGCATCATTCTCTTCCATATTCCATAATTCTCTTGGGGTATAATTTTTTCTTTTTTTCCATCTCAATTTCAAAATTTCCTTCATTGTTCAATTGCACCTAGGTTGTTTAATAGAGGAAAGAGGGCTAGAACCGAGGATGCTTCCTCATCGAACCCTCCTTCTTGTGATGGTCAACCTATTCATGCTTTTTTCAATCTACCACGACCTAATGATCCCAACACATTCGATGATCGAATTTTTGTGTCATTGGACGCCTCAAATGAATGGTTCAATAATTTTCGATCACGACCTGTGTGCGAGGGTCATCCCATTAACTTCACCATTTTTTTTCGTTATGACTCATTATTTTACGACCTTTGTCTTAATGAGTTGGAGTCTACAACTTCACTTATTTACTTGAATGCAATTCAAATGTTTTATTGCAATCTCACATTTGATGACACACGATTATATTCTTGTGTTGCTGGAATTGACATCTCGTTCGACGATTTTGAACTTGCAGAATATCTCGAGATTCCGGAACCCAACTCTTGGGAGAAGCTTGTCGATGCAAGCAAGTTTCAATTTCCCGATGGGTCGTCCTTTAAGAGTTTTAAGGACGATTTGTGTACCCCAAACACACGTCCATGCAAGTTACTTGCAAAATTCTTTAACCCTTATTTCTACGAGCTTTATCGTATTGTCTTCTCTACGATCTTGCCCAAAGCAGGATCAATTGATGAAGTTTTGTATTTTGATATTTCTGCTCTGTATCACCTTCACTTTCATGTCCCGTTCAACCTTTCACGTACTATGATGGACTGGATGATCAATGTAAGGAAGAGGCCACGATCTTTAGTCTATGCTCTCTATTTGCCTATGGTTTTTCGTGCATTTCATGTCCCTCTCGATGAGTGCCAATTCTTTCCAGCCCCTGCCTTTCTATCTATGGCAAGGCGGCTTCATGCAGCTGTAAGATCTCCTGCTGCGTCTGAGCATTCTGGTTCTGATGCTCAGGCTGATGCACCTGCTCTTGGGCAACCTGCACCTGTACCTCCTGCTACTCTCGAGTCTATCCAGACCATGCTTCGTGATTATTTCATGTTGGAGAACGACCGTTGGACCACTACAAAACAACTGGCATTTAGTGACGGACTTTTAGGGACGGTCGGAGATAGTTGTCACAAAAAAGTGGTTGTTTGTGACAATTTTTGATGACAGTCACTAATGAGTGGTCTTATTGTGACGACTTTAGGTCATTAGGGATAATATGTCACAAATAATATCAATCAATAGGGACAGTGTGTCACAACTAATATGAATAGCATATTTTTGGGACTTTTTTGGGACACCCCAATTTTGGTTGGCTGTCACATTAGTGCAAAATGGAGGGAAGCCAAAGTTTTGGCAGTAAAAATGGAGGGAGTCTAATTTGTGAAGGACCGAGCCATCGTGTATGTGAAGGACCGAGGCACTGTTAGAAGCCCTTTCATTTTTTCCGCCATCCTCACAAATGACTGAGCCATCGTAGAAGAGAAGAACCAAAGGAAAAAGGTTTGGGTTCTTCTTCCTCCGGTCACAGTTCTTCCCCTCTGGTCACAGTATTCTTCGATCACAGTTCTTCTTCCCCTCTGGTCACAGTTCTTCATCCCCTCTGATCACCGGTTTTCTTCCTTCGCCATCATCAAAGGAAAAAAGTTTTGGGGGTCTTCTTCTTCCTTCCGTCACATGTTTTCTTCTTCCCCTCCTACACTATTAGCTCCTCTTTTTCTTCTTCTTCCTCCGGTCCCTAAGGTCCCCAAACAAATTAGGGTTTTCTTTGGGATGTTCTTCTTTCTCTTTTGGTTGGTTTTCTTTGGGATGATTTCTTTCTCTCTCTCATTTTATTTGAAATGCTTTAAATTTATCATCTTCCATGAGATTTTGTGAACATTAGGGTTAAAAATATACTAGCTGTGTCTATACTGCCATATTTGTACCGTCTCTTATAATCCTAACTTATGTTTCTTTTTTTTTAGCAAGAGTGGTATCGATGAAAAGAATCATGCTACATTAGAGACGTGGCGGCCAGTGACAAGGTCAGAAAGAAACCCAAACCAGTTTTCCCATTCTTTGTATTCAATTATGCGGTTGGCTAAATTTGGTGTATGGTTTCTGGGTTTTCTAGAAAATTTCAGCTGCCGTAGCCAACAAATTTCAACATTGCACCGAGGTATTGTTCTCAAATTCTCATATAAATTGTTGAGGACATCCCGTTAGATGTAGGGGTGCAACTCGGGCGGGCTAAACCCGAGCCCGATCGGGTAAACCCGATAATGGGTTGGGTTAGGGTTGAAGATACTCGGGTTTGGGTTCAAATATTTGAACCCGATCATAAATCGGGTTGGACTTGGGTTCATGTGTCGGGCTACCCGAAGAATCTGAAACTCAACTTATATATATATATATATATATATATATATATATGCCATACTTCTTAAATAAAAAGTGTAAATCCTAAATTTCTTCACCAAAACTTTTCAACTCTTTATCCTAAATCTTATTTTAGTTTGTATTTTATAATGATCAAGACTTGATTGCTATTTGATTATGTGTTTAATATTACTTTTGTATAAAATTATTTTAATTAGTATATTAGAGCCCGATAAATTCGATGTACCCAACCCAACCCGAGCCAAACCCGATCCTTCGGGCTTGGTCTTGGGCTTCATATGTTGAACCCGAGGTCGGGCCGGGCTTGGGCTCGGTCTAGGCTTACGATTCATCGGGTTGGGCTAAAGTTGACCTCAAGCCAGACCTAACCCGCCCGAGTTGCACCCCTAGTTAAATGTGGGTCTGATGTACATTGCAAGAAATACCCCACGAGGAGTAAAGTAACCTCCACCTTTATTTGTTCCCCTATATAGTAAAATGATACTCTATAATATTTGTGATCAGTAAACATTACAGGTCATATTTATGTAAATAGGTTGCAACAGCTAAATCGGTTGTTGGTGAATGCATCATATAGGTGGACTTTTGTGTCTCAGTTCTTTCAGAAAATTGATTAAATATCTAATTAAGTTTTATTATGGAATTGAACATTTGAAGCACATATTAAATATGTTGGGTATCTGTTGGTGTCAAGGAGAAAAATAGTTCTCGTGTAATTGAAATTTATTGAAGAAATTGCTAATATAATCTGTCAAAGAAGTAAAAGATGGTACAACACCATGATGCAAATGGCCAAGCACAGCACCATGATGCAAATGGCCCCCAAATTGGACAAGCCAAATGAGCAGCCCAAAAGTAAAGCTATTCTCTTGTTGCCACCTACAAGTTTGCTGATATAATTGTAAACTAACACATACTTGATTATCAAACTTTCTCAAATGTTGGCCTATCTCTGTTACTTCAAACTTTTTAAGATTGTTTTTGATATTACATAAGTGTGCACTTGACCGCAATTATATAATTTTATGGGCAACTAAGGGTCAAGTGTTAAAGATTTTCTATGGCTTCAATTTTATATAAAGAAAGTTCTTCTTTTCGTATTTTTTCTCTGTTTTGGTATGTCTATATCAGTTTGCTACTTGTATTCCTGTGATGCATACATCCAATTATATATTTTTTCTGGAACATTGGCACGTCAATTACTTGCTGGATATTGGTGTACGAAAGTAGATAGGAAGATGCCCATACCTGCCTATTGAAATGTCTAAATTTCTGGTTCTTCCATAATATGCTTGCAGCAGAAAGATACTACATAATTATTGAGCATATCTAGTCTTGTATCAGCTCGAAAAGGAGATTAAACTACCTAACTGAGTCATTTGACTGTTAATACTTCCAATCTTTTTCCTCTATACTTCCATTAGTTACTCTGTTCTCTCATCAGCACTTGCAAGCTTGTAGATATCATTGTGTGATACTGTTTGATCAAGAAGCTTTCTTGAACGTTGTCCTAAAGTAATTTGCACTTGACCGTGACTATGATTTTATGGGTGAGTTCAAGGTAACAAAATGCACATAAATTTATTATGGAAATGGAAAAGAATTAGCATTTTTTTGGGGTTTCTATGAACTATCTGCAGTATTTCTCTCATTGTCCATCCATGAGTTTTGATTTCTCTCGTTGTCAGTTAGGACCTTTATATATAAGGTGACAAAACGATTCGAATTCGATTTCATATATTCTTCTTAATGAAAAATTTGCTCTGAAAGCTCAAGGACTTTCAATTGTAAGTTCGGGAACTGTATATGCTGCCATATATATATTTTTGTTTGTTAGAAATATTAATGGGTACTAGTAATATTATGTTGTCTACTCATGTTCCTCAAATGAGTTTAGGAGAGACAGCTGATTATTAGTAGGGCCATAATCTTTTCCATACTACAAATGATTTCTCCATTGCTTAGCAATTCTTTCTAGAGCAAATGAAGCCAGCATATATGAAATTGTTCAACTTTACATACTGGCAGTTTTGCATTTGCATTAATTTGTGTATCCTGCGTATCCTAGATTTGGTAACATTTTGTGTATCCTGGGTATGCAACATTAATTTATGTATCCTGCGTATGCAACATTGATTTGTTTATCATGGGTATGCAATATTAATTTGTATATCATGTGTATCCTGGCATGTATCCTGAAATTGGTAAGCAAATAGTATGCACTTGTATAAACTGCTATGAACATTTTGTGTATCCTGGTTCTTGACCCGATGCAGCTTGAGATTTTCCAGCTTGAAAAGAGTAGGGAGAGTATGTAAGATGCAGTTATGATTGTGGGCTTTGTTCATATATATGTTGGAAAATTTTTATTCTGGAAAATTTTTGTTGGCTTTGTTCATATATATGTTGGAAAATTTTTATTGGAAGATTTTCATTATTCCAGCTTAATTTTTATTCCAGCTTAATTTTTATTCTGCTTTTCCTGGTTGGAAAATTTTTGTTGGCTTTGTTCATATATATGTTGGCAATTGGCCATAGACCACTCTTCTAGTTTGTGATACTTGTTCATATCCTTGGTTTGTATCCTGGCTTTTTGTATCTCCAGGTTCATATATGATTGTGGGCTACTTGTTTGGGAGTAAAAGCTGCCAATAATGTTTGATGATCTTAATTAATGCAAATACAAAACATGTTGCCCTACTGATGACCTTGAATTTTTTGTTCCTTTGTTCATTTAGCTTAATTCACTCAAGATGTACATTTGACATAGGAAAAGAAACTTACCTCCAGTTGTAAATTAGCTGTCCTTTTTTCCATTCTAAAAGCTCTTCTGAATGTACTTTAATGCATTTAATTGCTCAGACTTGTTGTTGCATTTATTTTTCATACATGATTACGTTCTAAAAGCTCTGATATTGATACATTCTAAAATCTCTGATCCTTTATCTGCTCAAGTTTTCCATTGGTAGCTCTTCTTAATGTACTATAATGGAGTTCCCATACTAGGAATTGTTTCAGAACCAGTTACCAAATGAGCAAGTGATAAAATTCATAAATGACAAACATATATTTTCTTAGGGAATTTTTAGGGAATTTAGGTGCAGTAGCAACTTTTATATGCCGAAATTAAGGTGTAGTAGCAGCTTTTGTATGCCAAAATTAAAGCTAGACAATGGAGGAATCATATAGCCAATCTGCTATATATATGCATGGTTTTGGATGCCACAATTAAAAAATTTCCTAAATGAATGTTACTGATTATCTTGAAATTGTGTGATATTCTCATGATTAGAGTCAGATGGAGGAGCTAAAACGGAAGCAGATGAAGATGGTGTGGAAGAATCACTTGCTCACCTTGATGCTGACATTTACTCCCAAGTGACTTTTTTGGGACTTTCCTGTAGTCTGAATATTGAACATCTATATATATCGTTGTTAGCAGGTTCGTAGCAGGACCTTCTGAGGTTTTTAAGTCAAGTGACTTTTTTTGAGGTACTAAAATATAAACTGAAAATCTAATTTTAAACTAATTATCGCTTATTTATCTTTATATCCTATATGCCATGTTCTTGTTATGTTTTTCCTTGATGATTGTTGATTCTACATTGTTTACACCTTTTAGGGTAATTGAAGATGATGGATAAGAGTTGGGTTCATATGGACAATTATTCTCAAGAGTACAATGATGGAGTCCTTGCGTTCATAGATTTTGCTTATGAAAATGGCATTGTTGATGAAAATCAAAATTTGAGATGCCCTTGCATTAATTGCAAAAACTTTAAGTTCAAAGATAGAGAAACTATTTATGAACATTTAATATGTGATGGGATGTTGGCTAGCTATATAACGTGGTCTCATCATGGAGAAAGGAAAGGAACAATATCAACACCTGAAAGTATAATTGAGAGTACAGATGATGTTGGTGTTGGTGATCATAATGATGATGACATACATGGTATGTTGCGTGATCTCTTTCCGAATGTAAACGAAGACATGGTTGGTGGGGGAGAGGAAATTTTTTATGAAATTACAAGTGACAACATTGCTGCCCAATTCAACAAATTTTTAGAAGAATCAAAAAAAGAGTTGTACCCCGGATCTAAGAAGACATTGTTATCCTTTCTTATTAGATTTTGGCAGTACAAATGCCTCGGTGGGTGGAGCAACAAGACATTTATTATGATGCTTAATTTACTAAGAGAGTCGTTGCCCGATGGCTGTAACTTGCCTGCAAATTTCACACAATGCAAAAAAATTATTTCAGATCTTGGTTTATCCTATAATAAGATTGACGCATGCCAGAATGATTGCATGTTGTTTTGGAAGGAAACTTCTGAATTACAATTTTGTACCGTATGTGGGGCATCCCGATGGATAAAAGTGAGATCTGGAAAGAAGAAAAATACACCTGCAAAAATTCTTAGACACTTTCCATTGAAACTAAGGCTGCAACGTCTGTATATGTCGTCTAAAATTGCAGGGGACATGAGATGGCATGAAGAAGGGCGCACAAAAGATGGGGTATTAAGTCACCCGGCTGATTCTATGGCTTGGAAGCACTTTGATGAGACAAACCTGATATTTGCATCAGATTTAAGGAATATTAGGTTGGGTTTAGCAAGTGATGGTTTCAATCCATTCGGAACAATGAGTTCTGTACACAACACGTGGCCAGTAGTACTTTTTCCATATAATTTACCACCATGGTTGTGCATGAAGCAACCTCACTTTATTCTCTCTTTGCTTATTCCGGGTCCAAGTAGCCCAGGAAATGATATTGATGTATATTTGAGACCTTTGATAGAGGATCTTAAAGAATTATGGGCAGTAGGGGTGGAGACTTATGATTCTTATAGCAAAGAAATGTTCCAAATGCATGCTGCAATATTATGGACCATAAGTGACTTTCCAGGTCTTGCTATGCTTTCTGGTTGGAGCACAAATGGTAAGTATGCATGCCCATTATGCCACGAGCATACTGAACACATGTATTTAAAGAATGGGAGAAAAATTTGTTACATGGGTCATCGTCGGTTCTTACCTTTGCATCATAGGTTTCGCAAACTGAAGAAGGATTTTGACGGAAAGATTGAAAATAGAGCAGCTCCGACTCCGTTAACGGGGAAATCAATTTTGCATAAAGTAAAAGGGATCCCACATAAATTTGGGAAGATACCTAAAATTGATGAACCTAGGCCAAGAAAAAGAGCACAGAGAAATGTTTCTGAACAACGTATGCCTAATAATTGGAAGAAGTTGAGTGTATTCTACGAGCTTCCATATTGGACGGATAATTTACTCAAGCATAATTTAGATGTCATGCATATTGAAAAGAACTTTTGTGATAATGTGGTTGGTACCCTTTTGGGACTTGATAGAAAATCCAAGGACAGTTTGAAGGCAAGATTTGACCTACAGGACATGGGGATCAGACACGAGCTTCACCCTATCTTTGACGCAAGCAAGAACAAGTATTATATGCCACCTGCGTGCTACTCCATGGATAAGTTTGAAAAAGAGGTATTTTGTAAGGTCCTGAAAACTTTGAAGATTCCGGATGGTTACTCATCTAACTTTGGTCGATGTATTAATGTCAGAGAACGTAAGATATTTGGTTTAAAGAGTCACGATTCACATGTTATTATGCAACATTTTCTACCTTTGGCTATTCGAAAGACTTTGCCAAAGAAGGTTGCCTCTATATTACTAGACTTGAGCACCTTCTTTCGTGATTTATGTTCAAAAGTATGTCGTTGTGAGGGTTTACAACTGTTAGATCAGCGTATTCCAATTATCCTCTGCAACTTGGAACGGATCTTTCCACCTGCTTTTTTTGATATTATGGTGCACTTGCCCGTCCATTTGGCATCAGAGGCACTTTTAGGTGGACCTGTCCATTATCGGTGGATGTATCCTATTGAAAGGTATATATATATATATATATATATATATATATATATATATATATATATATATATATATATATATATATATATATATATATATATATTTGTATATCTTGATTTCAAGTTTAGTATGCATGAACTCTTTATTGTCAAATTGGTAGGTACTTGTCTACCCTAAAGTCATATGTGAGGAACAGGTCTCAACCTGAGGGGTCCATTGCAGAAGGATACATTGCTCAAGAATGTCTCACATTTATGACGAGGTACTTGGATAATGTTGAGACACGATTGGATAGACCTCCCAGATACAAGGATGATAGTGAAGTTGGTGGTTTTGAAAGCTTCTTTCTTACCCAGACAGAGAGGAAACAATCACACACCTACATTTTGTTTAATGAGGATAATATATCTACTTATCTACAGTAAGAAAAATCTCAGTTTTTTAGTTTATGTCACTCTTTCATAATTTGTTAAGAAAATCTTGCATGCACCTAACAGGAAAACCCTTACATGCAGGCAACACGAAAGTTTTTTGAGTCTAACTGAACCAAATTTGTCACCCCATGACAAGCAAGCAAAGCATAAAGATCAATTCCCTGAGTGGTTTAAAGAACAAATTAGAAAGCTTAAACCGTCAAATCGACCCTTTCATGAAGATCTTGATTTCATTGCAAGAGGCCCATTTTCCTGTGCTAAGAGGTTTACAGGTTACACATTAAATGGGTATGTATTCAAAATAATATACAAAGAGCTTGATTCCAAAACACAAAGCAGTGGTGTAATGACTAGAGCAACAGCGGTGCGGTTCAGGAAAACCACAGACAAAAGACCAATATCTCAGGAACTAAACTACTTTGGACGGTTAGTTGATATAATTGAGTTGACATATCCTTTGGGCCGCAAGTTCGTGCTATTTAAATGTGAGTGGGTTGATGTCGACAAAGAGAAAGGCATTAAAATTGATGAGTTAGGGTTCACTCTTGTCAATTTTAGATATTTGTTAGCATCACAAAAAGAAGAACCTTATGTATTGGCATCCCAAGTTAAACAAGTCTTCTATGTGGAAGACCCTACCGATCCAGGATGGCATGTGGTTGTGAATAACAAACCTAGAGACACTTATGACATGGGTGGAGACACTGAGGAACTATTAGCTAATGAACCATATGGTCGCCAACACCACGTTGCTGATGATCAAAATGATGTTATAAACTTGGTGAGAGAAAATGTGATGGGAACAACAATTGATTCAATTCCAAGGATGATTTCTGCACAAGCATCTACTTCTACTGGTTTTATTAACGATGAAAATGAGAACTTCAATGAGGAAAGAGATCAAGATGGAAATATGGATGGGAGTAAAGATGAGGATGAATACGAAGATGAAGATACTGATATACAAGAAAATGAAGATTCAGATTCAGATTCAGATTCTGACCCTTAAGATATCAAGACACAATGCAGTGATGAATACGAAGATGGGAGTGAATTGGTTACATTATATTTGGGACCTAATTAAGAGTATTTTGTACTAATAGCATACTGATATTAAGAATATACTTTATTAAGAGTTCTATATTAAGTTTTCTGATATATTATATTATGCTTCGCCCCTTTCTAATGCTCGATATATATAACTGCTTTGCCCCTTTCTATATTTACGACTGATATACATAATTGCTTTGCCCATTTCTAATGCCTTATATACTGTATTGAAAGCCCTGCATTAAGTGAAATGGTTATATTATATTATGCTTTGCCCCTTTTTAATGCCTGATATACATAATTGCTTCTCTTTTTGTACTGGCAAGTTTAAGATACAAGTTAGTAGATGGCAGATCAAGGACCTCCACCTCCTAACAAAACAAGGGGCGAAGCTAAGTTGGAATGGTTAAAGCATATTAAACCGGGAACAAAAGTTGCTTATCAACACATTGATGGAGTTCCAGTCGGATCGAATGCTTCCAAATTATCTGCTTTTGTTGGTAAGCTAGCCAAAGATGGTCATTACTTTCCATTCGACACGCGTTCATGGCAACATATATCAGAGTTGGCTGCCAAAATTGAAACAGCAAAGGATGAGATGAAGGTAATAAATCTTCTTTATATATATGGAACTATGGTATCTTATAATTCGAAGAAAGGTGACTTATAGTTCTCTTTCCTTGTCTTGTCGAAGAATATTTTTCACTGGTGTGAAGAATCAGACTATTGGTTAAGTAAATCTTTGAGTGAAACTTGGAGGAAAAACAAGCACAGGAAAAAGGTGAAACACTTTAATCCTTACACCACAATTGAGGAGTGGTATGCCAAGTGTCCAACTAGTGTGATTCCTAGTCAGTGGGAGAATATGGTTGATTATTGGCAGACAATTGATTTTAAGGTATGTAAGTGTATATATATATATATATGTGTGTGTGTGTGTGTGTGTGTGTGTGTGTGTGTGTGTGTGTGTGTGTGTGTGTGTGTGTGTGTTGTGTGTGTGTGTGTGTGCAGTAATTTTTTATTTTTCTTTTTGCAGAAATCGAGTGTACGTAACATAGGGAACAGGGAGAAATTGACCGATCATCACACTGCTGGTTCAAAATCATACCTACGTCATGCGAAAGAGGTATTCATCATGCACATCATACAATTAGTTAAACATATTAAAAATAGCATATAATATTTTTTCTACAGATAGAGGATGAAACAAAAAAACCAGCAACGCGAGTGGATATATACAGAAGGACACACAACAAATCTAGCGATGTGGCAAAAGAACGATTGGTAAGGGTAGAGGCTAGAGCTAATTGCTTCTTAAAACATTTTTTGATTGTTTGATGGGCTGGTATAGAGTTCTTCAAATGAGCTAATGCTCTGATACTCTGATACTTGGCCCTCTCTAATACTCACTAATGTGTTTGGATACTAATGAGGTAGTATAGACTTGAAGCATGTTTGTGTCAGTAATCAAATTTTTTTATATGGCTTGTGTAGTGCATTTATGCAACAAATTAATTACTTTATTTTTCTATATGGCTTGTCTAGTCAAATTAAATTCTTTTACTTGCTTTGATCGGTATTTAATACCATGCAAAATAATATGACTTGAAGCATGTTTGTGTCAACAAATCAGTTTTTTTTACATGCTTTGGTATCGGTGTTACTGCTATATATCATGGAAATCATGCTATATATCAACAAATCAGATTTTTTTTTACATGCTTTGGTATCGGTGTTACTGCTATATATCATGGAAATCATATCCATGACTCATTCGTATCCTAATTTTCATACATATATTTAGAGTCTGAATTAGTTGAAGTCTGTATATGCATCTATATCCATACAGACTAGCTAGAAATGAAAATAGTGTATCCTAATAGCTGATTCGTCCCAGGAGAGGAAAAGGGAAAGAACAAAACTACCAAAAATGCACTATTTCTTTTTACTGCATATCTTAATGAAGTCTCTAGTGTTCTTGTTACTGCATATCTTAATGAAGTCTCTAGTGTTATTGCATATCCTAATAGCTGAATCATGTTGGTCGATTACCTAATATCTTAATGAAGTCTCTAGTGTTATTGCAATGAAGAAATTGATTTATATGATAATTCTTTTTGTGAGCAAGTTAAGCACAAGCAAATCATGGGTGTCCTCCTGTAAGTAAATGATTTACAATTTGATAAATCAATAATGCAAGGTTGATTTATAATCTAAAAACACTACATTAAAACCTAAGTTCTATTTGATAAAACCTGGATTACACAAGACTTCATTCCTGGTTTCACTGGAATTCATTCCTGGGTTCCTGGGTTACACTGGAATATATCAAGTGTCTCAGGTTTTTCTGAGACTCTCAGGTCTCAGCTTCCTGAGCTCTCAAGTCTCAGCTTCCTGAGACTCTCAAGTCTCAGATTCCTGAGAATGGACTTCAAAACAATCAAGTCTCAGCTTCCTGAGACTCTCAAGTCTCAGATTCCTGAGAATGGACTTCAGATTCCTGAGAATGGACTCTCAAGTCTCAGATTCCTGAGAATGGACTTCTAATGCACAAGTCTCATTGGTAGTACCAAAACAATACAGTCTAACACCCCACTATGGTATCAGCTATCAGTTATCAGACTTCAAAACAGTTCAACAAATCCTAAAGTCCAATGTGTATCAGTCCTATAGGTTCAAATTCAGCAAGCCTTTAACATTAGTTAAAACCATGAAACTCCCAAACTCAGGACTGAAAAATGGTCCTTTCAGTACAACCAAGATCTCAGGTTTTCCTGAGATGAATACTCTCCTGAAACTCCTCAACTGAAATTTATCATGAATTTCAAAGAACAGGGTTACCCATATTCCAAGAGACTTGTTTACACAGTATTCAATTCTTTATAGGTTCAGTTCATCAATCCTTCATACAACCAACCCAAATAACACTCAGATCAGCCTTCCCCCCCAGGACATCAGGATATGGCATAATTAGTTAATATCAACTAATATAGGTGTCCTGTTCTGAACCAAGACATCACCCTGTCCCAGGTTCCTTCAAATGGACCAAACTCAGATGGTCATCCATCTCTCTAATGCAATCACACATCTCACAGTTAGAGTGGAGGATGGAATTATATTGAAGACTGAAAATTTGATCTACACATCCAAAATAGTGAACAAGTATTGAAAATACTGCTACACTAAACTAATCTCAAATGACACTCGAAATGCTACAACATCCCCTTGTTAGAAACACTGATACTTAAATTCCTAACTGACACATATCAAAGCATTGGTTCAATGGTCACAGTCTGGATCTCAATAAGACGATGAACCAACAGTATTTTAGTTTGAGGATAAATATTATAACCATATCAAAAATAGGGCCATAATCCTAGTGTTGATGTTCTGGTAATTCTCTAGTTTTGATTGCAGGAAATTTTAGAGGAGATGATCAATGGAATGGTGTGGATCCAATGAGAAGGAAGTAGATTAAATAGGCTGGGAGTTAGCATGAGGAGTAGGCAACAATTTTGGCGGGAAAGATTCCCATCCTCCTCCCTGGCAATTCGGTTAGAGGAGAGAGAGAGCACATGGCATCCATGGCCGTTGGTTTGAATTTCAAACAACCTACAATTCTTAGACTCGACTAGTACGTTTGATTGTGAATTACTGATAGTTCTTATGTGCTGGCCAACATTTGAATATTTGTGTAGTATTAGCAAAATCTTTATGGTTCTGACATATTGAAGTTCTCAAAAATGTGAATGCCACCTTCCCAATTTACTCAATATCAATATTCTTGTACATCTTTTACTGTAAGTATGCATTTTTTACCTATTATATGACCTTCTCTTTCATGAGAAATGCATTTTTCATGAGAAATGCATTTTTTTTATTATGTACATCTTTTACTGTAAGTCCCAATTTACTTTCATTATGTACATCTTTTACTGTAAGTCCCAATTTACCTATTATATGACCTTCTCTTTCATGAGAAATACATTTTTTCATTATGTATATCTTTTACTGTAAGTCCCAATTTACTTCCATTATGTACATCTTTTACTGTATGTCTGCTAATTTTTTCAGAATCTATAATTCTTGTTTTTGGATATTTAACTTACATTTTTTGGGTATCTTAATTGATACTATCTTTTAATTTGATCAATGCTTTGATAGTTCGATACTGGTATGCTCTGTTAGTTTGACACTCATTGTCAATGCTATGTAAACTAATACATTTGATCGATATGCTCATGATTAGAGGCAAATGGAGGAGCTAAAACGGAAGGCAGATGAAGATGGTGTGGAAGAATCACTTGCTCAACTTGATGGTGACATTTACTCCCAAGTTATGGGAGTAGAGAAATCAGGGAGATACCGAGGTGTTGGCATCGGCATGAAATCCAAGAGAAGAAGGGGAGAATGTTCTTCAATTAATAGCAAAAATGATGAGGAGGTTAGGAATTTAAGGGAAGAAGTTGAAATGTTACGTCGAGATCGAGATGAGATGCAAAAGAGTAATGAGGAGACAAACAAGAAGATGGACAAGCTCATAGATATTTTATCTTTAATCTCCCCAAATCTGGTTTTTATTGTTAACACAATGATCTTGAAATTAGCTAGATTGTTTAAATTTTTAGTTTTACTCAACTAATAAAAATTTTCTTAATCTTTTGTGCAGGATATTTTGTCATCACTCTCGCCCCAACATTAGGATGTCAGTACTTTGTAAGTAGTATAATAGTGATTGATTCATTGATTGCATGTAACTTTTTCAAATAACATCTATGCGTACATTTGATTAAATATTTAATATATTTTTAAAATGTGCATGGTCTTTATTCATCTACTAATGTTTTCTTATTTCAATTTCATTGTGACGAAGACATTTTTGGATCAATGAGAGCTCAAGTTCAAGTTGGACAAGACATTTTGAAGCAAAACCACTTCAAAGTAAATATGCTTAATATTTTTTGGACATATATGAAGGTCATTTTGGATAGATGGGAGCTCAAGTTCAAGTTGGACAACTCATTTTGAAGCAAAACCACTTGACAGTAAATATGTATGTTTCATCTTTTTGGACATGTACTGGTTACATTTTGATTGGTATTTTAGTTCAAATATTTTAGCCTAACAAAGTTATGTAATGTTTAGGTTAATAGTATACTTGTTGACATATACATATGTCATTTTTGTGGTGAATTTGATGTCATTTTATGGATTCATCCAAACAAAAACTGTTATCACGTAGAATGAATGGAACTTATTATGAGTTTGGATGGTTTTAAATGTGGTTTGGTTGTCGTTGTAGTTGGAATATGAATGTGCATGAGTGTAATTGGATTGTGACTTTGGATGGTTTTAAATGTGGTTTGGTTGTCGTTGTAGTTGGAATATGAATGTGCATGAGTGTAATTGGATTGTAACTTTGGATGGTTTTAAATGTGGTTTGGTTGTCGTTGTAGTTGGAATATGAATGTGCACGAGTGTAATTGGATTGTGACTTTGGATGGTTTTAAATGTGGTTTGGTTGTCATTGTAGTTGGAATATGAATGTGCATGATATATATATATATATATATATATATATATATATATATATATATATATATATATATATATATATATATATATATATATATATATATATATATATATATACTCAAAAAAAAATATATATATATATATACTCAAAATGTCAAGAACAAAAAAACTATTTGTGACGACAAATGTCATCCCAAATAAGCAAATGACAACGTGATGCAAGCTATCCGTTCGTGACAGAATGGGGACGTCACCATAAATTTGAACTTTTTGAGACGGCTATGTCGTCCCTAAATAAAAACAACAAAGTGACATCTGTCATTCGATTTGTGATGGAATAATGCCGTCACAATTGCTTCGAACTTTCAGTGACGGCCTATGTCGTCACCACAAACTGTCCCAAAAAGTTTTTGTGACGGCGCCTAATGCCACGACTTTAGGTCCATCACAAAAATCTTTTGTGACAGCATTTTCTTTAATTGTGATAATTTTTTGCCGTGGCAAAAGGGCTTCTATTTTGTAGTAGACCCAGCTCGACTATCCTACCACCTTGTAGAAGAGTGCCATCAGCAACTCACTGTATGACATCCGGTACACTATGTCTCGGTATCCTTTTGTGCCACTTTCTATAGAGCGGGATCCATCTCGTGACGGGTACCGTATCGACGACCCTTGGGTTATGCGATATCTGGATCCGGATGCAGCCTTCATGGATCTTCGTCGTTCGAATACTGATCCATCTGACACCGCTGGACCATCTCGCACTCCATGATGGATGTGGTCCTATACCTGCTGCTACTGCTGATGATCTTATTTTAGTTTTTATGCATTATGGACTTATGTTTATGTAGTTGATTTTCTTGTATGAGTACACTCTATGTTCTATGGATCTTTAGACTTTACCTACAGTTTATCATTATTATGGTGTGCTTGCCAGTAAATTTCTTCTATAGTCTTCTGTTTGTTTGAGTTTGCTATACATATTTGTTCTGCATCATTGATAAATGACAAAGGGGGAGATTTATTTGATATTTATCTTTTTATCATATCCTATGATATCTATGTTTTGGAAGAGATTATGTATATCAGGATAAGGAACATTGGCTTACAGAGAAGCTATGTTTATGGGGGAGCTATTTTTAGGAACATTGGCTTACAGAGAAGCTATGTTTATCGGGGAGCTATTTTTACGGGGATGCTACTGCTTCTATGCATGACTACTACTTGTGTCCAGGTATGAACATTGAATATACAAATATCATTTTGTCAATTATCAATATGTAAAAGATTGTTGACCCAAATCACAGTCAACCAAATATTGATAAAATTGACAATATGATACTTGTCATAATTCAATATGACACATCAAGACAGAACTCAGTACAAGACGGACGTCGGCTCTCTCCTACAGCGTACTCGATTTTTTGAGTCAGTATTTTTACATTTATTGAGTCTAGCTAAATGTAAACTGAGTAACACTGAGTATTCTGGGCCTATACCTTATCTTCAAACAAAACCAAAAGCTCCACCAAACCAAACTAGCCCACAAAAGCCCATTTGAGCAATTCTGTCCTATGGAGACAGAATTCGGGCTGAACTCTGCCTCCATACAGAGTTCGGGCCAAACTCTGTCCCCTAAATTACAGGACCCTAATTTTTAGGGTTTGCTATATGCTAGTTGTCCAACGGACAAAAATTTGAATTCTTAACGCAGAATTCTGGCCGAATTCTGCCTATCCCAACTAGTATTAATAGGCCTTGAATTCCCTCATTTTCAATCATCCAATTACCTTCTCTTCTCTTCTCTATAAGCCTCATACAAGCCTTAACCTTCTCATCTACTAGCCACAAGCTTCCTAAGTCTCAAAGTTGTCATGACCCGCACCCAGTATTTGGGCATGAGCCGTGGGTACGTCCAGCCTACACCGCAGTATCGGCGGTAGAACGCTGTCTAGTCATCTCCACAATTTTTCACATACGACCACGCATTTTATAGATTTCCACAAAGACCAAATGTGCGTATCAAATCTCATAGAAAATTATAAACACAATATCTATGGTGAAAGAAACAAGCTGATAACTGAAAAGAGATCACAAGATGTAGAGACCAAATATGATAAAAGGAATGATCTCAATATAATCAAAATGTACTAAAAGGAAATCCACTACTCAACTCTCATAATCCATAAATAAAATTAAATACAATCAAGAGTTTCTGTGAGCAACACATGCTCTATAAAATGCTGTCTAGCTAATAGTCTCCTGCGGAGGGTAGCCCCGCATCCAAGTCCTCCTAGAAGCTCAAGTCAGGGTCTTCCGTCTGCTCATAAAAAGTAGTACAGAACTCCTCTAACTCATCACCTAAAATATTGGTTATCCAGTCAGGATTGGAACAAGCACACAAGCTGAAAAACTATCCGCAATATAATGGAATAGACAGTACATGAATATAACATATGTGAAAGGAACTGAACTGTAATATGATGACATGGTGTATCTAGTATAAAGTATGAATCGTGGAGTAATATGTCAACTGGAATGAATATGAAAGCATAGCGACATGTCAAATGGTGAAAATAATAAAATACAATCTAACTAAGTGAATTGAAATACTCTTTTCGACATGTGTACGGCTAAGGGGTCACTACACCAAAACGGACGATTGCTAACGGTTATTACCGTGATAAATAATTTTTGTCACGGTAATAACCGTGACGAATTAGCCGTGACTAATTTCTGTCACGATTTTCGTCACGGTTATAAGCGTGACAAAAATAAATTTTATCACGATTTTCGTCACACTAATAACCTTGACGAAATTTATTTTCGTAACAGTAATAACTGTTACGTATGTGTGCTCTTCCGTTACTTATATTGCACTTTTGTAACGGTTATAACCGTTACAAAAATCATATATATATATATTTTATATATATATATATATATATATAAATATATATATATATATATATATATATATATATATATATATATATATATATCATGTACCTGAAAAAAAAAATATATATCATGTACCTGTATTCAATCAGCTTCCTAATGACAAGAATTAAAACACACTCCAATTACAGTATAAGTTATATAAGTTCAATAACAATATTTAACTTCAGCAAAAGGTAAGTTTATAAGTCCAATAAAAGTATATACAAGTTCAATAACCCAATATTTATGAATACTATATTTCACAATAAGTCGAACAAGAAGTAATGGGCCCGAATAGATACTACATTTCTCACTAATTATAAATATTGCATAAATATGTACAACAATGGGCATGTGCACAAGCGCATTATCCATCTCCTCTTCTTCATCTGTTGTTCCTCTTCCTCCTCTTCTTCCTCTAAATCCGTCCAGTGTTTGCTTCGATCAGCAGACTCTTCCTATGATATTTTTACTTTTGAGAGCCTTGATTTTTTCTCATAAAAACACAGCACATATTCTGTATACCAATCATGGATTTTAGTCAGACATAGCAAAATTAAGTTCATCATTACTTTCAAAGAAATAAATAACCAAAATGGTAAGTGACATTCTACTTAAAATTGACACACCATTCATTAACATAGCAACAATAAAATGATATTATAACAAGTGCTACCTGGGCTAGTCTCCCAAGAGCAAAGCCAGACAATTCTTTAAGTCGTACATATTGAGACGGAAGCATCTCAACTGGAGGCAACATCCCTCTGTATAATGTGAACCTGCAGGAAGATAACGTCTGCGTTAGGAATTTTAATATCCCACTTAAGAAAAAAGTAAAGAGGAAACATGTGCAAATTATATAATCCATTTATTAAACCTGGGATTATAGCTTTGACTACATTGCAATTTGAATCAGTTGCATGATAGAAGTCAGATGCTACATTGTAATTGCACGAAAAAAGAAAAAAAATCAAAATATGCAACACATATGCACGTATCCCAAACAACAAAAAGAATAATTAATTCTAAGCAACAAAAGGAATCACCTTCAAGTATCTCATTGAGCATCACCTGAACTAAACCATTTCAAATAGTTTTCATATATTTAACCTTTATCCTACTCATTCTAAAATCTCATATTAGAATCTTCTCTTCACATTTATATTTATTTTATAAATTATTTCCTCTTTAATCTCATTAAGTAGCACAACTTCATCAGTGTAAAATAAATAGTTTAGAATCTCGTCCTGAATATGCCCAGATGGTTGATGTCTTTTTTAATGCAAATAGGTAAGGGGAGACGTGATGGCCACTTGTAGGTGTATGGTCGAAGGAGATGCATTTGCATCTCCTTTAGTAGTTTGAAATACTAGTTGTTGGTCAAACTACATGACCTACACCCTATGTTCCATGGACACGAATTCAACATGACACGTTTTAGACACAGGATTCAGCACCTATTGGTGTGTCCTAGTGTATTTTGGAGTGTCAGTATGTCAGATACATATGCCGGATACTAGACAACACGACACGGGATAAATTTCTAGAGTGTGCGTGCTTCTTAGTGGTTACATCACCTCAATATTGTCATACAACTTGTTTTTTTACAAACATCAACACCTAACCTCTCAAAACCCTTTTATAAGCAATTTCTAATTTTATGAAAACTATGCTTAGTATTTTCAATTTTACTATGTTCTTTGAATCTCTATACTCACAAAAGTTCCAAGTGGTACATTTTTTTGAAAATATGGCCTTGATAGTGTTCTGGTCTTATCCATAGGGTATGCTCTGAAACAAAATTCCCCTCAAAACCGCTTCAGATACATATACTAATACCTCCGACTTTGTGGTATAAATAACTCAGGTGTTTGCCATTTGAAACCTCTTGTTTACCATGTGCGAAAGTAAAGACATGTAGACATTGGATGTACAGGAACAAAAATAAGGAGATATGGTCACCTTTAAACCCTTATAGTAGGCCTCCACGGCAGGAAGATATAGATTTGGTTCTGCGACTTTCTATCAAATCCCATATATAGTTGGCAGTAATGTATCCACCCGTCTATAAACAAACCAAGTGAGTTACCAGTGGTTCAGTTAAAACTCATGCAGCATAGGAGGCTCAATAAACACCAAAAATAATCAAAGGTAATAATGCACTTTTCTGAACAAAAATATTTTAATTTTCAGCCAACGTATCTGAACACATGCAAAGTATTAATACAATAAGCTTATCTAATAGACAAAAGGAGGTTGAATGCAAAGCATGATCATTTCCAAACATTTTCTGCTTTATAATGACATATATGTCTCGCGAAAAAAATAATAATGTACATCTAACTGCCGGGAGTAACATTGGTGCTTAAAGATAACACAACTTACCTTTTCTCCTGCCGCTGCAAGGAGAAGATCACTTCCCATCTTGGCATTCAAGAAGAGTCCTCTTGAATTCATTTTGTCCTGCAGGAGATGATCAGTTACATTACAAGTCCAGTAACTCTAAGCACAAGCAATATGACGTACTCAAATTAGAGGAACCACATACCAAAGATACTTGCACTATATAGTGCAAGTATATAGTTCATGATCATGAGGGAATTCTAGTCAGGATGATACCAAAGATACTTGCTTTATGAAACGTGAGGCGAGGATAATTAGAAAAAGATGCACTTTTAATCAAATAACCAAATTTTTTTTTTCTTTTGAGGTGTGAAAACATGCTTATAAAGAAAATCAGCTGAAATTATTCAACCACGTATACCGAGTATAGCTCTTCCTACTAAAGTTACCGAAGACGGAGTGGTCCGGAGCTGAAATCATTCAACCACTGCGCACAATTCATAAAAAAGATAGAATTTTATGTGTTACAAGTTACAACATAAACATAACACTTTAGCCTACACAAACAAAGTTCCCTAGAAATTAAATGCTCAAGAAGAAAATATAATAATAGACTTGTCTTTATAAATTTAAGGAACCATTAAGTGGATACAAGGTGGTGATTATCTTAGTATATCTCCTACTTTTAGCAATTATGCAAATATCAATCTTTGGTAAAAAAAAGTTCATGAAACTTGAAGAACATGATTATCTTTCCAAAATTTTAAGAAGACAATTTCCTTGTCAGTGAAGTGGTGATTATCACAACATACATCAAATAAGTTCTACAAAAATATCTGACTTTGCAAATAAATGATTCCAGTATACAGAATCTTAGGCTTCTACAACATATGAATATGCAGTTAGCTACCAGGCTTCTTGATGGATAAAAATGACATTAACTCAAAACTTGCTTTCACCTCAGATTATAATTTAGAAAGCTATCTATCTTGTATTGAACTAAGCTTGAAATGTTAGTAGCAACAGTGTTCAAAAGAGGATACTAAAGAAAAAGAATATCTGAAAGGTTATAGAAAAAGGGAAAGCAACAATCAGTAAACAAGTGATCTCAGTAACTAGCCTTCTTTACTATGTCATTTTTCTTACATCCTTCAAATGATAGTAAATATGAAGTTTCCAATTGAGTAGCCAATAGAACCACACAAATTCCATGGACTTTTTCACAAAAAAGTAATAATATGATGTGTGATGGATAAGGCAAAGAAACTAGCCTGAAAATTAGAGGCATCTAGAAACTTCTGGTCCTTCGTGTCATACACAAAGCATTTATATAATGACTTCAATATAAGTGCTCTCAGATGCCACTGATTAGGAGACAAAACTATTTTGGCCTTTGAACTAGTGATTCCATCCACAACTTTAGCCTTCTTTTTCTTTGGAGTCGAAGAAATTGAATCTGCAACTTGGTCTTCGCTTAGATATCGTATGCAACTATCAATCAGGTACATGAAGTAAGGTACAAACAGGGATCTGCATATGATACAAAAATAAGGTTCCTTTATAATCAAATTAACAAAGAGGGAAGAAATAAATCACATTTCAAAAGTTGGTTGAAAGTAGCTTAACTTTTAAAAAGTAAGAAACAAATCAAGGTTCGCAGTATCAGTATCTGGATTGGTTTCAGAACCTTCCTGTGAGTATCGTGATTGGCGATATCGGCAGTATCGGTGATTTTGGATCGGAGTATCGGATTATTTTGTATTGGAAAGCAAATAATTATTAATAAGTTATCAAATTTTTAGAATTTTTTTTACACTTAGACATAATTTTAAGTATTTTATGTATTGTTTCTTAGTATTTTTGAAATTGATTGAGCCAATAGTATTTAAGATGGATGACATCCATTGGATGTCATAGGCACAGATGCTTTTAAAACCTTACTATGCTTTTTACACCTTTGTTGATTGGTCTTTTCGTTAAATTTTCTCTACCGATTGATTGGGAAAGAGACCTCCAGCATTAGTCAATTGGTTAAAGTCTTGATTAAGGGCTTAATCGGGTCTACTTCGACACAAAAAGAATTTATCTGGGATTGTAAACCAGGAGTGTTAATCACCTCGATTCATAAATCCCCTTTCCATAGTGGGTCATATCACCAAGGAAAATAATGTAGTTTCAATCATATTCGAAGATTTTCTGTGTGTTAGAAGGGTAATTCCCTTGCCTTGGTTCATCCAAGTTGGTTCTAAATACAGCCTAGAGTGCTAGTCAGAATATTACCAGCAATTAAATTGCTTCATGAAGTTCAAGCACACATGAGACAGAACTACATCTTTATCCACTTAAAGATCGAAATAATTGAAAAAAAAATTCTTAGTAAAAAGAAAATTATAAGAAATATGTAAAAGCATCAAATAACACAGAGGCTGTATCGTTTCATCCAGATGTACTATACCCGTCATATAAGTGATCAGAGAAGATGGAATAAGTGCAGTAAATAAAAATTGGTCAAATATAAAAATTTCCTGAAGGGATCAATAAGGACTTACCTGTGTTGCTCTATAAGTTTATTTACGAATTTGTAGAAAGAAATAGATCGATCTAAGCTTCGGCTTTTTGATGACTCCATTTCTTTGAATTTATTCTCTGATCATTCAAGAGTAAGAACAAAAAGGGGCCTAAACTTAGTCTCTATGAGTTTCATTGTCAGAGAAATAATGGCACAGATAACACTTTGCTCTACCATGTTTATGTCCTTTACAGAGTTTGGAGTTTGACGGCGGATATCAAGTGCCACCAAACACTGTTGATATATCTTCACATGATAGATCTGATAGATGCTCTATCCATTGTACTAACCATGCTTGCTAGCATTTCAAAAACCAAGCATAGACTAAATTCACGGTATTTGAGAGCATTGGGGTATATTTTCAGTAAAGGAGAAAGCACAAGGCGGACCTACATTGTTCATATTTTTTCGAGTGTCAATAGTAAATAAAATACATGATAATAATACTTGATCCCTTAAGTTCAGTAGTGGCAAGAAACATACTGGGATTTTTTCTGTTAGAAGCCTCCGAACAGTAGCAGCTCCCACTTTAATTTTTGAATCTGATTCTAGAACATAATCCTGGTGAAGTATGATAAGATCCAGGATATCCCTAATATATGGGCTCATAAACTCACCAAGGTTTGCTATGACTGCCTCCAACACAGTAAGAACAGAGCAAAAGTGGCCCTCTATAACTATCAATCAAGTACTTGAAGTAAGGTACAAATCTGCATGTCATATACAAGTGACTGTGATAAGTACAACAGATACATAGACTTACAACGTAAGTTTTTGTGTCCATGCACAAGTCTGCATGTCATGTACAAGTGACTGTGAGAACTACAACAGATACATAAACTTACAATTACAGGCCCTTGACAACTAGATTCACTTTGGGTGCTACTTTAAGGTATGTTAGATGAATAGACAATCTACATACTCTAGGAGACCCACCAGAGAAGCAGAATGTTAATAGATAAAGGCACACGCACACACACAGGCGCACACACATGCACATGCAGAGGGAGAGTTCCTTACCATGTATAATCTTAAATGGTCTTAAACTAGTACCATCCAGTAACAGATTTTAACGTATATATGTAGTACACCAGTATATGTATATATATATATATATATATATAGAGAGAGAGAGAGAGAGAGAGAGAGAACACCAATATATAGGGTAATAGGGGTAGTGATCTTCAATGGCCTTGCAATGTATAATCTTCAATGATAAAAAAAAAATTAACTTGAGTTGGTGATTTTTCTCATAATTCAAATAACTCATTGAAGTTCCAACTATTAACAACTTATCAACTCTAAAGATGCTTGTAATAAGAGATAACTGACAAGAAAATTGTCCATGGTCAAGTATGAATTGTCTACCTAAGTTGGATATATCACAATACAAAATTATGTTTAAGGCACTCCATGACTCAAATCCTCTACTGTGACTTTAATCTCTCTTTTTGGTACATTAGGGTCCACTCTGTAGAAAGAATTGAAAAATTCGAGAAAGGCAAAGCATTCTTGAAAGCTAACTATGTCCTAAATTGCATCAAGTTTCTCTTAGCAACTTTTGTTTTTTTTGATGTCAAGGATTATGAATCATATATATACATTAACATTCAAACTTGGGCAATTTTCGATCAATAACCTATGGTTGTTGTGTATCCTCTTTTATCTTGAGTTCCTAACTCTCTAGTAATACTAACTTTCAAGTTAAACAGTACTGGCTCTTGCAACTGTTCACCTTCACAATCATGCTGTCTCACAAAAGAACCTTAAACTGAATTGTCAATTCATCACATGGCATGATATATACATTTTCTTCTTTTAAAGGAACTTCACGATTGAATTTCTTCTAATTTAATGAAGATTAAAGATGCAATGACAAATCAAGAAGGTTCATATCTGATACATCACATACAATAAAAAAGAGTTATTTTCATATCTAAGTTTGGGAGAAAAGCTTCTATCCTAATATTAGGGCAGACAAAGCGATGGACCTATATGCGAAGAATGCCAATATACAAACGGGCTTGAATCCCTGAATAAGTTGTATGCCTTCTCGCATGTGGTTGGTGATCAGGTATACAATGCATAAGCAAGTTGATGCATACATAAGCAAGTATGCAATGCAATAACCTACGACAAATCGCATATTAAAGTACTTCATTCGGATTAGGCATCAGGTCCAAGAACCTTACAATATTCCTTCTAAAAAGCCCCAAAATTAATAGACCCTAAAATCAACAACTAAAATTAAATTAAACATATCATATATAAAAAAAACAACAGCTATGCAACAAATAAAAGTTGAATTTCTTAATGGAAAACCCTAAAATCAACAAAGCCCTAAAATCAGAGAGAGAAGATGAAGGAGGTACCTGTTGGGAGGGTCGCCGATGTCCTAAAATCAACAAATCCCTAAAATCTTGATATTGTGAGAGAGAAGGAGAGGAAAAAAGACTTCGAACCGAAATCGAAGGACTTACCGAGATTGAGCAGGGATTGGAGAAGAAGACTCTTTGCCACTTCGTTGGTGATGGAGGAGTGCCTCAAAACATGGCCGACGCCTTCCTCAAAATCGAGCTCGAAAGAGGGAAAAGAGAGGGAAGAGAGGGAATCGGGAAAAGAAGCGTGGGAATTGGAAATTTCTTTGTTTTCTAACATGTTTGATCCATGAGTCCTGATATTTCTTAGAAAAATATTTTCTTTGTCACAGTTTTTACTGTGACACTCTTATAAAAATAAAAATAAGAATTTTTAGTAACAATTTTTAATTGTTGTAACGGTAGTAACCGTCATAATATAGTCACGGTAATAACCGTTAGCAATTGTAAAAAAATTATGTTACAAATTAAGTGTTTTGGTGTAGTGGGTAAAATAAGGCATACTGCACGTGTCATGTGCAGTTGCTAGCATTCACGAGAGACACGGGGATAGAATGGGAAGTTCACACGTCTACTAGGATATTTCCCCTCCCAACCAGTACTCATGAACCTAAATAAGTCACGAAAAAGAAGCTAAACAAGAGTATAATAAACAGGGTTCATGACTCTCACTCGTGTGTCCATCGTGTCATCAAGTAAAAGAACATATGACCATATACTGCACAAAAACCATCAGAATTGGAAGTAGAACAGAAAGTGTACTTGCCTGTCGTCCCGAGCTACGAGTAACGATCGAGTGCTGAGTCAGAGTTCAACAAACCTATAATATGAATTTCCATATCAATATATTATCATCTATCATTAGTTTACTTATTCCATATTGATGCTTACTCATTTATTTACTATTATACTATTCTTTAGGTTCACTAATACTCCAACATAATACATTGCCTTAGTCATATGATTCCTTGTAATGACCCACCATTCCTCTATGTATTTAACCTATTATCTTCATGCAAAAGGCAGTACAAGGCTCAAATGGCAGCAGTTGACTCCTGTTATATGGCCTTTATCCAAGTTCAGAATGTATTGAACTGAACAAACACTGGTTGATACCATATTGAAGTATAGGGTTGGCATGTACTTCAGAATTTAGTATTTATCCTAGAGTTCATACTAGGACTGCTACTTCTCATAATCAATGGGCTAGCATAATGCATTATCAGGACATAACCTATAGCAGGGGATTATCGAACTCAGGATAGAGTATAATTGATTGATCAAAAAGCATAATACAGACCTAACAGGGATAAGTATTGAAAGTCTACTAACCTGTACAGGAATTAATGTATTCTTTCACAGATAATCTATATTCTAACACATAAGTTTACACAAAGGCATCCCCTCATATCCTTTTGGATGCATTACTACAAGAACTGACCTAAGAAGACCCTACCACAACTTCACAGGAGCACCTAGTAAATATCCTATACACAATGTAACTAGGAGTGGTTAGGACTATGGATAGCACATGATGGTACTCTAAGAGGGACACACTAAAAACCAAGAAGGAAATAACCACAAACCAGAGGATAGTGCTTTGATTACTTAACCCAAAATAGATGGTACAAATTCTCTACTGTCAACTATGTACCTTGGTGCATCAGGACAGGGATGATCTCATGATTCCCTACTAACCATCACAGCTATTGTCATAAATGATCAGATATAAATATGCAGGACACCCTACTGGACTTTTGTGTAATGTTATATGCCATGCAACTGGGGTAAAACCAAGCCCCTGCTACATCAACCTCCACATAGCCCATGTAATATTGGTGAGGTGCCAGGGAACTCATTCATGGACTAAACATGAATTGATATAAGAACTGGGCCCATGTAATATCTGAACATGTGAGTGATCAGAAAATAGCATTAGAGATATTCCTACAGGGCATTAAATGCATGTGGCAGGGCCTACAATATCAGAGAGTGATACTTGGATAAACAAGGACTTGACTAATCACGACATATGTTACTAAGTAATCCATACCTGTCTTCAGTCTTAGACTGATTTTAATTGTCAAACCATGACACAGAGCATCTATAACATACTCAAGCCCTTCCTTTGTCCATGGTAGATCTACTGCTCTTCATTTGATACACTACCATCCTTATATCTACTTGATATAATTCAGTTAACAAGGAGCAGGACAACACTGGGACTAATGTATGCATCACAGTCACACCTAGGCTTCCTGTCATCAAGTTCCTATACACTAATACCTATAAGGTAGTACCAACTGACCTTGACTACCCTTCCTATTTTCCTACAATTGGGTGCTATATTTTAAGGTGGACACATGTGAACATTTGACATGATCACCACTAGCTTATAGAGCCTACTCTGTCTTAGGATCCTAAACACACAAATAAATAGGAGGACCTACTGGTATCTGTGCTTCCTCTATCATGTTCAGTCCTAGCCACACAAATATTCCTACATGTATGTATCCTCATATTAGCATATCACACAGATATGTCCACCCCCTCTTTCTAGCACATCACAACCTGTATTACCCCATGTTTTTCCTGGTACTCCCTATCACTGGCAACACATCAAGTATTACTGTCATAGGTTAGGGATCCTAACACAACCTTCTATCTTTGATACCCAAGTTTGAATTCCACAGAACTGTCACACCACTTTCCTGCTGCATTGGAACATAGAGGGGACTAGACAGGCTCAGGCTCCCACTTTCTAGGCAGGGCTGTAGGTGGTGGATGATGTCCTACCTGTCTAGATAGGAGCTGCACCTAGGATTGACAGTGTGTTGTGTACATCCTACAGGTCTGGTCACATCTAACTATATGTAAGCTATGTAATGTTTACTAATACTCACCCCCTAGCCTGTAGGAGAGGTATGCAGCATGTGGAAGGGTTGTAGTGCAGTGAAGGTACCACATAGGTAGCAGGGAATTTAGGCCTATGCTTTCCAGTGTATGGGACCTAATATGAGTGCCATATGCCATGAGAGTTGCATAACCACTATTGTCAGGTACCAGGTACTGTATGTGTCTACAGGGCACACCTGTGTGATTAGATATAATATATGGGATGTTGCAGGACATGTCTAATTATGCAGGACACTAAGAGGCATCAGGTATTGGCACAAAAGTGGACTAAACACCTATAATATCTTATTCACAAATGTATTCAAGTAAGAACTGAAAATATAAAGAGAATGTACTTAAACGTGTATATTTGAATGGAGATCATAATTTATCCAGGAACAAGGCCCTGTGTTACACTTGGTGCCTACAAAACATTACTCTTCAGTGCCATTACTCAGTGTCATCTTGGGAAGAAGGAAAAATATTTCTATACTAAATATCAGGTATTCAATTACTTCACAAGGCAGTACTCTCTTGAATCTCTGGTGTGTGCATATGATCGAACACCTAGGTCTCTTCCCTTGTATTGATTTTAAAACAATAGTCACCAACCTATCAAGGATCGATTTGATGAATTGAAATCTGGGTGATCAGGACATTACCTTATTTTGGGAGCAGATGGCTACAACTCTTCTATTCCCTTTCGAAGCAGCGCAGAGAATTTCTCGTGGCAGGAAGAAATTAGGGTTTTGCGGGGGCGGATCATCCTCCATATATACCCTTGGTTTGATAGGATTAAGCTCTATGATTTGAATTTCCCTCAGAGATTTGATCCGATCTCTTCCGTTCGAATCTCATTCAAATTCGAGTAGTATCCTATTTTTGTATTCGAAATAAACACATTTGCAGTTTGAACCCTGTAGTTTCGGGTTCTGCATATGGGGTCAACTCATTGGTTCTTAGTGCTGAGTTTTATTTTAAGTGTGTTTTTTATACAATAGCCCTTCCTAAAACAATATTTGCACAGCACCCTTTTCCTCTATTATTAACATAAGTAATAAATACACCTATACTACTATGTACATTAATAATAAATATCTAAATAATTATTTAGCAGAAAGAATAATGATAAATTAGTAATTTCGGGATAGGGGCTTACAAACCTACCCACCTTAAAATAATTTCGTCCTCGAAATTAAAGGTAGACACTAGTGTAAGAATTATACCTCAAGCCTCGAAAAGGTGAGGGTAGCGCTCTCGCATCTCGTCTTCCCTTTCCCAAGTGGATTCGCCTGGCGAATGGTGCCTCCCCGCGACACGCACCAAGGGAATGGTCTGGTTGCGTAGCACCTTCTCCCGGCGGACTGAATACCACATCCGCGATGACAATCAATGCTGGCAAAGTGTTTACTCAACCAGTCCATGCCGAGCACTATGTCAAGGCTCGAAAGTGGCATTATGAGTAAACTAGTGTGCATTTCTCGGCTTCCTACGGTCACGCGGTGACTGACGCAAACATCCTTCACCAAGATGATGCCTCCGCTACTCGAGACTTTATAGGTGCTATCTAAGGGCTTAAATACAATGCTATGTCTAAAGATAAAGGCTGCAGATATGAAGCTGTGACTGGCTCCAGAATTAAATAAGACAATAGCTGAAAAGACTCAAGGAGAACAGAACCTGCTATCACATCAGGAGATACTAGGGTCTCATCGACCGCCATGGCATAAGCTCTGCCCTGCTGCTGGTGCTGGCCGAAGTGCTGCTGCTGCTGCTGGGGTATCGTGGGCCTCGGCGGTGCTCCTTGGGCAGGAGCTGCCCCCTGTGCTGAACGGGGTGGTGCTAGAGTGCACTCTCGCAACTGATGTGCACTCGAACCACAGAATAGACATACTCTGAGTCGCTTCCTGCATACCTTCCATGCATGCCCTGGCTTCTTGCAGTAGCCGCAGGTGGGAGTCGCCTGTCTGGGCTGGTTGTGCTGAGAGGCAGGGGCTTTGGATGAAGGCAGGTACTGCTGCTGGGGACGGGGCTGTGGTTGCTGCTGCGCTGCGGTCTTCCCCGGGCTATTGGATCGTTTTGCCGACCCGGACTGGCTGCTGCCTCCTCCATAGGTGTCTCGGTCCCTCTTCTACTTGCGCTTCATCTCCTTCTCTACGTCTTACACAACTTTCAAGATCCTCTCATATGTGGTGGCTTGGCTGGTAGCCACGGCTATACGGATCTCATGTGACAGCCCCTTCCTGAACTTCTTGGCCTTGGCTGCAGGAGTCAAGGTGTCTGCAAATCGACTGAGTCGGGAGAACTCGGCAGAATACTCGTCGATGGATAGGTTGCCTTGTTCGAGGCTCTCGAACTCGTTCTCCAATTCTTCGCGGGCTGCTTCAGGATAAAAGTTTGCCTTGAATAGCTCTTTGAATTCCTCCCAGGTCACGTCCGACGCAGTGAATCGGGGCTCATTCCTGTACCACGTACAGGCGATGTCATAGAGCTGCATGCTCGCATTATCAACCTTCTGGTCTTCGGGGATTCGGGCCCTCCGGAGATTGCGGTCCACATTCTCCAGCCAGTCATCGGCGTAGAGAATTCCTTCCGTACCCTTGAATTCCCAGGGCCTGAGATCTGTAAAATTTTTGGAGGTGCCGGGACGCTGTGGGGGAGCCTCCCTAGTCTGAAGAGCCTCCCTTATAGTATCACGAAAGACGTCAGCCTGTCGGGTTTGAGAAGTCATCATCTGCTGGAAGATCCCGAGGAGGGCAACATTGTCCAGCGGAGGTGATGGGGGCAGAGCTGGTGCCGGATGCGGATGGGGTGCTGGCTGCTAGAAAGGTACAGGCTGGTGGAAAGGTGCTGGTGGTAGGATTTACGAAGTGAACTGAGGAGGTGGCGAAATATCATCATGGTGAAATCTCGTAGCCTGCGGCTGGAAAGTCTCGCCTAGGTAGGTGAAGCGGCTCCCGTGAGTCGGTGGGGTTCCATTCTTGGAGGACCCACCAACGTTTGCTGGGGTGTTCAGGTGAGCGGGGTTCCTGCCTTGATCCATCTAACTGCCACAAAGTAAAATCCTTAGTTGGTATGAAGATTCAAACAGGATGCAGATCAAAGAAATAATTGAGATCAAATGTAGAATTCAATGACGATATTAAACATGTGGAGATGGTCCTTAAAGTCTACTTCCTACTCGCAGGCCTGTAGTAGTACATCTAAGTTGAGTACTACCACAAGTTTCGTTGTGTTTTGCGAAATCGGACCTGCGTGGGCCACCATAAAAACGTGTCACAACCCGCACCCAGTATTTAGGCATGAGCCGTGGGTACGTCCAGCCTACACCGCAGTATCGGCGGTAGAACGCTGTCTAGTCATCTCCATATTTTTTCACATACGACCACGCAGTTTATAGATTTCTACAAAGACCAAATGTGCGTATCAAATCTCATAGAAAATTATAAACACAATATCTATGGTGAAAGAAACAAGCTGATAACTGAAAAGAGATCACAAGATGTAGAGACCAAATATGATAAAAGGAATGATCTTAATATAATCAAAATGTACTAAAAGGAAATCCACTACTCAACTCTCATAATCCATAAATAAAATGAAATACAATCAAGAGTTTCTGTGAGCAACACATGCTCTATAAAATGCTGTCTAGCTAATAGTCTCCTGCGGAGGGTAGCCCCGCATCCAAGTCCTCCTAGAAGCTCAAGTCAGGGTCTTCCGTCTGCTCATAAAAAGTAGTACAGAACTCCTCTAACTCATCACCTAAAATATTGGTTATCCAGTCAGGATTGGAACAAGCACACAAGCTGAAAAACTATCCGTAATATAATGGAATAGACAGTACATGAATATAACATATGTGAAAGGAACTGAACTGTAATATGATGATATGGTGTATCTAGAATAAAGTATGAATCGTGGAGTAATATGTCAACTGGAATGAATATGAAAGCATAGCGACATGTCAAATGGTAAAAATAATAAAATACAATCTAACTAAGTGAATTGAAATACCCTTTTCGACATGTGAACGGCTAAGGGGTAAAATAAGGCATACTGCACGTGTCATGTGCAGTTGCTAGCATTCACGAGAGACACGGGGATAGAATGGGAAGTTCACACGTCTACTAGGATATTTCCCCTCCCAACCAGTACTCATGAACCTAAATAAGTCACGAAAAAGAAGCTAAACAAGAGTAATAAACCGGGTTCATGACTCTCACTCGTTTGTCCATCGTGTCATCAAGTAAAAGAACATATGACCATAGACTGCACAAAAACTATCAGAATTGGAAGTAGAACAGAAAGTGTACTTGCCTGTCATCCCGAGCTGCGAGTAACGATTGAGTGCTGAGTCAGAGTTAAACAAACCTATAATATGAATTTCCATATCAATACATTATCATCTATCATTAGTTTACTTATTCCATATTGATGCTTACTCATTTATTTACTATTATACTATTCTTTAGGTTCACTAATACTCCAACATACTACATTGCCTTAGTCATATGATTCCTTGTAATGACCCACCATTCCTCTATGTATTTAACCTATTATCTTCATGCAAAAGGCAGTACAAGGCTCAAATGGCAGCAGTTGACTCCTGTTATATGGCCTTTATCCAAGTTCAGAATGCATTGAACTGAACAAACACTGGTTGATACCACATTGAAGTATAGGGTTGGCATGTACTTCAGAATTTAGTATTTATCCTAGAGTTCATACTAGGACTGCTACTTCTCATAATCAATGGGCTAGCATAATGCATTATCAGGACATAACCTATAGCAGGGGATTATCGAACTCAGGATAGAGTATAATTGATTGATCAAAAAGCATAGTACGAACCTAACAGGGATAAGTATTGAAAGTCTACTAACCTGCACAGGAATTAATGTATTCTTTCACAGATAATCTATATTCTAACATACAAGTTTACACAAAGGCATCCCCACATATCCTTTTGGATGCATTACTACAAGAACTGACCTAAGAAGACCCTACCACAACTTCACAGGAGCACCTAGTAAATATCCTATACACAATGTAACTAGGAGTGGTCAGGACTATGGATAGCACATGATGGTACTCTAAGAGGGACACATTAAAAACCAAAAAGGAAATGACCACAAACCAGAGGATAGTGCTTTGATTACTTAACCCAAAATAGATGGTATAAATTCTCTACTGTCAACTATGTACCTTGGTGCATCAGGACAGGGATGATCTCATGATTCCCTACTAACCATCACAGCTATTGTCATAAATGATCAGATATAAATATACAGGACATCCTACTGGACTTTTGTGTAATGTTATATGCCATGCAACTGGGGTAAAACCAAGCCCCTGCTACATCAACCTCCACATAGCCCATGTAATATTGGTGAGGTGCCAGGGAACTCATTCATGGACTAAACATGAATTGATATAAGAACTGGGCCCATGTAATATCTGAACATTTAAGTGATCAGAAAATAGCATTAGAGATATTCCTACAGGGCATTAAATACATGTGGCAGGGCCTGCAATATCAGAGAGTGATACTTGGATAAACAAGGACTTGACTAATCATGACATATGTTACTAAGTAATCCATACCTGTCTTCAGTCTTAGACTGATTTTAATTGTCAAACCATGACACAGAGCATCTATAACATACTCAAGCCCTTCCTTTGTCCATGGTAGATATCTACTGCTCTTCATTTGATACACTACCATCCTTATATCTACTTGATATAATTTGGTTAACAAGGAGCAGGACAACACTGGAACTAATGTATGCATCACTGTCACACCTAGGCTTCCTGTCATCAAGTTCCTATACACTAGTACCTATAAGGTAGTACCAACTGACCTTGACTGCCTTTCCTATTTTCCTACAATTGGGTGCTATATTTTAAGATGGACACATGTGAACATTTGACATGATCACCACTAGCTTATAGAGCCTACTCTGTCTTAGGATCCTAAACACACAAATGAATAGGAGGACCTACTGGTATCTGTGCTTCCCCTATCATGTTCAGTCCTAGCCACACAAATATTCCTACATTGATGTATCCTCATATTAGCATATCACACAGATATGTCCACCCCCTCTTTCTAGCACATTACACCCTGTATTACCCCATGTTTTTCCTGGTACTCACTATCACTGGCAACACATCAAGTATTACTGTCATAGGTTAGGGATACTAACACAACCTTCTATCTTTGATACCCAAGTTTGAATTCCACAGAACTGTCACACCACTTTCCTGCTGCATTGGAACATAGAGGGGACTGGACAGGCTCAGGCTCCCAGTCTTTCTAGGCAGGGCTGTAGGTGGTGGATGATGTCCTATCTGTCTAGATAGGAGCTGCACCTAGGATTGACAGTGTGTGGTGTACACCCTACAGGTCTGGTCACATCTAACTATATGTAAGCTATGTAATATTTACTAATACTCACCCCCTAGCCTGTAGGAGAGGTATACAGCATGTGGAAGGGTTGTAGTGCAGTGAAGGTACCACATAGGTAGCAGGGAATTTAGGCCTATGCTTTCCAGTGTATGGGACCTAATATGAGTGCCATATGCCATGAGAGTTGCATAACCACTATTGTCAGGTACCAGGTACTGTGTGTGTCTACAGGGCACACCTGTGTGATTAGATATAATATATGGGATGCTGCAGGACATGTCTAATTATGCAGGACACTAAGAGGCATCAGGTATTGGCACAAAAGTGGACTAAACACCTATAATATCTTATTCATAAATGTATTCAAGTAAGGACTGAAAATATAAAGAGAATGTACTTAAACGTGTATATTTGAATGGAGATCATAATTTATCCAGGAACAAGGCCCTGTGTTACACTTGGTGCCTATAAAACATTACTCCTCAGTGCCATTACTCAGTGTCATCTTGGGAAGAAGGAAAAATATTTCTATACTAAATATCAGGTATTCAATTACTTCACAAGGCAGTACTCTCTTGAATCTCTGGTGTGTGTATATGATCGAACACCTAGGTCTCTTCCTTTGTATTGATTTTAAAACAATAGTCACCAACCTATCAAGGATCGATTTGATGAATTGAAATCTGGGTGATCAGGACATTACCTTGTTTTGGGAGCAGATGGCTACAACTCTTCTATTCCCTTTAGATGCAGCACAGAGAATTTCTCGTGGCAGAAAGAAATTAGGGTTTTGCGGGGGCAAATCATCCTCCATATATACCCTTGGTTTGATAGGATTAAGCTCTATGATTTGAATTTCCCTCAGAGATTTGATCCGATCTCTTCCTTTCAAATCTCATTCAAATTTGAGTAGTGTCCTGTTTTTGTATTCGAAATAAACACATTTGCAGTTTGAACCCTGTAGTTTCGGGTTCTGCATATAGGGTCAACTCATTGGTTCTTAGTGCTGAGTTTTATTTTAAGTGTGTTTTTTATACAATAGCCCTTCCTAAAACAATGTTTGCACAGCACCCTTTTCCTCTATTATTAACATAAGTAATAAATACACCTGTACTACCATGTACATTAATAATAAATATCTAAATAATTATTTAGCAGAAAGAATAATGATAAATTGGAAATTTCGGGATAGGGGCTTACAAAAGTGCTCAGTGCTATTCAGTTAGGAGTATGTGCAAGAGTCAAGAAAGTCTCTTAGAAAATTCCAAGCATCGCCACAGCGATCTTTGTAAGAAGTTGACGTTCTCTTCTGAAGAAGGGTGTAACTACTATTTCACAAATAGTGGATTTAATCCTGAGCTAGAGTTCTCAGGCCTAGACTAGTCCTCCACAAGGAAAACCAGGTTAAAAATGACTATGTTTGCGTATGCTCTCTTGATCTTTTTATTTTCGCATTTACTACTCTGATTATTTACTGTTGGTAAAAAGAGTTTAATTTTTTATTTGGCTATTATTGTAATAAACTCTATTCATCCCCCTCTAGAGTTGCCTATATGTTCTTCATCAAAGACTACTCTCAGATGGTCCAAGATTTCGAGTCTGTACAAGGTCTAGGATTCTCCATGTAACACCTAAGGTGGATGACAAAACGTAATCTTTCCTTTTGTCTTTTCACTCAAAAATCAATATCTACAGAAACGGCATACCGACGACATACCGTAGTATATCGACGGTATACCATTTCTGAATAAGAAATATGTTCTGTGATAAAGTTCGGCACATCGATGGTATACCACAGTGAACCGACGGTATACCGTTTCTGAGCAAAAAAGTCGGCATACCGACGATATACCGCAGTATACCGACGGTGTACCGTTTCTGAACAAGAAATATGTTCTATGACCAAACTCGCTATACCGACGACAGACTACCATATACTGGCGGTATACCGTGTGTGATCCAAAAATATGTTCTATGACGAAAGTCGACGTACCGACGGTATACCGCAGCATACCGCTGGTATTCCGATCTCGACATTTTGATTTTTGAATGTATAAGATGCTAGCATTAAATGCTCCCAACGACTAGATTTATTACCGTTACTGTTCAGAAGGGTATGCCGACGGAATGCCGGTCTATACCGACGGTATTTCGTCAGCACTAAGTGTTGGAGCATTAAATGCTTTGTTCTCTTGGTTCTCTATAAAAAGTGATTGTGTCTTCTCCTTCAAGACCACCACTTGAGCAATAAATTTTCTCATAAACCAAGAGCTCTCACCATTACTACTCTACCCAATGCTTTCATTTGTCATCCAACCCAAAAGTGCTAGAGTATTAAAGAGTTGAATTTTTTATCTTCAAGTGTTGTAGAAGATCAAAAGCCTCCTTTCTCTTTGTGTTTAAGTTGACGAGCCTTCGTAAGAAAACTTGTATGTAGAAGTTGGCGAGTTCTTCGGATTAAAGCTCGTGTTGAAGTTGGCGGGTTCTTCGGATCCAAACTTGTGTAAAAGTTGACGAGTCTTCGGTTCCAAACTCGTGTGTAACTATCTACTCAAATAGTGGATTTAAGTCGGAAAGAGTTCCGGGATTGGATTGCCTCTAGGGAGGAGACCATGATACATCGAGTGTTTGATTCTCTCTCTATCTCTCTTTTACTCTCAGTAAAATAGCTTTAAATTATCAGTAATTATTTTATTACCCCATTCACCCCCTTCTAGGGTTTTTCAATTGGTATCAGAGCTTTGTTCTCTTGATTTGGACTCATATCCTGAAAGTGATCCATGGCCACTAAACCTATTTTTAACTCATTTCATAATGAGGGACATTCCACAAATAGGCCTCCTCTATTTGATGGAACCAACTATAACTATTAGAAAATTAGGATGAACATTTATCTGAAGTCCATAGATTTCGATTTATAGGATTGTGTGATAAATGGTCTTCCTACTTCTTTTTGAGTTATTGAGGAAATTGCTTCTAACACCCTTAGGGATAAACTCACGGAGAATGCTAAGAAGCTTGCTAGTCGAGATGCTAAGGCTATGAACGCTCTTTACTGTGCTCTCGATAGCAATAAATTCAATAGAATCTCCACTTGTAAGTCTTCAAATGATATTTGGAAATTGCTAGAAGTCACTCACGAGGGAACATCTTAAGTAAATAAGTCAAAGATTAGCAGACTCACTCAAGAATATAAATCTTTTAAAATAAAACAAGATGAGTTTATTACTTATATGTTCACTCGTTTTTGTGATATCATTAACCCTCTTTCTTCTCTTGGTAAGTAATACTCTACTCATGAAAAGATCAGAAAGATCCTCAAAGGGCTAACTAATGGATAGAATCCTAAAGCTACCGCTATCATTAAAGGGAACGACTTGACTACTATGAAACTTGAAACCCTCATGGGGAAGCTTATGAGCCATGAATGTGACATGAAGGACCAAGAGGAATCTTCTATGAAAGAAAAAAGAGAAGAATAAGGCGAAAGAAAAGGAGAAGCCGCTGGCCCTCAAGGTTACGAAGTCCTACTCAAAGGATAGATCCGACGATGATGATTCAGATGATGATGAAGAAATAGCTCTCACTGCCAAGCACTTTCGAAAGTTCCTTAAGTTCAACAAAACCAACCGATTTGGACGGGACTATGATGAAGAGCCTGCTTGCTACCAGTGCAAGAGAATCGGACACATCAAGAAAGATTGTCCCATGACAAGAAAGGACTCCAGCAAATACGAGAAGTCCAACAAAGGAAGCTCATTCTCCAGAAAATATGCCAACACCAGTATTTGGTGTGAAAATGACGCTAACGACTCAGACAACGACAAAGAATGCAAACACAACACAAATATCTGCCTTATGGCAACCGATGAGGTACTCGATGACCTCTCTTTGAACACTCTCTCTTATGATGATTTGGAAAATGCCATTCTTGAATTACACGAGGAAGACAAAGGTATTAGAAATAAGTACAAGAAATCTCTAAAAGAGGTTGAGGCATACAAACAAGAAATAGAAAGACTTTCTAACATCATTATGGATGTAAAAGGAAAAACTCCAGCCTCTGATACTGATGATGTAGAGTCCTTGAGACTCAAGCTAGTAGAATATGACGACATCATTAAGAAAAAGGACGCCGAGATTTAATCCCTCAGAAATGCTTATGAATTTGCTATGAACAAGACTCTTGCTGCTAATCAAAAAGAGTATGCCACGTCTATTAAGTATAATGATCTTCTTGAGCATGGTAAGAAACAAGTAAATAAGAACACGGTTCGCACAAGACACTCCCACACACCTCATAACACAAATCACAATGATCATGTGTACGAGAACACTGCACATAGATCCTTTTCTAACACTGTACACGCAAGAAAGGGACCCTTTGTAAAGAAGAACACATCGCATCATGCCTTTTATTATCATCACCATAACACTCATGTTAGAGCTCCTCACACTAGAGCGCATCATGTTCATAATACTCACTCTCTTGTTAGAACTCCTCACACTAGAACACCGCATGTTCATGATACTCACTCTTTCTCCGCTAAATCTAAAATACCTATGATATGCAACTATTGTGGTCTTCTCGGACACACCTGTCATTATTGTCAAATGAAAAAACATGTTGATATGAAAATTTTTAAGTGGGTAACTAAGACTAACAATCAAGGACCCAAATGCTCTTGGGTACCAAAGTCTTCATCGTCAACTTTTGTTGTAGGTGAACCCTCCCTCACATGCTAAAAGCAAGTGGATCCTCGATAGCGGTTGCTCACGGCACATGACCGGTGATGCTTCACTTTTTACAACGCTATCGATAAAGAAAGAAGGTCACGTCTCCTTCGGTAACAATCTCAAAGGCCACATCATAGAAAATGGTAACATCGGCTCACCTCCTTATCTTTGTATTAAAAATGTTTGTCTTTTTACAAATCTCAAGAACAACTTACTTAGTATTAGTCAACTTACGGATAATGGCTATGATATTAAGTTTGTTAAACACAAATGCTTCATCACCGATAGCACTAGTGGATCTACGGTATATAAAGGCATTAGAGAATATAATATTTATGTCCTTTATCTTGTTGAAGGTACTAACAATGACAGGTGTCTAGTTGCAAAGAACGATGAAAGTTGGCTATGGCACATGAGACTTGGACATGCCAACATGGATACCATCTTCCGACTTGCCACTAGAAAGCTTGTAAGAGGGCTTCCAAGTATTTCCTTCAAAAAGGACATGGTATGTGAAGAATGTGAGAAGAGTAAGTTGGCCAAATCTTTCTTCAAATCCATCAACTCAGTATGCACTACTAGACATCTTCAACTCATTCATATGGATTTATTTGGTCCTACTAGAGTAGCTAGTCTTAGAGGTAAACTTTATGCTATTGTTTTGGTTGATGATTTTTCAAGATTTACTTGGGTTATTTTTCTTGCAAATAAAAGTGAGAATTTTTATGAATTTGTTGCTTTTTGTAAACATTTTCAAAATGAGAAAGGCATTACTATAAACAAAATTAGAAGTGATCATGGAGGAGAATTTGACAATGCCGATTTTAAAAGATTTTGCGAAAAGAATAATTTTGGTCATGGTTTTGCTTGCCCTCGAACTCCACAACAAAATGGTGTTGTGGAAAGATAGAATAGAACCCTTGGTGATATGGCCAGGATTATGTTAAACCAATAGAAGCTCCCCCAATATTTTTGGGCGGAAGCCATTAACACGGCATGTCATGTTATAAATAGGGTCTTAATTAGACCTATTTCTAAAAAGACTCCATATGAGCTTTGGTTTAACAAAATTCCCTTTATTGAGTATTTTAAATTTTATGGATGTAAATGTTTTATTTTGAATACCAAAGATAACCTAGGAAAATTTAAAGAAAAAGCCTATGAAGGTAATTTCTTTGGTTACTTAATTCATAGTAAAGGATTTCGTGTTTTTAACAAAAGAAGTCTTGTTGTCGAAGAGTCAATGAATTTCTCTTTTGATGAACTTAACTCTTCTATATCCTCCCCATCCGATAATGTTGATAACATCTCTTGTGGTTTCGAAAACTCTTCTATTGGAGACTCTCGTCCCTCTTCATCAAACAATAGAGTAGTGACCCCTCCAATCGAAGATTCTCTACCATTAGAGATTCCTCACGAGGACCTCCCAAAGGTATGGAGATTTATCCCACATCATCCCAAGGAGCTGATCATTGGTGATCCTTCTTCACGTGTTAGCACTAGATCCTTCACTCGTGATCTATGTGCCAATGTGGCATTCATTTCTCAAATAGAGCCTAAAAATATTAATGATGCTTTTAATGATGAATTTTGGATGATAGTAATGCAAGAAGAGCTAAATCAATTTGAGCAAAACAAGGTTTGGGAACTTGTCCCTAAACCTCACAACCACCCCATTATTGGAACAAAGTGGGTGTTTCATAATAAACTTAATGAAGATGGGTTCGTAACTCGTAACAAAGCTCGATTGGTTGCTCAAGGCTATAACCAAGAGGAAGGCATTGACTACGATGAAACCTATCCTCCGGTTGCTCATCTTGAGTCCATACGCATGCTATGTGCCTTTGCTTGCTTTAATGACTTCAAACTCTTTCAAATGGACGTTAAAAGTGCTTTCTTGAACGATATTATTAAAGAGGCGGTTTATGTTAAGCAACCCCCTGGCTTTGAAGATTTCCAATTTTCTCATCATGTTTTCAAATTACACAAGCCCTCAATGGCCTCAAACAAGCTCCTCGTGCTTGGTATGAGCGCCTCAGTTCCTTTCTTCTTTCTTACCACTTTTCTAAGGGTAAAGTTGACACTATATTTTTTTTTAAATCTCTTAACGGAACTCTTCTATTAGTCTAAATTTATGTTGAAGATATTATCTTTGGTTCCACTAACAATGCACTATACGTAGAATTTGCTAAAGTAATGCAGGACGAATTTAAAATGAGCATGATGGAAGAACTATCCTTCTTCTTGGGTCTGCAAATCAAGCAAGGTCCCAAAGGAACCTTCATCAATCAAGCTAAATATACAAAGGATCTTCTCAAACGTTTCGAACTTGACTCTTCTAAATCAATGAGAACTCCTATGGCAACAACTACAAAACTTGATAATAATGAAGATGACATCTCAGTCGACATTCGTAAGTATCGAGGTATGATCGGTAGCTTACTCTATTTAACTGCTAGCCGTCCCGATATTATGTTTAGTGTATGTCTTTGTGCACGATACCAAGCTAATCTAAAAGAATCTCACTTATGTACTGTTAAGCACATTTTTTGGTATCTCAAAGGCACCATCAACATGGGTCTTTGGTATCCGAAATCTTCATCCTTTGAGCTTATTGGCTACTCGGATGCGGATTTTGCCGGATGCAAAATCGACGAAAAAAGCACTAGCGGCACATGTCAATTCCTTAAAAAATCTTTGGTATCCTGGTTTAGTAAGAAACAAAACTCTGTAGCTCTTTCCACCACTGAGGCCGAATATATAGCGGCTGGTTGTTGTTGTGCACAAATTCTTTGGATGTCACAAACACTTATAGATTATGGTATTACTTCTACTTGCACTTCCATTAAATGTGATAACACTAGCTCCATAAATCTCACAAAAAAAATCTGATTTGTCATTCACGTACGAAGCACATTGAGATTAGACACCATTTTCTTCGTGACAATCAACAAAAGGGGGATATTCATCTTGATTTTATTGACACTACTTATCAATTGGCTGACATCTTCACTAAGCCCGTCCCAGAGGATCATTTTACTTTTCTTTGCCAAGAATTAGGCATCATCAATCTTGAGTTTTAGTTCATTACTCAAGCGGCATACCGACGGCACACAACGGTATATCGACGACATACTGATTTTCCTATAGAATTATGTTCTGTGAACAAAATTGGCATACAGTCGGGATCCACCGGTATGCTGCCGGCATGCTGTCTGCGGCTGACTACAACATATTAGCTTATTTTTTTGGAGGGGACCTATCATATCATATCACATTTATTTGTCTCACATCTTTTCAATTCCTCCCTTCTTTCAAAACATTACTTCTCATTTATTATGTGCCTTTTTAAAACCCTCATTCATCTCTCTTTTCAAAACCCCCTATTAATTATCCATCTATTCACCTCCTCTCCTCTCTCTTTTAAATCCTTTCTTCCTCCTCCTCCTCTTCTTCTTTCTTTACAACAATTTTCCTCTCTCCACCGGATTTGAAGATCTTCTCTACATGGCCTACGCCAAACGCTCCCGCTCTTTCTCTTCCACTTCCAACCCCTTCACACCAGTGCTCCTTCCTAACGGTGGTTACGATCCAAGAACTTCAAATCCTATCTTGCTGCCGATGCCTGGTTCCACTGCTTTGTCGACCATCCCGTATACAAAGGGAAGGCAATCAACTGGAACCTCTTCTTCGGTCATCTATCTCTCTTTGAGACCGCTGGCCTTTCCACTCTTCTCCGTCGCCAAGTTCCCATCTATTCGACGGCTGTCAGACTCTTCTACTGTAATCTGGTGCTGGACTTGGCCAACAACGCTCTTGAGACTCTTGTCAATGATCGTCACTTTTGTCTCACTGCCTGCGACATTGCAGAGATTCTCGAGATCTCTAATCGCGGAGATGCACTCCCGACTTTGGCCGGTCTTTATCCTACCGCTGAAGTATCCTTCGACGAGTTCTGTGCCATCATCTGCAAGGGACCTAACCCTCCAGCCATTTCTGCCCTCTCCAAGCAGCTGGAGCCATTCTTCTATGAACTGCATCGCATCATTTGCCACACCCTGTACCCCAAGTCTGACAACTACAATGCCATCACCAACGATGCTCTAGTCTGTATGTACTATCTGTACTCAAAGAAGACTTGGTCCTTCGCTAAAACTCTGCTGAATACATTTTCATCCATCCACTCATCGGAAAGGCAGGCCCTCAACTACGGCATGTTCATCACTCTCATTCTTGAGGCTAAGGGAGTCGACCTCTCTCTTTGCCAGTCGAACGGTGTTTCTCCCTTCCTGGCCTTATCCCGCTCTGTATCTGGTGCTTCATCCTCTCGTGCTTCAGCCTCTCAGGAGCCACAACCTACTCTACCTGCCGCAACACCATCTGATCCTCCTTCCTCTGCTCGATTCATGCCTCTGACCCAGAAACACTTTGATATACACATGGCTCAGGCGGAGGAGCAGATGAAGACCAATACCCGGGCCTTGGCAATCTGATTCAGAGCCGCTTTCATGACCAAGCCTACTTCATTCAGCGTACTCTTCATGATCGCAATGTATTTTTCGATCTCGATCTTTAGGATCCTCACTTTCGAGGCTCTCGATTCTCTGACCCCAATGCCTATGGATTCATGTATCCCGATGGTGTTGATCCTTTTGGTGTATTTCACGGGACTCCCGGTGATGGCGGTGATGATCCAGCAGATCAGTAGCTTCGGGCCTCCTTCTGTTTGTTTGGTCCAATAATATGTGGTGTCTATTCCCAGTTTGTCTTTTGAAGTCCTTAGGGGACTAGTGTCGTTGTTTGTTGTGTTTGTTCTGTTTCGGTGTCTTGTGCGATCCTTCGAGGATCTTATGTTGGTTGTCTTTTCCTCCCGATAGGGAGCATTATGTTAGTTTGCGCTCTACCTGCATATACTCTTTAACTTTGTCATTCAATATATTTATGGTTTCGCTATATCTTCAGCTCTTGTATCAACTCTGACATGTTAGCTATATTTTTTTACCATCTTTAATTAAGTGACAAAGGGAAGAAAAAGTATTGAGGGGGAGTCACTTTCCTATAAGATGCTATCTTTCGGTTTTTGTCAATTATCAAAATGGGGAAGATTGTTGGCACATTTATTTTGATAACATTAACAGCATCTTCGTGGTTTAGTTTTCTCTATATTTCAGCAAATAGATATTCACTAAAAGCCTGCTAAGAGATCCTTTTATTCAATCTGCTCTTCAAATGGAAGTCTGATGAAGTCTCCTACAAATCAAGACTGAAGAGAAGACCAATGTGCAATCAAAGACTGCTATCAAATGGTCCAAGATTTTGATTCTGTACAAGGTCTAGGATTCTCCATGTAACACCTAAGGTGGATGACAAAACGTAAGCCTTTCTTCTGTCTTTTCACTCAAAAATCAATGTCTACAGAAATGACATACCGACGACATACCGCAGTGTATCGACGGTATACTGTTTCTGAACAAGAAATATGTTCTGTGAAGATGTTCGGCACACCGACGGTATACCACAGTGAACCGACGGTATACCGTTTCTGAGCAAGAAATATGTTCTATGATGAAAGTCGGCGTACCGACGGTATACCGACGGTATACCATTTTTGAACAAGAAATATGTTCTGTGACGAAACTCGGTATACCGACGGCAGACTACCGTATACCGGCGGTATACCGTGTGTGTTCTATAAATATGTTCTGTGACGAAAGTCGGCGTACCGATGTTATACCGCAGCATACCACCGGTATTCCGATCTCGACATTTTGATTTTTGAATGGATAAGATGCTAGCATTAAATGCTCCCAACGGCTAGATTTATTACTGTTACTGTTCAGAACGGTATGCCGACGGAATGCTGGTCCATGCCGATGGTATTCCGTCAGCACTAAGTATTGGAGCATTAAATGCTTTGTTCTCTTGGTTCTCTATAAAAAGTGATTGTGTCTTCACCTTCAAGACCAACCACTTGAGCAATAAATTTTCTCAACAACCAAGAGCTCTCACCATTACTACTCTACCCAAAGCTTTTATTTGTCATCCAACCCAAAAGTGCTAGAGTATTAAAGAGTTGTACTTTTTGTTCTTCAAGTGTTATAGAAGATCAAAAGCCTCCTTTCTCTTTGTGTTGAAGTTGACGAGCCTTCGTAAGAAAACTCGTGTGTAGAAGTTGGCGAGTTCTTCAGATTAAAGCTCGTATTGAAGTTGGCTAGTTCTTCGGATCCAAACTCGTGTAGAAGTTGACGAGTCTTCGGATCCAAACTCGTGTGTAACTATTTACTCAAATAGTAGATTTAAGCCGGAGAGAGTTCTGGGACTGGATTGCCTCTAGGGAGGAGACCAGGATACATCGAGTGTTTGATTTTCTCTCTCTCTTTCTTTTACTCTTAGTAAAATAGCTTTAAATTATCAGTAATTATTTTATTACCCTATTTACCCCCTCTAGGGTTTTTTAACCTTCTCCTCCAACGAGAAGGTGACAACTCAAGGTGATTCATCATCGATTAGTACTAAGAAAGGAATGTTGGTCGTTAAATTCGACCAAACAGCGTTTGAAAAGATGCTAAGTTCTCCTAGTGCTAAGCGTGCCCCTGTTTCTGTAAACAAGGCACGTTCAGCCACTGTGACCAAAGCTAGGCGCACTACACAAGTGCAGAACCACTCTCTGAAGAGGCACCTCGAATGGGTGTCTAGGTCTGCTGGTGCACCGCAAGGAGATAGGCACCCACTTGAGGGTGCCCATTCTCTCAAGACCACCGATCCCTCATCTCCTGTGATGTGCAAATCTTTGGACGCATCATCTGGAGATAGGCGCCCACTTGAGGGCGCCCATTCTCTCAAATCTGCCTCTGCAGTGATGCCCAAATCTGTGGGCGCATCATCTGGAGATAGGCGCCCGTTTGAGGGTGCCCATTATCTCAAATCTACTATCCCTAGTTCTTCTCTGGGAGATGCGTCACAGAGAGATAGGCACCCACTTCTGGGTGCCCATTCTCTTCCATCTATTTTGCCAAACCCTGAATCTTTGAGCAAAGGTACTACGGCTTCTCAAAGGTGCCGTATTAGACGTACTGAGAGATTGCACACACAACAAAAGGGGACACTTCCTACTCCTCATTTGAATGAAAAACTTTCTAACATGCGCATAAGTCGTAATGCATGAGGAAAACTCTAAGTACAACTGACTGAAATGATGGTTGATATTGATATGCCCACCAATCTTAACAGGCGTCGAGCCCAACTTAACCAAAATGTGCACCCCATTGCTAAACAAGCAATGGCGCCTATAAGTTCTGGGCGCCCAAATTTCCCCTCTGCCAAGGTGAATCATGTTCAAAGGCTGGCACCTATTACTTCAAAGTACATAAAGACGAGTGCTTAGAATCCCCTTACTTATGCTGCTGAATTAGGTCCCTCCTTATACCTTCAAGGAACCAACAAGGCCAGGAACATGCCACATCTTCCCTCTTCTTCTACTAAGAAAATTGACCTCCATGATCTAATTTCTCAGAAACAGAAGGCCGTATCCCCGTCTCCATCAATAGTGCATCATTGCAGCTCACATAAGATTACAATTAGGTGCCATTGCAAAGTAGCCAAACGATCAGTTTTTGATCGTCTTACTTTGATCCATCCTGTTGAGGTATCATCAGAAGATGAGTCAGTATATGCCTCTGTTAACATGACAACTCATTGCTCTCACGAGGCTAGGGGTAGCCCAAGACGTACTTCATCTCGGACCCGTACTCATAGACCCCCGGTTCGTACTCATCGCATATTTGATGGGGTCTATCGATACACCAGATCAAGGAGTCGAGCTACAATCGGTCAAAGGAATCTTTCCATCCCTTGTCCTGGGGGTAGTTCTTTATATGATTTTGATGCCGACAGTGAAAGTTCTGAGCGGACCATCTCCTCTTCAATAGTTAGAGAAGTGGCAGCATATGTCATCAATAAGGAATACGACATATCTAGCTCCAACAGTCAAGAGCAGAGAATTGCTGCCTTGGAGGCTGGGTTAAAGAGCATGGTTGAAATGATGACAAACATGCATGATGTAATCATGGCACAACACACAGTTCTGCCGGTTGTGAACCCGATTCCAACCCAAGAACCTGTAACAACATTTGCTCCCATCAACACTGGATTGGGGATACAGTCTCCTCACACCACTTCAGTATCCGCTCAGACTATTCCGAGTCAGTCTGGTACTGGGGGTGGTGCTTATCATGCAGTCCCTCCACCCAACACACCAAATCAATCTACTACTCTGCAACCATCGAGAGATGCTAATGAAGCCATGAAACTTTTACGTACTCAGTTTGAATCCTTTAATCAGAAAGACGGTATGCAGAAGCTTGGCATCAAACAATCCTACCCTATTGAGTGGAAAGAAGTTCATTTTCCACCAAAGTACAAACCTCCTACTATAATGTTGTTTGATGGCAGCACATCTCCAAGCCAGTACCTCAATCACTGTGAGGTAGTGACTGATCAACTTCAGCCAAATGATGCTTTACTAACTAGGGTATTTGTTGGTTGCTTAGCTGGTGTAGCTTACGACTGGTATCGTAGTTTGCCAGATGGTTGATAACCTCCTTCTCTAGATTCAAAAAAATATTCCTGAAATGATTTTATGACGGAACAAACGACATGACTATGTCTGGCCTCATCAAAATTAAAAACGACATAATAAAACTACTGAATGTTTCATTGAACGATTATGCCGTGAGGCACTCAAAATGTCTCTCGGAACTCTAGAAGTTTTGACTATAGACAGTTGCAAATCAAACTTGTTGCCTATAATCAGCATGTGGACTGGATCGACACAGTTCCAGGATTGGCCTTTATTTATAGTGAATGCTAAGGCGGCAGAAGAAAGTGCTGATAAATTCAAACAATTAGGCATCCAGATGCCTAATCTTGACAGAAATGAACATGCAACATCCAATAGCGTGGTCGTCAGAACAACCGCAAGAGCAAGGAGACTTTGGCTATCAATGTCAAAGGTAAAGAAGCTCTAGCCGTCAATATAGATTAATCAACACCTACTCCAACGGCACCACCACAGAGAGCACCTCGTCTGAAAGAAGAATAATCCTTCGACAAAGATAATGTCATGAGCATCTTCGATTGCTTGATCAACAGCAATAAACTCTAGCTGCCGGATGCAAAACGGCCAGAGGAAGCAGGTAAAACTGACTACCCTAAATATTATGTCTACCGCAGGTTTATCGGACATCCAACTCGAGCATGCTATGTGCTCAAAGGCAAGATCCAGGAGATGGTCAATTCCGGTGCAATCATTCTCCAGCAGGATGAGAAGACTGTGAAGGCTAACAATGTCTCTCTACAGTTTAGTGATTTTCCTGCTCAGCTTGTACAGGACGGCGTTGTCGCCATCCCGAGAACTACTCTAGAGATTATAAATCTTCCACCTGCACGAACTGATGGTCTTGTTCCTCTGTCTACCGATAAATGGGAAATTATGTGGATCCATCCTAACTTGGTGGCTGACTTCGAAGCATCTCCTTCCGCCATAAAGTCTAAAAAGGCGACCAAGTATAAGTCATATCATATGACTTTATTGGGTGAGCATCGTCTTCCGCCTTTAACTGCTACCTTCATTTCGGCGACAGATTCTTTTTTTTCTTCTGAAGCAACACTGCCAAAGCCAAAAGCCAAATATCAACCAGCTTTCCATCTGTATAGTCTATATTCTTGTGAACTAATGGCAAAGATGGGATATGACTGGCAAGTAGGGACGGACCAGGCCAGCTACGTATACCAAAGTACTCCAGTACTCCGAAACAACGTATAAGCTGTATAGATGGGGGTCACTGCTACAAACCAACAGTCAATCCTAGGTCACATAATCCTAGATATCTCAGTCTCAGACAAGAAGTAAAGTACAAGAATCTGATCATCAAGCATATAAGAAAGTAAAGCATCCCAAACTATAATATATAGATGATCATGAAGCTAGTAATAAAAAATGAAGAACTAACAAGACTAAGTAATATATGATCAGCTCTAGCTGCAGTCTAGAAATATAACATCATGTCTAAGCCCGTAGGCCAAATGTCAAGTCTAAAACACGAGCTAAACACGTGCTCGGTGGCTAAACGCCTCAAAAAAGTATGTACAGAAAAGAATGGGTAAGAGAAAGAACACCCACTCAAGTCCCCTGGTGCTCCGGGTGGTCCCCATCGAGAGGAAGGTCCGAAAGATCCTCGGGCTCCTCAACTAGATCTGGTCAATGCAAAACCAGTAGGGTCAGAACCCCAATAGCAAGTACCACAAAGGAAGCCAAACTTATGAACTAAAACCAGCATGCAATTCATAACATCTCTAAGATAAAGCAGTAAACGAGACTAGAATAGTAAATTGGTACCACAGTGTTTACGAAAGGAAACTGGAACGTGCAAGTAGGATAGCAAGTAAATAAACTGGACATGTGAGCATATGGTAAAGCCGAGCATATAGTAGAAAGAATAACATGTAAGGAAAGATAGGAAGCTAAGTACTACAATAAGATAAACTGGAGCAAGACTAGACTAGACAAGAATGGACTCCATCCATCAATCACGGCCAAGCAATGAGTACGGTTTGATACTTTAGCTAACTAGGGTTGCCATAATCCTAATTACTAACACATGCAAGTTTGAGAAATCTAAGTCCAGTTATCCGCCTGCTACTACCTGAATGATCTAAGCAAAAAGAAAAGAAGTATAGCAGACACACTGCAGTAAGATACATGTGTCCTAAAGAGGTGCCCCACTCGACGGTGTGCTGGAAGAGTGCTCATCATGACAGATAGCTCCAAATCCAAGTATATATATATATATAGGACCAAGATCAAAGGGGCAACAGGTAACCGGCAAAGTCTCCAATGATCTAGGTAATCAAGCTAGTTGTTTAGTTCTTAACCTTTTCTTATTGGATTCCAGGTGTGGCATTCTGCGGAATCCATCCTAGACATGAGACATGCAAGACTGGATAAGACAAGCAAGATTGTGCACTACATTAAGCCACAACAAGACATGACAATATCAAGACAAGAGTGCGCTACGACGAGTCACTATCAAGGAGCTAGACATGTACTAGAATCAAGAGTGCGCCATGACAGGCCACTATCATGTAAGCAAGAAAAGATATGTTCAAGAGTGCACCATGACGGGTCACTATCAAGTAAGCAAGATGGCATGGCAACAATTATCATAGCTTGTAAGAAAGAATCTATCAAAAGACATCATGGTACGTGGAGAAGAATAATCAAGGCTAAGTACATTTCATAAAATGGTTGAACATACGCTAGTATCAAGTCTATATAGGGTGTACAATCATTATCTAACTGAGCAGGATCATCTTATTATGTTAAAAAATCATTACAGTCGAAGAAAATATCAAAAGCGGACAAAAACAGGCAAAAATGGGGAAGAACAGACCAAAACGGCATAAAACGGCATACCATCGGTATACTGCGGCATACCGACGGTATACCGGCCTAAAGACAGAAGGTTTCTGGGGCAAAAACCGGTATACCGGCAGTATACTGCAGCATACCGGCGGTATACCATTTTTCCAAACAGCAACAAAATCCAGATTTTTGCCAAAACTTGTTTCAGCCATAAAAACTTCGTTTTAAATCGAAATTCGGATTTTCAAAAGTCAAAATTGCATAGAATTGAATTTTTTACAACATGGAACTATTAGATTTCAAAAATTCAAAGATTTGATAGACCAATATCTCAAAATACTCCAAAACAGAGGTTCTCGAAATACCAAAATGAGTCCCGATTGCCACCAAACTCAAAATCCAAGTATACTAGCTAGGTAAGGACCCCATATATGTATATGTGACCAAGATCTATGACGATAACTCTAGTATCACACTTGATACCAAGTTTTCCACTAAGTCACTATTGGGTTTTAACAGAAAATCAAATCTTGCTTAATTAAATTTTTTGGAAACGTGAACATATACGAGAATCATCAGGAAAATACATTTAACAAAATGAGTTTAGGAAAATTCTAAGCATTTAATACCAAGGAAAACAAAAATGATAATAGATTACTATTGTTCAAGAATTTGGCAAGATATACTTGCCTAGGTTAAGCTCCAAGCCTAATCTTCTACTCCACCACCAAGAGGGGCACGAAACCATACTCTAGACCTCGAGGCCAAGCTCTTGGCAAGCTCCAAGGGAAGAAAAAGAAAGAAGAAATGAAAAGAGAGTGAAGAGAATGAAAAGAGAGAGGAGAGAGAATGTGAAGTGGTTTATATATAAGGGAAGAATTAATCTTCGTTTTAAATCCGAGCTTCTCGTTCCAGTCGCATTTGTTGGAGGAGACGAACTTTTTGAGGAGCTTGATGATTGTTTTGTTGAATGCCTCTGCCAACCCGTTTGCTGCCGGGTTGTATGGTGTCGAAGCGACATTCTGAATGCGATGCTTATCGCAGAATCGGTAGAATGCATGGCTTATAAACTGTGGACCATTATCATGTATGATTCTTCATGGTAGTCCGAAGCGGTAGATAACGTGATGCTTAAGGAAGCTGATAACGTTTGAAGTTTTAACTTCTGCGAGTGGGACAGCTTCCGCCCATTTGGAGAAATAATCAGTGATCGTAAGTATGAAGCGATGTCCTCGGGAGGAAGGTGGGGTGATTGGACCAATGATATCCATTCCCCATGCTTCGAATGGCCAGGACGCCACTGTCGGATGTAGAAATTCGGATGGTCGGTGAATAAAGTCTGCATGGACTTGGCAGGCCTTGCATTTTCTGGCATAATCTATCGCATCTGCCACCATCGTGGGCCAGTAGTAGCCCATCCGGCGAAGGCGGTCCTGTAGCTTATTGCCGGGTTGATGGGCCCTACAGACACTGTCGTAAGCTTCTCGTACAGCTTCTGTAGCTTCTGCGTTCGACAAGCACCGGAGCAATAATCCATCGTAGGAGCGGCGATATAACATTTTCGTCTCTGTATCGTAGAAGAATCTGAGAGAATGCCGTCTGATAGAGGTAGCTTCCTTTGGATTCTCTGGGAGGATGTCGTATACGACGAAGTCGATAAACGGCTGTCTCCAGTCCGGTGTGTCATCGACCGTCTGGGCGGAATAACTTGCCATGGCTTGAACATTGTTCTTGGGACAGACCAGTTCGTGGCCTATTACGTCAACCGAATGATGAGCTTGGTTCGGCACTGCTAAGGAAGCGGCAAGGCCTGCTAGGGCATCGGCTTCGATATTTTGGAGTCTGGGGACGTGCTCGATGAAGAATCCCTCGAATGATGAGATAATGTTGATCACAATTTGATGGTAGGGGATCATGTCTTCATGGAGAACCTCGTATGAGCCCCTGATCTGATTGACGATTAGTTGGGAGTCGCCGTATGCTTCAAGGTATTCTACCCCCAGCTCTTTTGCAAGTTGGAGGCCAATGACCAGAGCGTTATATTCGACCACATTGTTGGAGCAGGGTTCCGTGAGGGAGTAGGCACGATTGATCACCAGCCCAGTAGGAGAAATTAATACCACTCCGACCCCGACGACGATGTTTCCCTTGGGTTCGGTCCTTGAGGCGCCATCGAAGAACATTCGCCATATGTTATCGTGGGTGGCTGTATTCGAATCGGCGACCTCGTCTGGGATCTCTTCATAGATTCTGGATGACTCCGATCCTGGGTGGGCTGCCAAAAAGTCTGCTAGGGCTTGACCCTTAACAGCCTTTTGTGGGACGAAGATCATATGATAGGGGGACAGCAATATTGCCCATGTGGCGAGGCGAGAGCTGAGGGCCCCTGGTTTAGTCATGAGGACTCTGAGGGGGTTGACTCATGAGATCACATGTATGGTTTGTCCTGTGACATAGTGCCGCGTCTTTTGAATAGCAAATACCAGGGCGAGATACTCCTTCTCTACGGCGGTGTATCGATGTTCTGGCCCGATCATCATTCGGCTGAGATAATATATGGCCTGCTCGTGGCCTGCATCGTTATTTTGTGCTAGCAGGGCACCAAGGGAGTGTTCCATTACTCGTACGTAGAGCAGGAATGGTTTTCCGGGGACCGGGGCCACCAGGACTGGGGGGATTCGACAAATATTCTTTGATATCGTCGAAAGCACGCTGGCATTCCTCGTCCCATACGAATGAGACTCCCTTCTTCATGAGGTGTGTGAACGGTCGGCATCGCCCTGAGAGGTTGGAAATGAACCTCCTGATGTAAGCTAGCCTCCCTTGGAGGCCTCTGAGTTCGCGAAGATTTTTTGGGGGACCCGTCTCCATGATTGCCTTCGTCTTCTCAGGGTCTACATGGATGCCCCGTGCCGTGATGATGAAGCCTAAGAATTTCCCGCTGGATACGCCCAAGAATGATTTCGTAGGGTTCATCTTCAGGTTGTGGGCTCGCATCAGGTCGAATATCGTTCTCAGGTCTTGCAGATGATCTTCCTTATGGCGACTCTTGACGGCGATGTCGTCGATATAGCATTCTACTGTTTTGCATAAATATTCTCGGAAAATAATACTCATGGCCCGCTGATATGTAGCGCCAGCATTCTTTAGACCGAATGGCATGACTGTGTAGCAGTATGTACCAATCGGCGTTCGGAATGATGTGTGCTTTTTGTCGTCGGGAGACATCTTGATTTGATTGTACCCCGATAATCCATCCATGAATGACATACGTTCAAAGCCGTATGTGTTGTCGATCATGATGTCTGTGATGGGGAGGGGAAACTCGTCCTTCGGACATGCCTCATTCAGATTACAGAAGTCGATGCAGATTCGAATCTTCCCATTTTTCTTAAGGACCGGCACTATGTTGGCGACCCAGTCAGGATGTTGCTCTTCACGAATGAAGCCGCTGGCTATTAGCTTGTTGACTTCGGCTTCAACTGCGTCCATGACGCCTGGGCGAAAGCGTCGTTGTTGCTGCTTGACTGGCTTTGCATCTGGCCGTATGTTAAGTTTGTGAAGAGCGATATCGGGGTCTAGCCCCGGCATGTCCTCGTAACTCCACGCGAACACGTCAATATATTCTCTGACAAGTTTCAGCAGCGATTCTCGTTCTTTGTTTGTCAGGCTTTTACTGATAAAGATCGGTTTTGGAGAAGATTCGCTGCCGAGATCCACTTATATGACCTCATCTTCAGTAGGAGGTTCTCTCAGTTCGAACTGCTTTTCCTATTGTGCGTCTAATTGCTGGGCCCACGGCTCTAGCTCAAGGATTTCGGGGATATCTTCGTCTTCCTCGTAAGCGTCAGCGAATGCCATGTTGACTGACATGACTTGTCTGAACACATCTTCGAGGCTGGTATCTGAGTCGGAAGTCGGTGATCCGGTTGAATGTGACTGCCAGTCGCATTCTTTATCTAAGCTTTCAGGGGTCGTAGTAGGCGTTACATACCCTAAACCGCATCGGGTTTTGTTATAGTAGTTTCGTGGTTTGCCTGCCGGGGCTGGCGACTTCAAAGGTAATCGTCGTCCAGTTCCGTAGTTCAGTCCTGGTGTTGTCTCTAGATCATACCCCTGTTTCTGCATGAGATATTTGGATTGAGGGCTATAGAGATACAAAGGCAGTCTTCCAGCATCTGACCCGAAGTCGACTTCTTCCATAGCGAGGGCATGTGGGTTGTTCGTCTGGCCGAAGATGATCGGGTGGTCCCCTCCCTCGACTATTCGGTAAGTGTCTTCTACTGGAGTAAGTCGGATGGCGGTGTACACGTTTGTCACCTGTGTATGTAGGTGAGTGCCTATACCGTGTTCCATAGCATATATTGTACATAGCTTATTGAGCTCGGTGTAGTTCAAAGATAACCCTTTATTGATGAAGTAAGGTATCTTTTCTAGAGGGATTACATCATCTGCGGAAGGGGTATCGGAGTAGGCAGCCACATACTTGGCCAATTCTGGTTCTTCTTCGGCCACCCCCTGTATAAATGAAGACTGAGATGACGACCTTGTCAGCTTGATCTTCAGAGGCTCAACTGGAGGAGCAGATCGTGGAGTTGTTGGTAAACTAGCAACCCCCAGTTTGGTACTTGATGTGAGGCGAGGGGTGGCTGGTTCGCTAGAAGTGTCAGACCTCACATCGGGGTGAAGAACCTTCTTGGGAAGGCGTATTGTGAGCGGTCTGTCGGAGGGATTGGGCTTCTCCGTTTGGAGCTGACCGACTCTCGGTAGTCTGATGGTAAGTGGCCCTGTTATGGGTCTCAGCGCTTGGCCGGACCTTGGCAGCCGGATTCTCATCTGTTCTTCTTGTGCGGAGAGACTGATTGCGTCCTTACGCAGAGTGGCCGTAAGGGGTGCGAAATTGCCCGGTTTGCGAGCCTGAAGTCGGATCGTTAGAGGTTCTTCTGATCCTGTAGCCGTCTTGTTGTGAGCTTGCACATCTTCTTCGACCAGATGCTTCTTTGATTTTTCGTACAGACAGGAGTCTGAGTAATAAGATTCGACCCCCTTGAAGGGATCGATATCGACAAACTCTGTCCTCACGAAGCCGTACTTATCGACATATTTGAAGCACTGGTATAGCGTGGAAGGCACGATCATGTAATCGTGTATCCAAGGCCGCCCCAGAAGGATATTGTAAGAAGTGTCGGCATCAATGACATAATAGGTGACTTCTGATTGGAGATCGCCGATCTGACACTTCAAACGGATCTTCCCTATTGGGTAGCTCCTGCCCAAATTGAAACCGCTAATGGCGGTGCTTGTAGGTGTCAGACGATGCATCGGAATGCGAAGATGATGTAGCAGACCCTTCGGAATAATGTTTATAGAGGACCCAGGATCAATGTGCATTCGGTCCACCTTTACGTCGTCGATGTATCCAGTGTAGTATAGCGGGCGATCATGCAGGTTAGTTTTGATGAGCATATCTTGCGAAGAGAAGACGATATTGGGCATTGCTCCCGTATACGCACTATCTTGGAGCTCTGCAGGTTGGTTATCTCCCGTGAGGTTGACCTGAGCCAAGTATGCGTCGGCATTTTGGAGCGCCTCACTTAAAGCCGTGCGGACATCCTTTGAGAGCCTGAGGAGTTCATATAAAGACAATTTGGCCGGGGTATTAGCTAATTGCGCTAAGATGTCGAAGTTGTAGGGCCTCTCCAGCCCCTGTGGTGTCTCCTTTCGGAGGGACTTGTCGAAGCGGGTCTCCTTCGGCCTAGGCTTGTCGGTCGTCGAAGGCTGAGCCGGTCCCGGAGCATCATTGGTAGTGGGCGGATGATCATCAGTCGCGTTTTCGGTCACCGGTTGGGCTTGTGTTCTAGATCGAGTAGTGACGGCCGAGACTTCTTCTTCTTCCGCCGAGGCAGTGCGGCAGGATCTGACTTTTTTACTTTTCCTTTTAGAAGGTGGATAGGGCTGAGTTACCTCGTAGACTAGGTCCGAATGGACCCACATGATTTCCCCTCGTGATGTGGTGAAGGGTACTAGACCAGCGGCTTGATCGCGAGCAGGCGGCAGATTAGCAATCTCCATTGCTGCCAGAGGGATGGGTATAACCCCGTCCTGAGTCTCTGTTGGAGGGAAGCTGCCGAATTGTACGGACACCAGGTTGGCTGCCACGGTTACCTCTTCGAAATCGATGGCCAGGGCGTTCGAATCGATGAGGTTTTGGATATACTGTTTCAGTTGGTAGCAGTCGTGTGTAGCATGGTGGACGTAGCGATGGTAATGGCAGAACTTTGGGTTCTCCAGATCAGCCGGCCGAGGCTCCCATCTTGGTGGAGGAAGCTGAATCCTATCTCCTTGTATAAGCATGTCCAAGATAGGCTTGACGTGACCGTCTTCAAAGGAATAAGTGATTTGAGGCCATTGTTTGTCTGCCGGCTGTGGCTCGGGCTTCTGGGCTGTATCGGTCACCATAGCCTGCTTGCCTTTGTTATCCCGGTTGTTGGAGGGGCTACCCCCATTGTCGTTGCTGGTGTTGGGACGCTTGCTCTTGTTCTCTCCCTCCGAGATATGCAACCCCAGTTGGCGAGCCTTCTTCAATCGTTCTTCAGCACTTGTAGCACTGATGATAAAAGCCTTCCAGTCCTTGAACTGACTTTCGCCCATCCAGAGACTAATTGTTGGAAGTAGTCTCTTTTGGCAAATTTCAATCAAAGAAGAGTCCGGGTTGCCAGATGGTAACTTTATTACGGTTTGACGAAACCGCTTAATGTAATTTCTCCTCAGTTCTTTCTCTGCTTGAACGACGTCCATGAGGGTAGACATCGTAACGTCCTGCCCTACCTCATAAAACCTCTCCAAGAACAAGCGTTTGAAGCCAGCGAAGGAGTGGATGCAATTGTCTGGCAGGTTGCGGTACCAATCGAAGGCGACTCCTTCTAATGCCCCAATGAATAACCGAGCGAGGATAGCATCATCATGGGGCAGATGGTCGGTAGTGACCTCAAAGTAAGTGATGTATCGACTTGCTGAAGTCTTGCCATCATATGGGTTGATATTGAACGGCTTATATCTTGGCGGAAAGGGAACATCCCTCCATTCAACAGGATATGGTTACCGTATTCTGAGGTCTTGAGAGTTTTCTCAGACGTGGAACATTGCTCGGAGCTCCTGAACCTCTCTTCTTACTTCTCGGGCCTCATCTGTCGCGGTAGGGGCCGTTATCTCGGGAGGATTATTACCCTGGTTTGGTGCCGCTGAATTTGAATCTACGTTGATTGCGGGACCCGTGCTTGTCTGGCCAGGTGTCACTCCCTGCAGAGTAGGAAGTGCCGCTTTGATCTCGTCTACAGACTTGACCAAGGCATGCAATATAGCCTCCAAAGTGTCGATGCGCTGACGATCGCTGGAACCGCCTTGATTGCTGTCTGTCATGAATACCGTCTTCACATGAGGAGTGACGGAGGGAGTGGTGGAGGATGTACCCTCCGAGTCGTACCCATGTGTCGAGAAATCATCTGGATATGTGGGGCTGTTCTTTTCAGGTTCGGACTCGGAAGGGACAGTACCCCCAGCTTCGGAGCTTGCTTCATCTCGAGAATCATGGATGTCCTCGGAGACATCAGCATCTGTTGTACCCGATGGGAGGGTTGTTTCTCGGGGTTCGTCTCCTTGAAACGTTAGATTATTGTGGACGTTCGGAGGAGTACTACCCCCAGCTCCTACGACCCCCAGGGTCGGGGACGATGAGTCTCCTGTTGCAGCAGATTTTGTCTTCGAACGGGTGTGTTGGTATACTCCGGTGGAGGGCAACCGTTTAGCCGACAATTTCTTAGCTGTAGTGGCTGATATCTTTGGACTGGAGATGCTTGTCTTCTTCCCTCTCCCCTCGGCGGGGACCTTCTGAGCGGAATTGCAGGAGACAACAGGAGGTGCCTCATCTTCTGAGTTCGGGTGCTGTAGTCTGTGGAAGACGGACGAACGATCTTCCGTCACTGCCGCGTTGTTGCAGCAGCAGTTGACGATGATCTGGGTGCAGTGACGTCCATGTGAGGATTCTTTGCACGCCGAGGCCCCTTCTCTTTCCTTACGTTTGTGGAGGATCGCCTCACGCAGGTCAGAGGAACCACTCTGTCCGTTCGCCGCCGGGGATTGGACTTGAGCGGTTCTGTACAACTTTCCATCAGAGGCCCGTGTGATAATCTGCGGGATGCCCTGATAGTCAGAGGTTGGGGCAGCTGTCTGGGCTTGATGAGCCCGCGCTGCCCTAGACTTCTTCTTTCTAGCACTTGTGGGTGCATAATAGGAAGAGTCCAAGTTGAACATCACAGAGTCTGGCTTATCATCCTGAGAGTCATCAGGGTTCGGACCGTACGAGAGACGGTCGAAAACTGATCGAGAGGAGCATGGAGCAGATGCTATGCGGCTGGGAGCGGAAACCGTACAGGCTGTCTGCATGCGGTTGTCTCCTGTCGTCGGACGAGTTCTTATGCGGCTAGGGGTCACGACCGTGCAGGCTGGCCGCATGCGGTTGGCATCTGTGGCCGCATGGGTTTTCTGCAAACGATTGACTTTACTGGCCGCATGAGTCTCATCCATGCTGTCGAAAACTGTAGTCGCATAAGTTATGCGGCTGACAGAAGTAGCCGCATGAGTTTTCTTCATGCGGTTGGCGGATGTAGCCGCATGGGCTTTCTCCTTGCGGCTAATACTCTTCTGCAGTTTGGTCCGCGTAGAGTCCCTCTTTGTCCCTGCAAGTCCAGCATCATAATATTTTCTTCTGCCGGACTTGGGGACAGCAGAGTTGTCTACGATCTGAAGTGGGACCGCAGGAGAATCCTTCTCGCCGTTTTGAGCAACAGAGGGCATCCCATCGAGGGCTTGAGGAGGAGCAAATGACTTCGGTCTCCATTCTTTGCGAGCCTTCATGGTGCAGGTACGCTTCTGGGCCGGGCCAGCGCTGCCTTCAAAGAGCATCTCTTCGAACGCCTGTTGGTCGAAGTGGACGACCATCTTCTTTTGTATGGAGCCAAGTTTGACTGCATCTGATTGCGTCACCAACTCCTCAGCCGTGGAGAAGTTAGTCCCCAGCAGAGTCACCATCGTGTTTGCCATTGATTATAAAAGAACAGAACAATTATCGGAGGACTGAACTTAGACTCACAATACAAACTCGCTCGTACAAAGAAAGCCTAGGGACGAAAACCTAGGTACAGCAGACTAAGTACGATTGTTTATTTTTGATTCTGGGGGGTGACGATAGAGGCTCGGAAAAGCGACGGCCGCTCTGCCTTACTCCTTGGACGATCAGTATGCAGCCTTGGCTCGGGGAAGATCTGCTCGACGTTGATGAAGAAATGCTCTTCTTGCTCTCCTCGGATTGCTCTCCTGGCTTCTCTCTCTCTGTGATTATCAAGAAAAAAGGGGGGAGCTCTCTCTGTGTAGATCTCTCTCTTCTTATTTTTTTATTCTTTTGTTGCCGACCCTTTTTTTTTACAAGGGAATGATGCTGGCTATTTATAAGAGTGGGGGGTGATCATTAGGGTTTGCTAATGATTATCTGTTTGGAATGTCGGCGCTCCTTCATTCTATCTGAACCCTTGATCCTGATTATAGTAAATCTCGGCCATTAATGCGGATAGCATCGTATCTTATGAGCAATTAATGCTAGCTGCTTTAAATCCTCGTGATTGATTATGCCAATGTCTGATTGCTCATCACGTGTCCCATTAGCTTGATGATAAATGATATGCCCTGATCTCAGTAATTATGACGATGATGTCAAATATATTTATTGCGATTCGGTTAAATCTCTTATTGATCCCATGCCACGTATCTTAATTGTGAGTCCTGTCAGAGCCGCATAGGATTGACGATCCTCGAACCGTAGAGAGATACTCTTTGTAAGCCGCATAGGACGATGCTTCATCGAGCCGCATATGCGTAATCTTTGTGAGCCGCATGAGCTGGCGTTGTATTGGGCCGCAGGGAATGTGTTCCCAGGGAGCCGCATGAGCTAGCGTTATATCGAACCGCATGAAACGGGTTCTCAGGGAGCCGCATATGACTGATTGCCACGTGGCAATCTGGAACTTCTGACGAATTTGGTCAGAGATTTTCTTCTTTTCCCGAGGAGTCAGTCATTATGGCAAGGCCATTATGAAACTTTATGTCAGGGCCGCCACAGTGAATCGTGCTGGAGCAATAAATGAGGCCACTACTCAAACGACCAGCTGTAGGGAAGGATCACACATGGCGCCCATCGAGCCGTATATGCCTTGCTGAACCGCATACGCTCCCGAGCCGCATGCGATTGAGAGTCTTCTTTGAACCGCATAGGGCCGCTCCTGTGTGAGCCGCATAAGCTTCTTACTCAGAGCCGCATAGATCATTATTCTAATATTTTCCATGCTTCTACAGTCCTCTCTATTTCATAGGATATGTCGATACTATAAAGGTTGATCGCATCTTGATTGACCTAGGGTCTGCACTCAGTATCATGCCAAAGACTCCACTGGATGCTCTGAAGATCTCTGTGCACAATCTGTCCACAACTATCACGATAATCATGGGATTTAATTTCGACAGAAGCGAACCCTTGGACAAGATTCGCCTGAAACTTCAAATCGGTAATCTTTGCACAAATGTGACCTTCTACGTGATTGATAATCATGGCTCCTATAATGCTTTGCTGGGAAGACTATTCCTGTATGAGCATAACATTGTTCCATCCACTCTCCACCAATACTTCAAGTATGTGGATGCCAATAGAGAAGTCCAGAAGGTAGTAGCTAATCTAAATCCTTTTAGAGGCATCGAAGCATATTGTACTGATTCCCGAATGTACAAGGATGAGTTCACGAAGGTTGTACTGGCTCTGGATACTGAAGAAGATCAGAGAGACACCTCAGATGACGTTCTCGTAATTCCAGTCAAAGGACATACTTTTCGTCCTCAGTCTTCTCAAACGTTAACCATCCATCTTTCCTCTCATAAGAAGCAGTCTTCTATTGGAAAGATGGAACAAAGGGAGCTCACCTCTTCTGAGCCACTTGTTATCGATATTTGTCATAACAAACCTCCTCCTCCTCGTTCTCCTCCTCTGGTTATCAACCTTACCAAGCTTTGTGCTAAGGCCAAGAACCCTGTTGTAGATGATGATGTACAAATCAATAAAGTAGCATCTCCTTTACAGTATATTGATGTCTATACTCGATGTTACTTAAAAATGCTAGATAACTTCGAACCACTTACAATAGGAGCAGTTCAACCTCTCAAAGACAAAGTATTGCTCGAACCAGTGCAAGGCTCCTTCTTCTTAGTTCCTTCCAGGAAGATAGATGAACTTTCTATACTTTTTAGTAAAGGAACAGAGCAGAAGACTATGCCCGATAGCGAGGAAGAAAATGACGATAATGGGAGACTCCAACTACGTCGTTATAGTCAACAATCAAAAGATATTATTCAAAATATGGGCTACAATTTTAAAGCTGGTCTCAATGGCGGTAAGGGAAGGCGAACTCCTATTCGTATCCCTGCTCCAAAAGTAAAGTCGCTGCAATATTACGGTAAAATAAAGCGTAGATTGGGTTATACCTCGCCGATTTCGACCCTAGAAGCCTCTGAATCCGATAAAGAGGAGCGATCTAACACTTCTGATTCTGTTTCATAGGATTCTGATACCAGTATAGGCCACGTCCATCGAGTGACACTATCTTCCAATATGGTGTCTACTGAATTCTCAAAAGACGATGATAACTTTATTGAAGCTCCTGAAGAAGATCCTTGGGCACAAAGGATGGACACTCAATAGGAGCTTCACTTTGAGAAATGAGAACCCCCTACTGAAGATCAATTAATTCAGATTGATGTTGGAGAAGAAGGCTCGCCAAGACCTATCTTCATCAGCAAAATCATCCCAGAGGCAGATAAAAAAGTACTAATTCAACTTATCTGGGAATATATTGATGTCTTCGCTTGAAGTTATGAAGATAACCAGGATTGGATCCTTAGATCGCTACCCATAGACTCCACATTCGGCCTAATACAAGGCCAGTCAAATAACAACAACGTCGATTCAAACCAGACATGATGAATGCCATAGAGACTGAAGTTAGGAAACTTATCGCTTGTGGCTTTATTAGAGAAGAACAACATCCTGACTGGGTTGCTAATGTTGTCCCAGTTATGAAGAAAACGGGGAAGGTCAGAGTCTGTATTGACTTTGGAGACCTCAACAACGCTTGTCCCAAGGATGAGTTTCCTCTTACGATCACTGATGTCATGATCAACAATACTTGCAAATTCGAACGAATGTCTTTTATGGATGGATTCTCAGGATATAATCAAATCAAGATGTATCCAGAAGATGAAAAACATACATCTTTCCGTACTCCTTTGGGAGTCTATTGTTATACCGTCATGCCGTTCGGTCTTAAGAACGCTGGTACAACCTATCAGCGGACTATGAGTACCATCTTCCGTGATCATCTTCGGAAGACAGTTGAATGCTATGTCGATGATATTGCTGTCAAAAGTCGTCTAAAGGAAGACCACATCCAAGACTTGAGAACTATCTTTGATCTAATACGCCAGCATCAACTCAAGATGAATCCCACCAAGTCATTTCTGGGAGTCTCTAGTAGCAAATTTTTCGAATTTGTTATTACTTCTAGAGGTATACACGTTGACCTTGAGAAAATCAAAGCCATTCAAGAGACGCATCCTCCACGTAACTTAAAAGAGCTACGAGGATTCCAGGGACGGCTTGCGTACATCAGATGATTCATCCAAATATCTCTGGACGCTATAGACCGTTCGCCTAACTCATGAAGAAAGGTATGTCTTTTATTTGGACTGAAGAATGCCAGCAAGAATTTGAAGACATAAAGCGGTACTTGATGAACCCTCAAGTTCTAGTGCCTCCAGTCTCAGGAACTCCCTTCCTGATGTATATTCGAGCAATAGATCATTCATTGGGTGCCTTACTAGCTCAGAAGAAGAAAGAAGGTCATGAGCAAGCTATCTATTATCTCAGCTGCACAATGATCGGGGCTGAACATCGATACAACTTTGTGGAAAAAGACTGTCTAGGTTTGATGTTTGCTGTTCAGAAAACCAGACATTATATCACAGGCCAGACTATTCATGTTATCTCTAGAGTTAACCCTCTTCGGGTCTTGATGAAGAAGCCCAGTACCCTCAATTCCAGGCTCGCCACATGGGCCATATTATTTACACAGTACGATATGGTGTATGTTCCACAAAAGTCTGTTAAGGATCAAGCCCTTGCTGACTTCGTAGCGGCTCATCCAATTCCTGAGACGTTTAAACTCTATGATAAAATTTCTGACGAAACCCTGGAATCTAACATGATTTCAGAAGAATTTTCTACTTGGCATCTATTTTTTGATGGAGCATCCAGAATTGGACCCAAAGGAACCATCGTTGCTGGAGTCGGAATTGTCCTCGTATTATCCGATGGATTGGCTATTCAAAGAACTTATTCTCTAGACAAATCATGCTCCAACAATGTGGCAGAGTGCAATGCTTTGCTCATTGGTCTCCAACTAGCTAAACATCTGGATATTGAATATCTTGAGGTTTACGGAGACTCTAAACTGATCGTCAATCAGGTCAGAGGAACGTATGAAGTTAGACGTCAAAATCTTATCCCATATCATGAGGCAACAGTTAGAATGGCTACATCATTCAAAGGCTTCTTCATTGAGCATGTATGGCGAGCATGCAATATAGAAGTTGATGCACTAACTAATCTTGCTACAGTATTAGCAATTCCAGTCAGAAGACAGTAGATGGTTGTTGTCACTAACAGAGAATTATTTTGTCTCGAGAATAAATCCAATATTGAATTCAGCAATTCAACAGAGTCAATGTCATCAGTGACAACTGGAGAGCTTATTTCATTGACTTTGTGGTATATGACATCTTACCTGAAGATCCTAAAGAAGCTACAACTATCCGTCGATGATCCCTCCGGTTCTATTACAATCATACCACCAAGACTTTCTATCGACGAACGCTTGATGGTCTACTCCTACATTGTCTGGCGGGAGATGAAGCAAAATAAATACTACATGAGGCTCACGATGGTGTTTGTGGAGCACATCAGCAAAGTCCGAAGCTACAGGATCGTATCCGACGTATGGGCTATTACTGGCCCACTTTGGTATTAGATGCCATTGAGCATGCAAGGAAGTACCGAGCTTGTCAAATCCATACAGACTTTATTCATCAACCGTCGGAATTTCTTCACCCAACTGCCGCATCATGGTCCTTTGAAGCTTGGGGCATGGATGTTATTGGTCCTATCAATCCACCATCATCTAGAGGACATCGGTTTATACTGGATATAACCGATTGCTTTTTGAAGTGGGCTGAAGCTACAACTTTGGCCGAAGTTAAGACCAGCAGCGTCATCAACTTCATCAAACATCATGTAATATACAGATTCGGTGTCTCTCGGCGAATCATTTGTGATAAAGGACCACAGTTCATCAGCCAAAAGTTTACTCGGTTATGCGATGACAACAGAATCGACAATGTCGCTTCCACGGCCTATAATCCTGCAGCTAATGGCTTGGCTGAGGCATTCAACAAGACCATCATTTAACTTCTTAAAAAGTTTGTTTCTACTAACAAATGTAACTAGAGTGAGAAGCTTGGAGAATATGGGCTTATCGCACTACCGTGCACAATCCTACCGGTTGTACACCTTTTTCCTTAGTGTACGGGTGTGAAGCTGTGTTACCATTGGAAATTCAAATTCCATTCCGAAGAATTGCAATTGCCAACGAACTCATGACCGAGGACAATGATCATCTTCGACATCAGGAGCTTGAAGTACTGGACGAGAAACGGTTACTAGCTCAACATCATATTAAGCTATATCAAGCCCGAATCTCCAAAGCTTTCAATCGAAAGGTAAAAGTTCGAGCATTCCAGAAAGGCAAATTAGTCCTTACTGTCAGACGTCCTATGACTACGACGCATATGAGTAAGGGCAAATTTGAAGCAAAGTGGGAAGGTCTTTATGTTGTAAGCAAAGTTTTCTCAAACGGAGCTTATCAATTGACCGGGATGGACGGTTGAGTGGCCATGATGCCTATCAATGGCAAATTTCTGAAAAAAAAATACTATTTTGAAAAATTATGAGATATCAATATTGTACATAATTCAAATCTTTGAATTATTATCTTTATTTACTCTTCTGTAAATAGAACCATAGATAATAATTTCTTAAAATCGGTGTTTGTCATGTCCTCATCACCTCTGAACAGACTTGGTTTCTTGAGATATGTCATATCCATTTACCTCTGAACGTATTCTTATCTGTGAATGAAGAATCCTGTCCTCATTACCTCTGAATTCTATCATTCATCCATATCCATTTGTCACGTATATATATACCTCTAGCAAAATAGTCACAGCAAAGACAAAATCATCGTTATCTGTTATGTCCTTACTACCTCTGAATAGATATGATAGTTGATGTTGTTCTTCAAAAGAATGTGTCATGTGTACATTACTACCAAATGCATTCTCGGAACGACAAAATCTCTTGGGATTCTGGATAGATTTTGTTGCATTTAATGCATGCCATCTTTCAAAGTATTTCAAACATTTGGGTGCCCAAGTTTGAAAACTTTAAAGGGGGACTAGTAGGTGCTCAAATATCTTTCTCTCTTAGGCGCCTAACGTTCTTAGGCGCCCATTATCTCTTAGGCTTCTCTCAGGCGCCCATTATTTTTAGGAGCTCTGTTCTCCTAGGCCTTCTGTTCATCTAGGCGCCTATCTCTTTGAGGAGCTATGTTTACTTAGGCGCCTATTACTATTAGGCGCTCAGTTTTCCAAGGCGCCTATTCTCTTGGGCGCCTATTTTCTCAAATACCCAGTTTTTTTAATGACGTCTTCAAATCCACGTGGCGTATTAAGATGCCATACATACTGAACGTGGCGCACTACTCTGAGCTTTTTGAAGAACGTGGCCATTACTTTTCCATGATCATGCGCCCATTCCGCATAGGCGCCACATGTCAATAGGCGCCTTTGTCAAAGTAGGCGCCCAATGGCTTAGGCGCCTATCTACAGGGAGGCGCCTACTTTGAATAACTGCCAGGTGTTTATTCTTTTGCTCTATGAATAGAGTCTCACTCCCCCAACATACAAGGACAGAGAGGAGGGGAATAGTTTGAGCACTCATCACACTTCCATCTTCTATAATTATCAATCCTCAAGAGCAAGTCCTTCAACCGTTAATCGAAGTCAAAGTTTTATTGATACTTCTACACGGCCGAAACATACAGAAGATTCCTCGTCAACAGAAGCTCCGAGACATAGTGACAAGATTGCTTCCATCCACAATCGCCTCGTCAAAGGAAGAAAGCGGTCGTCAATCAGACCAGACTCCTACAGTTGTACTTTCCCAGAATTCATTGTACTCGTGTACGATTCTTTTAAAGTTTGTAATAAAACTTTTTGTTTTTACAAACAATTGTTACCCAATGATTTTGTGGCACATATGGATAAATATAATTGATACATCTTATACTGTATGCTACATTGTTCTAAGATTTTTTAAAAAGTCTATAGAATTTAATTGATTTCATATTGCACAAATTCTTCTTAAATCCTCGGTTATTAAAGAAGAGATTTGTTTTGGGTACAAGTCTACAAAGGGACTGTCTGTCACCACGGCTACGGCTAAAGCGAAGCGATACTTAAGTGTTCTTCGGTGAACCTCCGTTAGCTGGGATAGTATCTCTACAGCTAACCGAAGATTGATCAATGCTTTATAAACTAAAAATTTATTGAGATCCTGCTACAATTGTTATCTGACGGATTTTGGATTTTAGCTTTGATGGATAATATTATTTAATTTTATAAGAGGTAACATACATTGATCTTCCGTAGGTTAATGTTTGTCATCTTTTGATATATTTATTTTTCTTTCACATTATTCGATACTTGTTGATCTCGTGACTACTCATTAAATATTATGGTCTTGTAATTTCATCTTTAGCTTGTGTAATTTTAAGCTTTATTATTCTCTTCTTATTCAAGTTACTAACTGCCTATAGCATTAATTCTTTGTCGGAGAGAAGTCAGGCAAATTTAATCTCTCTCTCAAAGCGTTTCTTCTCTTTAACCCTACGGTTATCTGATGGACACCATGCTATGGTTTTAAAAGGGAAGAAATGAACTTTGATAAGAAGATCTAATATTTTGATGAGTTAGTTTCCTACTTTTGGAAATATATTTTGTTTGTTCATCTTTAAGCATTCATTTATTGGTTATTTCTTTTTGCCTAAAGATGATACTTGTTTTTAAGTTTGGAACTTTATATGCCTTTGATCAAAGGAAAGAAAAGATACATATCTTGGATATTCCTTAGATCTTGTGATTATTTATTCTTATCTATTCTTGCATATAAATTACTTCAGAATAAGATATACATATTTTAAGGGGGAGCAAATTAATTATTTCAATTCATTTATGCCCTAATATGTGGTATACCTAGTTCATCATGGACATATATTATTTTACTTAACATATCTTGTTGATTTGTTCATAATTTTTTAATTTTATTAAGCTTATGAGAGAATATATAATTATTATTATTTCTTTTTGATTCTCTCAATTTATTTGAGTTTCTAAAAGTTATCTTGTCAAATATATTTAATTATCCTTATTTGATTTTTCTTTGAGTTTAACTTAATTTGGCATTTATTATTAAGATTATATCTCAAAGTTCATGGTTATCTATATTTAGACTGATTATACTTTGCAGGGAGCTTTCAAGTCGACTGAATCTCTCATTCTCAAGTATTTTGTCTTCATTACCTTCATGATTATCTAATGGATATACATATATCATGCTATGGTAATTGAATTCATATGCATAAACTTTGGTATAGATTTTGTATAGATTCTAGTATATTTATATTAATTTCTTTTCAATGATTATTCTCTTTATGGTATTGATTCACTAATTTGTATGGGCAAATTATCAATCATATTTTTTGTGATCATTGTTAAAAGTCTCATTATATTTTTGATTTTTATATTGGTATATACTAGATCTGTGATTTTCTAATCGTCATGATTTATTTATGACCAATGATTGATTTCTACTATTGATATCTATTTTCTGCTTTATTGGTCTATTTTAAAACTACAGTTATATTTATTCATCATATTGTGTTTTGAATGTCATTTTTCGATATCTAGTTGGTAAATTATTTATTTATTGATTTTATTTTTCTTTAAGTTCAACCAACTATATTGTGTTTTGACAAGTTTTTATACTTGTTATGAAATTTTCTAAACTTGGCATTACACTGTTCTCCTAAAACCTTGATCATGATTATTTTTGCCTTTCTCCTTTACTTATGCTTGAGTTCGTTTTATCCCTTATTATGGGGGAGCTTATTTTTTTGATCATGTCAAAGGGGGAGAAATAAGTTTAAGTTAGCACAAAATCTTCTAGTATTATGTGTTTATTAGTGATACATGCATCTATTGTATATATCTTAAACTTAACCGATTTGCCATAATAAAAAAGGAAGAGATTGTTAGCCCAATGATTAGATCATGTTTTTGAATATGGCTAATCAATTAAGTTTAAGATAATAACGTTACTAATATTCATATACTCACTATCATGTTGCTACTTAAAGTTAGCATTGTCCTAATATTTACTATATCAATATTGCTAAGCTTGTATCATATTGCTTGTTCGACTAACATGTTCTTGTAGACATGCAGTTAGCATGATCAAGCTTTATCAAACTAGGACATATGCAATGGAGAATTAATGATGGGCTAAAGACGACGTCATACAAGAAGATTTCTCTGAACTGCCTAACGACCTATCCGGGGCCTTGCATCGGGGGTTCCGCTGCCCGGTCATCGGACGGGGGTCGAGGGGGCAGCACCCCCTGTGGGGGTTCGGGGGCGAAGCCCCCAAAAGGTATTCAGATTTCCAGATCTGTTTATCTTTGGGCGACCGTTGTTAAGAAAAAATGTGTCTTCAAGTTTGCTCAAATATCAAAAAAAAGGCATCATCAAAGGGCTATTGGTTTCCTATTTGATCAATATTTTCTTTTATATTTATTGAGTCTAGGAATACGATGTACACTTCATCGTACTGGCAAATAGGCTACCCAGGAAATGTTTTCAAGATATCCTTTTATTTTGAAAATAAGCCCACTTACAAAAGCCCAAACTACTTCCTAACTGCCTGACCTTTCAAAAAGCCCCAAACCTGAACTTGCAAAAACTTTAACAGAACTCCAACAGAATTCGGCCCGAATTCGGCTAGAGTTCGGTTAGTGGACGTTGGATTTTTGAACTTGGTACTCCCACAGTTACAGATGCACCCTAGATTTTCTCAAAGAGTTCTGCCCGAATTCTAACTTTAGAAAACCTATAAATAGAGAAGAATTTCTACCATTTTAACACACCAATTCACTTTCATATCTCTTCTCTATAAGCCTACTACTTCTTCCAAAGTATTCTAAAGCTTTCATTTTTAAATTTCAAGCCAGTTACAATCCTCTAGTCGATTTGCCAGTGCGGTACGGTCTAGAAGTTTTAAAGTGATTGTAATCAGAGGCTTTTTTGAAAAAAGACACTTCACAACTAAAGTTGGTCGAGTACTTTAGATCAAAGCTCGCGTTGTAGAAGTTGCAAGAACTTCGGATAAAAACTTATGGTGATTTTTCATAGTGGATTCAACTGGAAGCTAGAGTTCTTCCGACTGGACTAGTCCTCACAAGAGGAAAACTAGTATACATTCTTGTGTTTGCGTGTGCTCTCTGCTTTTTACTTTTTATTTACTTATCTATGATATATATATTCTTGATCTTGTTTCTAACGATCTTTAAATAGCTAATTTTTTACTGCCTACGCTATTCACCCCCTCTAGAGTATAGTGCTTTACATTCCAATTCTAAAATTGGTATCTACATACTTGACAGCGTTCTACCGCTGATATTGTGGTGTAGGTTGGGCGTGACCCACATACTCGTGCCCGAATATTCGGGTGCGGGTCGTGATACGTTTTTATGGTGGCCCACGTAGGTAAGCCTTCGTAACTATCACAAAGACATGGCAGTACTTAGTCTTAGCTGTACTACTGCGAGGATTTGAGTCATGGTATATTTTAGGATTTTGGTACTCAATCACATATTAGGAACTCTTGATAGATTCCAGGGATGACCCCTGAGAACCTTACTTTGAAACTCTTTTGAGTCTATTTTTACTTGCTTTTTCTCGTCCTAATTTTGAATATCTGTTCGTTATCGAACCCTATTCTTGCATTAGGATGAAGTTTATGGACCCAAAGAGAACTAGAAAGTAGAAGTTGAACCGATAACCAATCAGGTTGAGAGAAATAATTAGCCAATCTTATATATGAAGGTCAAGAATTATTTTAGACTATATTCAAAGAATTTTGAATTTTGACCAAGATTGCACCTTTATGACGACCCCTAAAAATCTCTCTCTAAGCTCTATCTCAAAATCTGTTTCTACTTGTTTTTGTCTACTCTTTCTTGTACGTTGGATGAATCATGATGTTCGTTGTTGACTTTGATTTTGTATCGAGATAAATTTTATGGATTAATTAAGGTATATTCTGATAACATATTTGAAAAGGACAGTGAGAAAGGTAAATGTCTGCTTTAGTTATGTAGTCTAGAGTTTATCATAGCCGTACTAGCTAGTATGACAAGGACATAGACCCTGATTTTGGGTATACTTATCTTAGTTGTGGAATTTAGATTTTCTTGCAGCCATACCAGTTGGCATGGTGAGAATTCTAGATAACATGATTATATGGTATATACCTTAGTTATGGACTCTATCATTTATTGCAGCTACGTTTACTGGTGTGGCAAAACTCCTGGGAACTCCTGGGTAACATGATTTCGGATAGACGTGTATGGTTATCAGATCATATCTTAACTTGGTTCACTCCGTTATGACCAGATGAACAAAAACAATTTTTTATTATTATTTCTTCGTCCTATCATTATTTTTTTGTCCTAATTAACTCTGTCCTACTTACATTATTCACCTATCTCGTATCTAATTCTGTCAGCTATACTTTGAAATCTTTTTGAATTCTCGTATCTCTTTACTTGGGAAAGGCCGAGGAAGTATCGTAAATCATCTAGTTCGGAAGGGACATAATTTGTTATCATATGACAATCTTGGTAGAAATATAAAATATTGGACATTGATATAGAATTTTGGGATAAAGATATGACTGAGATTGGAAAGGAGATCAAGAAGCCGATATTATCAATTTGAAAACAATTACACTTAGAGAAATATTTTGAGCATAAATTATTTTGGAAATAACGTAGAAGGATTTCAAGTATGAAATGCAGTAGAATATATATTAATGGTTAGAATGGTAATATTTCGTAGATGTATTTTGGAACTGATAAAGATATTCAAGGTCGACTTGTTTTTTGAGAACCGGGATATTTTTAGTTTACTGATCCTTGAGATATTTCATATTTGAATTAAGGCTATGATACCAAATTTAGGAATTTAAATAATGGAGAAGAGATTTTAATCGCATGTGGTGATGATACAAAATTGAGGGAAGATTGGTAAGAGAATGACTAGGAACATGGAGAATACAAAATTTTTGAGTTAAAGGAAACTCTTAGAGATTTTGTGAGAATTCTAAATTTAATAAGGATAATGTTTGAAGGTGTAAGTTGAAGGAATTGTGAAGGCTGATTTTTATAATAAAGGGTAAATTTTATATGGTAGTAGTGACATTAGACTTGAGCAATACAAGAGTATCAATTGGAACAATGATTAAGGATTTATAATCCTTGATTTAAGAATTTTGGATCCAGGTTAAAGACAAGACGAAGGAATTTGGATTTCGGAATGACTAAGTGGATCATAATGAATTGCAAAATCAATGAGAAAAAAATGAGTTGTTATAACAAGAGCATTCTTCATAGGTAGTGCCTTTGGAATTAAGGTCAAGCCTACAGTATATGTAGAACTGTTTAATTTTTACGACTGAAGATTATTATTTTTGGCAGTAGTCTTAAAGGGGTAGATTTTCAAAATTGAAGATCATGATTTGGTAGTGGTATATCAGGGCTTGTGAGATAAAGATATAATTGGCAAATGATGATCATATAAACTTGGTAGTAGTAGAGTGAGATGATTTGACTTCCTTCTGTAATCCTATCTTTGATGTCCTATCCTAGTAAAAGGAAATTTGATTTTTCCCTATCCTTGAATCATCTTTTAAGTTTTAATATCGCTAAATTCTAATTCCCTTTGACGCGACCAATCGACTTTGGTTATCTCCTTTATCGTACCAATATTCTTAATCCTTGATCGTACTCAATTGATTTAAATTCAATCGTGAACTGGATCTCTATCAATATGTTGCTCGTGCTTGGACTACGATTATATTCTTCATCATGTCTAAATACTATTTGACCGAGGTTAGACTGACCTTATCTATGTTCGTTTCAAAATTTCGATTATGATCATGTTTGGATTTTAACACTCGTGCCTAAACTCTTTTCTGACCATGATTTGATTTTTTGGTTATATCTGAAATTCTCGTGATTAGTCGTGCCTAGATGATCTGGCATGATTAGATGACTTTGATTTCCTCGATCATAAATCTAAAGATCGTGACTATACCTATTAATCTTACCCTTGAAACATGCCTGGAATTTGATCTCCGATCACGACTATCTGATTCGACTACGGACTTAGTCGTGTTAGAAATTGGGCGTGATCATGTCAGAACAATTTTTCTTACGTACCTAAATTTCGATCCTCTAGTCTCAGATTTTATTCCTAACCATGACTAAGTTTCAACCTTCTTCATATCTTTATTCTAAATCATGCCTAAGTGATTTTTAGTATTCCAAATTCTTAAGCACGTCTAAGCCTTGATTTTGTACGTGGTCAAGTGGTTTGATCCATAGAAATTTATCGTGCCAATTTGATTATTCTAACGATGCCAATCGCGTCGTTTTCGTATTTGAACGTGCCTATATAACCTTGAATCTGATTTTATCGAGCCTAGATCATATTGATCATTCTATTCTTAGACTGATCCCAACTTGATCGTAACTGAACAATTTTGATATTTTTAGTCGCGACTTCGCACGTAAATAACTTGAATTTATTTCTAAATTTGCCTAAAACTTTGATCCTCGGCCACGACTATATGATAGATTAGTCGTGCCAGAATTTAGACCTTGATTATGTCTGAACAATTTTCTGTCCCTGCCGAAAATTCGATTATGTAGATACTCATGCTTAGGTTCCATTCCTAAACATGCCTAAGTTTTGGTTTTTGTAATCTTATCTTAGATCGTGCCAAGCGAATTTAGATCATTTCAAATTTTTTATCACGTCGAGCTAAGATCGTATTTCATTACTTAATTAATCATACTCATTAAATTTTCGATCGTGCCTATAAGACCTCGACTTCAAATCTTGATTGTGCCTAAAATTTTATAGTGATCATAACTAAGTTTTGACATTGATCGTGCGTATGCGACTTTGAGCCTAATTTTCATCAAACCTAAACTACTGATCATTCCATGCTCGAATTTTGATTCCACCTTCAATTCTCTTAGGCGTGATTGAGATCGTGACTAGATAACTTGAATTTATTCCTAAATTGCGTCTGAACAATATTGTTCATATTATAATTTTATCGTGCTAAAATTACTAGTCGTGCCTAAGTTATTTGAACTTGAATATCGTAATCGCGTCAAGTCGTCATTCTTTGTAACCTCCGTTAACCAAAATTTGGATTTTTTTGAATATTTTTAAAGTCTCTATTTCTTTTGAATTTTTCCTAAATCTTTGAAAATTGTGCAATTGTAATATTGAGGAATATTTTCGACCGTAATTGCTATCGGTTCTTGTTGGTCAATGGTTTTGTAAATTTTTTTATTTATTTGAGATGTTACGCTAATTGAATTTTCTGTCAACTTCAAGAAAATATATAAGTTATAAATATTTATTTTTATATAGAAAAAATATTAGTGAGATTGTGTTTTGAAAATAGAAATATTTTTATTACTAATTATTTTAGTAAAGGTTTTGATATTTGGTAGGTTTTTCAATTTCCTTGTATCGGGCTAAGGCCGTTTCGGTCCTAGTTTGGCCTACAAAGCCATTGGCTTAGATTTTGGGCTAGAGTTTGGGATTTAGCCTATTATGTATAGGTGGTAGCTAAATTGTAATTAGCTATTAACCATTTACTAAATAAATGTACTAACTATTATTATTTAATTATTAAGTAATAACTAATTAAATTAAATGGGTAGCAATAATGGTTATAGTTAGCAGTTAATGTTAGCGTTAGCAGTTAGTAATTTTTTAACTAATTTTCCCTAATTCTATTACATGTACATTGCCTTTAGGGTTACCATTCCTACCCTATAAATATGCACACTTCCCCAAGATTTGATGTACTTTAGATCGTGAGTTGACCACTGGGGAGCTCTGGGCCGTTATCTTTTATTCATATTGTATTTTGATTTATGCTTCATTATCGGATTTGTCTCCGATACTTTCTGGTCTTGTATATTCATTTGTAGACTTTAGTTATTCTGAGTTATTGATATCCTTTCTAAATCATATCTTCCTTAGCTGTTATTAATGTAATTTGAGTACATTGTCAGTATGGATCATCTAGATGTTGTTGATATTTATGGGAACTTGACAGCGTTCTACCGTCGATACTATGGCGTAGCTGGGCGTGACCTACGTACTCGTGCCCGAATATCCGGGTACGGGTCGTGATAGGTAGTCATGAACCTCGCATGCGATGACAATTCTTGTTTAGTGGACTCAGGGGCTTTAGCACACATATCTCACAATAAGGCACTGTTTGCCACTTACACAACAGAGACTATGGAATATTGAATACGGACAATAGAGATGTGTGAAAAGCTGTTACTATTGGTGATGTGCACTTGACAACCAAGACATGTGCAATTCTTGTTCTCAAAGGTACTCGTCATGTCCCCGATATCCATTTCAACTTGATGTTAGTTGAAAGGTTGGATGGGTAAGGATTCTTCAATCTCTTCGAGAATGGTCAGTAGAAGCTTTCCAGGGATTCCATGGTAATTGTGTAACTACCACTTTCCAACATAGGAGTATTTTAATAATTTTGCATATTAATTATATATATATATATATATATATATATATATATATATATATATATATATTTGGTTGGCTGGAATTATATTAGTGTCAGTTAGTGGCTAGCCAATTAGATTTTGCAAGTATTAGTGCTAATTATTATTAGTCGTGACTTTAGCAATTAGAATTAATTAAGTTTAATTTGTCATGAAAGGAATATTCTTTTTAGTTGTAGAGATTTCTTCCTTTAGTTAATTAGATACCATTCATGACAAATGGAGAGGGACAAACTTGATATTTTGGCATGACCAAAACCTTACTATAAGAGATAGTTTCTAATTAGAGATTCATCCATTCATTCCATTTCACTCAATAGCCTCATTTAACCCAAAGCTTTTTCTTCCCCAAGCAAACCCAATTCCCTACCAATTCCACTTCCAATTCCACTCATCCTCACCATCATAAAGGCCTAGAGCATTGGAGAGCACTGAAAGATCCATAGGAGAGGAGCTTGCTAGGAGATCGTGTCCGACTCATCCCTTCCGTGTCCAAATTTGTTCTTCTTCAAATGGGGGACACACAAGTTGGATAAATTTCTATTCTTCACCAATTTTATGGTTAAGAACAACAATTGAACCCATAAGAACCTTTCCATAGGTGGATTTAATTTCCTAATGATAGATCTAGGTATTAGAAGCTTTCAATTTGGTAGATCTAGGTTTTATTCATGAGTAGTGTTGATTTCTTTGCTCAATTTGTATTTGTTACGAATTTGTGACCACTAAGTTTCGATACGTGTCCCCAAAGGAATTTTTGTGTCTTTTTTGAGTAGAGATTGGGTGTATCTCCCCTAAATAAGTGTTGTGTCATGGTAGCTCATAATACACACGATTAGATTTGGATGTATACATGTGTTCTTTTATCCTAAATAGCCAAAATTCGTTATAGTATTTATCCTCGTTTTTAGTAACCATAGCAACATAGAAATGCCATAACCCCTAACTCAGGACTTCGATTAATCTTTCTTTTTAAAAATAATATATATTAATATGCCAAATTCTTTCTAGAATTTTTTGTAAAGCTGTTTGAGTGTTAGGTGTCCGAAAGACGAACGTGTTTCAGTGTTATCGCGATTTCGGGGGCTTCCAGACACGAAAATGCGATCCGTTTAAAGTTTCGAAGCTGATACGAAGGGCTACGACATATTTAACCATAGAATTTATTGAATAGGTCTAATAGGCGAAGTATTGGTTTCAAGCTGACTATTCGACATAAGCATTTTATGTATCCTATGAGCCTAGGTAGTATGAAAATCAAGTGAGTTTAGGTATCATAGGTTGTCAAGTATATGTATGATATATATATATATATATATATATATATATATATATATATATATATATATATATATATATCATAGTTGTCAAATATATTTATGATATATATATATATATATATTTTTTATGATATATATATATATATATATATATATATATATATATATATATATATATATATATATATATATATATATATATATATATATATATATATATATATATATATATATATATATATAATATGTGATATAGGTAATATGTGTTAGTTAGTGTGTGTTAGTGTTGATACAAGTGCTTATCAAGTGAGCCAAGTATAGATAAGTTATGTGTCAAAGTATTAGAGTTTGGGGCAAGATACTAGTATGATACTTGGGTACCATTAGGATATTGGTATCATGACACTCAAGTATCATGAGTAAGGGCAAGTGAGTATTGGGGCTTGAGTAAGGTATCCTATTTGGTATCAAGTAGTAGTATTAGAGTTAGTTGGATAAGTATCTAGGAGGATAAGGTATTGGTCAAGATACTAAGATATTGGGTATTAGAACAAGGTAATGGGTAATATCAAGATGTGAAGTGCCAATAGTAGAATGAGTGAGTCCATGTGTGTAAGATTGGTAGGGTATGGTAAGAATAGGGTATCCGGAGATAATTTGGATAAGTAATGGAATAGAAAGGTATATTGATATATAGGTATATAGGTAAACATATTTCTATAATCTATAGCTATACATGTCACAGGGTAAGGATATAGGTACCTTGGTATCAATTATAGGTATATGATACATATCTATGCATATATGTATCAAGGATCAAAGAAAGATATCTATAGGTATATGTACATATATTAATAAGATACTAGAATACATTTTATGCTATGTAGGGTGTAGATAAGGTAGCCAGGGTATGGTATAATATATGGGTTGCTTAATGAATTAAGGTATCATGACATATCATTATAGAAGCATGGAAAAGTCAAGCGATGTGCCTTACAAATAATGTGTATCTACAAAATAGGTGTTACCAGCAATTGATGCGCCAAAATGACATGCGCCTAAAATGATCATATTACTAAAGGCACTCAACTATCACTTCAACTTTTAATATAACGCTGACAACTATATCAGATGTCAAATGTCATCTAGAACAGTATGTGCCTCAGAGTACATGCAGACGACGACTATACAACAGTCTAAGCATCATCATTTGAATCCATGTGCATAGGCTGCCATGTGCGCATCACTCAAAGATGCACATTGAAAGCACTTCAAATAAAGACAAAGACACTTCGAAGTACGAGTTGACAGTCGACATCATCGCTTACGTCAGCATCATCATGATCTATTACTAGAATACAACTGTGCATTGCCACCTCGTATGCGCCCTCAAGAGCCATGTGTTAATTTCCTTCATACGCTAAATGATGCAGGCGCATCAAATCTTTCCTGTTACAACAATTTAGGATCTTCACACCATCAGCTCGCTCCACGTGTCAAATGACTCAGTCATTCCTATGACGGGTATCAACCGCCCAAGATCCTAGCAACAACCACGACTACGTGGTCATTAGGAGCGCCACATGCATGCAGTTACAACAATATTCTGTTCAGAGATACTACGTGGCAGCAAATCTCATGGCACAACACTCCTGCATGCCTAAATCCATATGCGCATCACATATATGCGCATGGGTTAGTTTTCTCATCGGCCTATAAATAGAAGGATCCTTGTTTCAATTTTGGGTTGAACCTGGATTATTCCATTCAGAGACAGCCAGAGAGTCAGAGAATTTTTTTTTATCGTCAGATTATCAACATAGTAAAGAAATCACTGCAGTGTTCGATCTCCATCGTCACACTTTTCTAGAATTATTTGTACTTAGATTTTCTGTTCAGGACTTCTTTTGTACCTTTCTCATTTGTAATACAAAAGTTTTGTAACTTTTTGTTCATGGCAAACAAAATGGCGACTCTGCTAGGCACACCCTTCTCCACCGATGGAGAAGATGGTGACGCAACCCGACGATAACTTGCTCGAATCTTCTCAAAAGTTGTTGGTCATACGTTTCGATTAATAAGATTTTGTAGATCAACAAGCCTAAAAAGATGCACAAGGCGTGGGTACCTAAGAACCGAGAAGCTCGTCAACTTTCAGTTGATGAGACACTGCTTGTCCCTGAAGATGTGCCACATGCGCCCACACAACCTGCTTCTGTGGCACATCAAGCTCAACTTTTCGACTCTGTAAAAGAAGTTAAAACTACTTCTGGGTCGGTGCATGCGAATGAGGGGCACATCATTAATCACCAGCCCCGAGCTAGGGAGTAGCAAAAGTGGAAAGCTTCCACTCTGAGGCGCAGTAATCTCTCCACACGTAGCAAAGCCAGTGTCTTTGACATGCTTTCTTGCCACGTAGGCCCCAATCTTCTAACAGAGGCTGGGGGTCGAAACTTGGATTCTGAGAACTACGTGCATTTGAGTGCTAGTGTGAAGAAGTCCAGAGCGGTACGTGCCAGGCGCTCTTAAACTACAATGCCAATAACAAACTACAGTCATGCACTGACAGTAACACGCACATCCGATGGTAAGTTTTACAGAACTGACTAAGGTGCATCTGCACCCAGAATGAGTCAGTTCTCTAAGTCTTTCTATCATTTGGGCGCATCCAATGCGCTGGAACCAAGCTAGGGAGTAAATTCTATTTTATCAAACCCATGCGCCCATGTGGGTTGTGCACATGGAATGGATTTGGTTTGCAATAAGTCTTCCACCAATGATCTGTGTGCATCTCAAGCGCTGGAACTAGATTAGGGAGTACACCACTCACATACACTCCCAAGCGCTTAACATAGCCATGCACATGAAGTGGGTATAAATGTGAATCTTTCTTCGCTCGATTTGCGAGAAATGATTAGTCACAAATGCAATACAGAAGAGACGTCTGTTACGCACAATAAGCCTGCACCAGGGCAACTTGTGCTAAAATTGTCATTAATTGCTGTTGTAACCAAACAACAACACCTCCACCAGCTAGACAGTCTATTTTCCAATAACCGTAGCCAGCAGTACATATCCGACATCGTCTCGAAAAGAGGGTACCGATAGAAGACGGAGATGAACTTCCAGTTGCCTCGTGCAATTCTAAAGGGAGCTCGCCCTCCCTGAAGAAGGCTTCCAAGAATTTTCCTGTCTCAGCTAATGTATCAAAAAGCCAACCTTGTGGCAGCAGGTTAGCATTACCTAGCACGGGTGTATTCCAACACACCCTGTCTAAAACCAAGTCTTCTTCGGGGGACACTGCCGTTTCTTCCACGATATGAGATGGGGGTAGCATACCCTTGATGTTCCATATGAACCCTTCCTTTCAGGCAGAAGAAGTTTTGCATGGGACCGATATCGATGCCTCTGGAGGTACGTAATATCAGCAGACCGGGGGTGGCAATCCCTTCGATTCTGAGGACGATACCAATCTACTCGTCTTCCCCCAAAACAACGAAGCTCACAGGTCAGAACCAGAGAGTGAAAGATCCACTATACCATCTACTTTTCATCACCTGACATTAGTATACATGACATGAGGTGATAATGCGGAAAGCAGCTAGGGGTCAAACCAACAGCATCTTATAGAGGCCCTCAAAGAGGGCCAATATACGCTAAGCAAATCCATGCAAGCGTTGACTCAGGTGGTCCTGGAGCTCAAGGATAGATTGTGCCAAGGACCTCTGCTCCAGCAAGCCAAGAACCAGGGACTAACGGGGAATCTAACGTACCCTCCCAGGTGCCACCTACGATTGAGAACCACACTTTGCCACGATCATCCACCCCGCCAATCTCAGATGACATATATGAGGCTCTCTACACCCAGTCGTCCCTCTACTCCATCACCTACGACCTTCACTGCACCCATCGCCAGCCAATGCCACTGCCACTGATCGCCCATGTCGGCCAATCACCACTACTGTAGTTTATTATCGCTGCCATGTTCACCACCATATCCATCTACCCCTCTGTCTTCTTCATCACCCATAACTCCCACATCACTGCCGTCTCTAACATCATGACCACCACGATCACGTCACCACCTTTGAACACCTAGCAGCGACCAAAACCACCGACTACTCCGGCTAGCTCCAGCCAGATACCACAGTATCACCACTGCCCCGACAAGCTCCCTACAACTTCGATCAGCACAGACGACCTCCACTCGACTCCAACCTCCATCACAACACCGACACCAATCCACCTAACTCCAGTCGATCAATTGACAGACCATTGCCTTCATTACAACCCGCTTCCACCATGACCTCCATAAGCACCGCCACCCGATCCCGACTCCTCCCTATCCCTGCCTAACTCTCCCCACAACTTCGATCAAATATGCCACTACTTTCCTGCACCCCTGTCTCCATCGGTCTACCTAATACCACTCGCCAACCGCCGCCCGCCCAGATCTGCAGCCAGCATTGTCCCCGTAGTGACGTATTTCGACCAGTTCCGGAGTAGCACCATCCATTAAAGACTAGCGCTGCCGTGAGCTGCCCCCATACCGTTGGTCCAGATCTGATGAGCCACCACCAATTTCTTGGCGCCACCACCTTTGTCTTGCCGTCCAACCGTGTACCAGTACTGCCCGTCGGGCGACCACTAAGGTGAGCTCAATTTCCTTTTGCTTTCTTCTTCTTTTGCTGGCTCTCCATACTTTTCTGTGAATTGTGAGCAGTTTTAACTGAATATTCTCTCTCCAAAAGAGAATAATATTAGAGTTTAAACCCTAGTGAGGTTTGTAGGCTGGGATTTCAAGCCCGGTCTGTAGATTTTTAGGTTTTATTTAAATTCCTTATTTTGCTTAAGTGCAGATGGGCTTGGCCAGTGGGCCATCCCAGTAGTTTTAATTGCTGTGTTTATTGCTCTTTGCTAATATTGACTTGGGCCAGTTGGTTATTTGCTGTAGGCTAGACCAGCCCATAATCTATTTTAGTTACAAATGATTATGTAATGTATTCTGGTTGGGCTTAGCCCAGTATAGTTAATATATGGAAGTATAATTGTATTGTAACTATATAAATGTGTATAAATACTATTAATATATTAATATATAAGTGCTTTATACTGTTATACTAGTAACATTAATATTTTGGTAGATATAATATTTAAGTATATTTCTAAATATTATTTCTAAATGTTTTTAGCTAAGTAAAACCTAGATTTCAAACATTATAAATATTTTCTATTTATAGATTATAGATGGATGATTCCTCTAATAATGTTTTGCTAATCTAAATTATTATTATCCTAAGAATTATTTTGCTAAGCGAATATGTATAATTTAATTAATTATGCTAGTATTATTTAGCATTACTTTTCCCTAAAAACTATTTTTGTTAAAATGTTTTTCTAGTGGTCAATATAATTTTTGCAAAGCTAGTAATTTGCTAAAACTAAGTACTATTTCTATTGTTAGCTAGTTTATATGTGTTTTATTGATAATCTATATATAGTTAGTTTATGGATAGTTAGCGAATAGATAGTTAATGCCATTCTTTAGAATCTAACCAATTCTTAGCCCTATTCTAGGTGTATATTTACTTTCTTATTCTTGATCTTCCAGAGCAAGGCAAGTACTTCTATGGTTTTGACTCATTTACTTCATGTCATGTTCTTTTCCATATTGGACACATTGTTACATGATATGGTCTTGTACTCTGGTTTATGTTCTTTACTTGTATCTGGGGGAGGGGAAATACTACATATATGTGACCAAAGCCCAATCCAGGATTTATGTGAATAGCTTAGTTCTCACATCGTGTACGTAGGATTCTAAGCCGTACTATTACTTGTGCTTATTTATGTGCTTACCCCAGCCGGTCACATTGTCACTCCTGTTTTTTGTTATACGTATTCCAGCGTACGTATACGGTTACAGTTTTCGACCCGTATTTTATTTACTATATTTTCATATTTATTTATTGCTTGCCCTGATGTATCTTGACTAGGGTTGACCTTGGGTTGGGTTGGTTCAACTTGACTTGCTTTGGATGGCTTGGTTTGGTTTATTTTAATGGTTGGTTCAACATGTTAAACCCTTCACCTTTAAAGCCCAACCAGCTCTTATTTCTCTCTCTTCATTCATTAGTTCTTCTTCGTCCTCTATTACTCTCCCACCAACCTAGAGAGCTTAGGCAAGTACAACTTGCTTCATGATGGATCTTCTATTTTATTGTTCTATTTATTTCTCTACATGATTCTAAGCATCTTTAGAACTTGGAGTTTTTGGTTTGGACGGATGGATTCTTGTAGATCTAAGTTTCTGCCATTTTTAATTTTTCTTGGATTTTGATCTATCAAACTTACTTGTTTTCGAAAACTAATTGTTCCATGTGGTAGAGAATTTAATTCTACACAATTTTGACCTTTGAAAAGTTATATTTTGACTTGTTTTGAGGAAGTTATGGCCAAGTAAGATTTGGACATTTTCTATGTTCATCTGTCTTGGTTCTGGCAGGGTCGCATAGTACCTGGCCGCATAGATGTATAGTGCTGGCCGCATAGTACTAGTTCGTATAGCTATATAGTGACTGACCGCATAGTACCAGTCCTCATAGATGCATAATGCCAGGACGTATAGTGCCAGTCTACATAAATGCATAGTGCCTGGTCGTATAGTGCCAGTCCACATAGCTGCATAGTGCCTGGATGCATAGTGCCAGTCCGTATGGATGTCTGGCCGTGTATTATGAGTCTGCATAGCTGTATAGTGCCTGGCCGTATAGTGCCAGTCTGCATAGATGCATAGTGCTTGGCCGTATAGTGCCAGTCTGTAAAGCTGCATAGTGCCTGGCCGCATAGTGCCAGTCCGCATAAAAACATAGTGACTGGCTGTATAGTGCCAGTCCACATAGATGGATAGTGCCTGGCCGTATAGTGCCGCATAGTGCCTATTTTGGCTATTTTATGTCCTATTTGGTGATTTGTGGCTAGAATTTTGCCCAACTCCCAATATGAAAGTTGTAGATCTTTTTCTTGGCTTCAAGAATATGTTACTAGTTATTTTATACAAGTTTCTCTCATTTATGATAATTTAAGGATAGAACAAGATAGTGGCCTGTTAAGGCGCACTCTTAACAAGTAACAAGTAACATGACATGATAGTGGCCGTCGTGGCGTACTCTTAGCAAGTAACATTGACATGATAATACATGATAGTGGCCCCTCGTGGCGGACTCTTGACAAGTAAACATGACATGTAATCTTGATACGTTATTGCGACAACTACCTGGACTTGCTAAGTAACTCTTGTCTTGACACCGTGGTTGATTCTCTTGGTTGTGACTGTACAAGCTACATGTCTCATCTTTCATCATGCCTAGGACATGGATTCTTGATTACCATGGTCAGGGATTCATACTGAATCTGACTAAGGTAATAACTAGATTGATCAAGTAGTTCATGAAGAGATTTTTCAGCTACAGGCAGTCCCGTTATCTGGGCACTTTAATTGGACTTGTAGCCTGCCGTCGAGTAGGACACATTTCTAGCACACAGTCATGTGTTGCACCCCCAAGTCACCTAATCCAACTCTCTCAACTTGTTACTGGATAACCTGGATTAAGTCTGCAGGGCTTGTGGCTGTTGGAACATCTCATTGTATCTTGTTAGTAATTAGGCTTGTGATAACCCTACTTAGTTAAAGTATCAAGCCGTACTCATTGCTTGGCCGTGATTGATGGATGGAGTCAAGTCTAGTCTTGTCTATACAGTGCCAGTACATGGTTACTTCAGTGCATTTATTATTGTACTTTACCTTATCTATAATCGGTCAGGGACTAAGTTTTGTTCAGGTGAAGGGTTACAACCCCGGTCCTTGTTTGGTTTACGGGTTGTAACTTGGTTATCGGAATAGTTCCTTAGTTATATTATCATTTATCATCCTGATTTCCTTAACCCATGTCTTTCATTATTAATTATGTCTTTATGTGCTAATATACTGGTTTTAGTTCTTAAGTGAAGCCTCCCTTGTGGCACTTGCTCTTTCTGCGGTCTGACCCAGCTGGTTTTGTATGGCCAAATTTCGGAGTAGCTCTCGAGGATATCCCAGCCTTCTAGCCAGATGGTGAACACTAGACGCAACGCTGGCAACGAGTGGGTTTTATTTTGCTCTCCTACTCTATTGTAAATTTTTCTTTTGAGGCGTTTAGCCGTCGAACAAGTGTTAGCTCGTGTTGAATTTACATTCCTATCTACCTAAGGGCTGTAACATGATTAACAAATCCTAGGGTTGATCATGTATGACTTAAACTTTTGCTAGTCTTCGTATTTTGTATGACTAGCTTCATGATGATCTGAATATGTAATGTTTGGGACGCCTTACTTTGTATGTCTCATGATCTACCATCTTGTTACATTTACTTGCTTGCTTGAGATTGAGACACTAGGCTTGTACTTGACCATAAGAGACTGTTAGCTTGTAGATAAACCCTCATACATCTAGACAGTCGTGATCGTATTGTGAGGTGGGATTCACTTCAATGTACGTAGCTGGCTGTGTCTGTCCCCCGCTCTCTAGTATTTTGGTTTTAGGGCATGACACAGTTTAAGTGGTGGCCCATGCAGGTCTTGTAAATCAAGATGTGTGGGGTTTTTTATCGAATAGATGTCTCAATCAGAACTCGCCCTTGATCTCCACTCGTGTCTCCTAATCTTTCTGAAATCTTGACTTGATCACGTGCTTATGTCCTCGATCTATCTTGGTCCTTCTTTATTGTTTTCTATGTCATTTCTTCAGTGGTATTGTTCCTGGTCCTGCCAATCAGCCTGGCGGAGCACCTATAGTTAACCAGCAGCAACCTGGGGACCAAGCCCAATACTCTGGAGAAGCCTCCCGAGTCATACATTCCGGGGATCAAGAGCCCCCAGTTCAACCCGTCCAGCCTGTAGAGCATGAAAATAGAACCCTGGTGGGACTCATCTGGGAATTGCTTGCATCACATGATCATCGGGGCGATGCCCTGCACCAGATAATGCAAGATGCCATGGGCAGAGTTGGTTACCAAGGGAACAATGCAGCCAAAAACTTCAAGCGTCTGAGCGCTCCTTTCTTTAATGAAACTGAAGATGCTATTACTGCTGATGCATGGCTTTAGGCTACAGAGGTTATCCTAGAAGCAGCTAGGATTCTTGAGGATGAGAAGGTGGCCATTGTGCGCCTGCAATTATTGGACTTAGCCCGCACCTGGTGGACGATGCTAGCAGTGGGTTTGGCGACGCCTATTTTGTGGGCGGTTTTCAGGGACAAGTTCCAGACGAAGTATTTCAATACAGTAGCTCGGTATAATCTACAGACGAGATTTACTAATCTTAAACAGATGGAAAGGACGGTCGATGGATATGTGGCCGAGTTTTTTAGACTTAGTCGGTTTGCTCTCGCCTTGGTGGTAACCGAATTGGACCGAGCCCAGCGATTCCAGCAGGGGCTTCACTTATAGATCATTATATTAGTAGAGCAGTTTGAGCACCAGACGTTTGATGCCATCTTTCGAGCAGCGAAGAGGCATGAGTATACTTCTTAGAGGATAGTAGATCGAGCCGGAGGGAGGAAGAGATCTCATTGACAGATATCCTAGTCATCAGCACCAGCTCCGGCAGCTAGGACATTGACCATTGGAGTTCCTAGGAGGGTGACCACAGTTTCATCGGTTCAATACTCGACACCAACGTATCGTCAACAACAGAAGCAGAAGCAGTCTTCCGCAATAGGCTACACTTATTGTGGAAAGCCAGGACACGTGGTTTCAGAGTGTCGTAGAGCACAAGGATTGTGCTTGGCTTGTGGGACACTGGACCACAAGATAGGTTCCTGTCCGAATAGAGCTAGTTCATTGTCATCAAACCTAACCAGTCTATCGGTTAGGGGTCCAGCACCACTGCAGCAGCAGTACCAGCTACCGAGGCTATTGTTGCTTCAGGCTCAACAGTATGCCCAAGTCCAGATTCAGAACCGGCAGAGAGGTTTCTAGTAGAGGGGACCAGCACCAAGGGGACAAGGTCAAGTTATGGCTCTGACGGTAGCAGAAGAATTGGCATCAGGTTAGGTGGTGGCAGGTACCATTCTCGTCAACTCTTTTCCAGCATCAGTATTATTTGATTCTGGTGCATCATATTCAAATATGTCTGCACGATTCACTACATGGATAGGACTGGAGCCCGATTCATTATCAGTAAGGCTCAATATACTTACAGGTAATGGTCTTGTAGGAGTAGATAGAGTATTTTCCTCATGTCAAATCGTAGTTAGCGGTAGAGAGTTTTCTGCTAGGTTGATAGAATTCTCGATGGCCGATTATGATGTGGTCCTAGGAATGGATTGATTGAAGAATCAGTATGCTAGAATAGACTGCCATATTGGTAGGATTAATTTTGGTATTCCAGACGGACCAGAGTTTTTCTTTTCCAGAGGCTAAGTTGAACCTTCTCCTCCAGTCTTACGGATGGCAGTAGTAGAGGCAGTTCAGTTTTCGAAAGTAGTAGAAGAGTTTGTCAATGTATTTCCCGAAGAGCTTCTAGGTATGCCGCTGGAGAAGGAGATAGAGTTCACTATTGACTTGATTCCAGGGATGACACCAATGTCAGAGAGAGTCTATAGGATGGCACCCTCAGAGTTGGAGATTTTGTACAAGATGATTGAAGAAATCAGAACCAAGGGATTCATTCGTGCTAGTGGATCACCTTGGGGAGCCACGATGCTTCTTGTGAAAAAGAAGGATGATACATCAAGATTATGTGTTGATTATCGTACCTTGAATTCTGTAACAATCAAGAACAGATATTCTCTACCAAGGATAGATGATTTATTCGATCAACTCAGTGGAGTGGCAGTATTCTCGAAGATTGACTTACGGTCGGGGTACCATCAGATCAGAGTTGGAGAGCAAGACATCCCGAAGACAGCATTCATATCAAGATATGGACATTGGGAGTCCCTTGTTATGCCATTTGGAGTGACTAATGCGCCAGCCGTATTCATGGACCTCATGAATCATATCTTCATGCCCTATTTAGACCAGTTCATGGTAGTGTTTATAGACGAGATCTTGGTCTATAACAAGAGTGAGGCGAAGCATGAGCAGCATCTCCGTGTAGTTCTTTAGATTCTCAGGGAACACCAGTTGTATGCAAAGTTTAGTAAGTGCGAATTTTGGCTTGATCGCATTTCTTACTTAGGTCATATCAACACCAGAGGTGGACTGGAAGTTGTCCTCCAGAAGATAGTGGCTATAGAGACATGGCCAGCTTCCAGCACCGTTGCAGAAGTTCGAAGTTTCCTAGGATTGGCCGGCTATTATAGACGGTTCGTATCAGATTTTGCTCGAATTTTAGCGCCCATGACTCAGTTGACCCGCAAGGATGTGCAGTTTTCTTGGACAGCAGAGTATCAGAATTTATTTGAGAAGTTGAAGCAAGGATTAATGACGACCCCCATTCTTATGCTTCGAGATGGGACTGGAGGATTTTCAGTTTATTGTGACGCTTCCGACAGAGGATTGGGATACGTATTGATACAATATGGTAAGGTAGTAGCTTATGCGTCATGTCAGCTTCATGATCATGAGAGAAATTACCCAACGTATGACTTGGAATTAGCAGCGGTGGTTTTTGCACTTAAGTTGTAGAGGCATTATTTGTATGGAGATCGGGTAGAGATTTTCACCGACCATAAGAGTCTTAAGTATGTGTTTACTCAGAAGGATCTTAACATGCGTCAGAGGATATGGCTAGAGCTACTTGTGGATTATGACATCAACCTGCAGTATCTTCCTGGAAAGGCCAACGTAGTAGCAGATGCATTGAGCAGAAGAGCTGGACTTTATTTTCTAACAGCGCAACCAGAGTTATTAGCAGACTTTCTGAAGATGGGGATAGAGATAGTTCTCCTTAATAATGTGGTATTGATGGCCAGCATGCAAGTTCAGTCTAGTATAGTTGAGAGGATCAAGATGGCACAATCAGCAGATTCTAAGCTTCAACAGCTTAGAGCAGATTATATAGCAGGACGGAGAGTAGAGTTATGCATTCATGAGGATGGTACACTTCGACATGGGAGGCGTATTTGTGTACCCAGTGGTGATATCAGACAGAAGATCATGGCAGAGCCTCACAGTTCTTAGTATTCTATTCATCTCGGTGGCAAGAAGATGTACCGAGACATTCGTCAGCATTTCTGGTAGAATGGCATGAAGAGGGAGATAGCTCGGTTTGTCTTTTATTGTTTAGTTTGCCAACAGGTTAAGGTTGAACATCAGAGACCAGCCGAACCTCTTCAACCTTTACCGATTCCGGAGTGAAAGTGGAAGCATATCACCATGGATTTTGTAACTGGGTTACCTAAATCTCCAGGTGGGAGAGATGTTATCTGGGTTATAGTTGATCGTCTCACGAAGGTAGCTCATTTTTTCTCCTTCAGAATTGGTCAGTCGACGGATCAGCTAGCAGAGATGTACCTCAGACAGATTATTAGATTGTATGGAGTGCCAGTTAGTGTCATATCAGACAGAGATTCAAGATTCACATTGCACTTTTAGCGGAGTCTTCAAGAGAGTTTGGGGACTCATCTCAAGTTTAGTTCAACATATCATCCGCCGATAGATGGTCAGTCAGAACACACGATTCAGACTCTTGAAGATATGTTGCTATCTTGTACGCTGGATTTTGGTGGTTTGTAGGAAGATCACCTGCACCTAGTGGAGTTCTCCTATAACAACAGTTTCCAGGTCAGTATCCAGATGACACCATTTGAGGTCTTATACGGCAGAAAGTACAGATCCCCGTTAGTATGGGATGATATAGGTGAAAGGCAAATGCTTGGTTAAGTGATGGTTACGTAGACAATCGAGGTGGTCAGATAAGTCAGAGATCATCTTCGAGTTATCCAAGATCGCCAGTGCCATTGGGTCGATTCTTATTGGCGTCCCCTTGAGTTTTCTATCGACGACCACGTATTCCTTAGGATCTCACCTATCCATAGCGTCATTCGATTTGGCGTACGAAGAAAGCTTAGTCCTAGGTATATAGTACCGTTTGACATTCTCGAGCGAGTAGGTAATGTGTCCTATCATCTCGCTCTTCCGCCGTCGTAACGTGAGGTACATGACGTGCTCCATGTATCCCAATTGCGACGGTATATCCCAAATCCGAGCCATATCTTTGATTATTCGGAATTGGTTGTTGGTACCAATGTTTCGTATGAGGAAAGGCCCGTATCCATATTGGACCGAAGAGAGAAGGTACTCAAGAACAAGACTATTAGTTTAGTCCGTGTTGCTTGGGGTCACCACTCTTTAGGTGAATCAACGTGGGAGCGTGAGGATGATATCTGCTCGCGATATCCACACCTGTTTGACTCATAAGGTATAATGTCTTCCTTATGCCTTATGCTTTTAATTTCTTGCTTGCATGAATGATTGCTTGATTGACTGCTAGTCATAGCTTGCTTTTGATTAATATAGCCTGCCCCGACATCTATCGCCTCTTGATTAAATTTCGAGGACGAAATTCTTTTAAGGTGGGTAGAGTTGTCACTCCCGTTTTCTGTTATACTTATTGCAGTGTACGTATACGGATAAAAAATTTTGACCCATATTTTATTTACTGTATTTTTGTATTTATTTATTGCTTGCCTCGATGTATCACGACTAGGGTTGAGCTTGGGTTGGGTTGGTCCAACTTGACTTGCGTTGAATGGTTTGGTTTGGTTTATTTCGATGGTTGGTTCAACATGTTAAGCCCTCCCCCTTTAAAGTCCAACCACCCCTTATTTCTCTCTCTTTATTCATTACTTCTTCATCCTTCTCCATTACTCTCCCATAAACCTAGAGAGCTTAGGTAAGTGCAACTTGCTTCATCATGGATCTTTTATTTTATTATTCTATCTTCTTCTCTACATGATTCTAAGCATGTTTAGAACTTGGAGTTTTCGGTTTGGACGGATGGATTCTTGTAGATCTAAGTTTATGCCATTTTCAGTTTTTTTTGGGTTTTGATTTATCAAACTTACTTATTTTCGAAAACTAATTATTCAATGTGGTAGAGAATTTGATTCTACATAATTTTGACCTTTGAAAAGTTAGATTTTGACTTGTTTTGAGGAAGTTATGGCCAAGTAAGATTTGGACATCTTCTATGTTTATCTGTTCTGGTTCTGCCAGGGCTGTATAGTACTAGCCGTATAGTGCCTGGCCGCATAGCTGCATAGTGCTGGCCGTATAGTGCTGGCCACATAGCTGCATAGTGCTGGCCGTATAATGCCAGTCTGCATAGCTGTATAGTGCTTGGCCGCATAGTGCCAGTCCGCATAGATACATAGTACCTGGCCGCATAGTGCCAGTCCGTATAGATGTATAGTGCCTGGCCGTATAGTGCCAGTCCACATAGCTGCATAGTACCTGGCTGCATAGTGCCAGTCTGCATCGCTGCGTAGTACCTGGCCGCATAGTGCTAGTCCGCATGGATGCATAGTACCTGGCCGCATAGTGCCAGTCCGCATAGCTGCATAGTGCCTGGCCATAAAGTGCCAGTCCGCATAGATGCATAGTGCCTGGTCGTATAGTGCCAGTCCGCATAGATGCATAGTACCTGGCCGCATAGTGTCGAATAGTACATATTTTGGCTGTTTTATGTCCTATTTGGCTAATTTATGGCCAGAATTTCCCCCAACTCCCAACATAAAAGTTGTAAATCTTTTCCTTGGCTTTAAGAATATATTACTAGCTATTTTATGCAAGTTTCTCTCATTCATGATAATGTAAGAATAGAACACGATAGTGGCATGTTAAGGCGCACTCTTAACAAGTAACAAGTAACATGACATGATAGTGGCCCGTCGTGGCGCACTCTTAGCAAGTAACCTTGACATGATAATACATGATAGTGGCCCATCATGGCATACTCTTGATAAGTAAACATTACATGTAATCTTGATACGCTGTTGCGACAGCTACCTGGACTTGCTAAGTAATTCTAGTCTTGACACCATAGTTGATTCTCTTGGTTGTGCCTGTACATGCTACATGTCTCGTCTTGCATCATACCTAGGGCATGGATTCCAGATTACCATGGTTAGGGATTCATACTGAATCTAACTAGGGTAATAACTAGATTGATCAAGTAGTTCATGAAGAGATTTTCCAGCTACAGGAAGTCCCGTTATCTGGGTGCCTTAATTAGACTTGTAGCCTGCCGTCGAGTAGGGCACATTTCCAGCATACTATCATGTGTTGCACCCCCAAGTCACCTAATCCAACTCTCTCAAATTGCTACTGGATAACCTGGAACATCTCATTGCATCTTGTTAGTAAGTAGGCTTGTGATAATCCTAGTTAGTTAAAGTATAAAGCCATACTCATTGCTTGGCCGTGATTGATGGATGGAGTCCAGTCTAGTCTTGTCTAGACAGTGCCAGTACATGGTTACTTCAGTGTATTTACTGTTATGCTTTACCTTATCGATAATCGGCCATGGACTAAGTTCTGTTCAGGTGAAGGGTTACAACCCTGGTCCTTATTTGGTTTACGGGTTGTAACTTGGTTACCGGAATAGTTCCTTAGTTATCTTATCGTTTATCATCCTGATTTTCTTAACCTATGTCTTTCATTATCAATTATGTCTTTATGTGCTAATATGCTGGTTTTAGTTCTTTAGTGAAGCCTCTCTTGTGGCACTTGCTCTTTCTGGTGTCTGACCTAGCAGGTTTTGTATGGCCAGATTTTAGAGTAGCTCCCGAGGATCTTCTAGCCTTCTAGCCAGATGGTGAACACTAGACGCAACCCTGGCAACGAGTGGGTTTTATTTTGCTCTCCCACTCTATTGTAAATTATTCTTTTGAGGTATTTAGCCGTCGAGCAAGTGTTAGCTCGTGTTGAATTTACATTCATATCTGCCTAAGGGCTGTAACATGATTGACAAATCCTAGGGTTGATCATGTATGACTTAAACTCTTGCTAGTCTTCGTATTTTGTATGACTAGCTTCATAATCATCTGAATATGTAATGTTTGGGACGCCTTACTTTGTATGTCTCATGATCTACCATCTTGTTATATTTACTTGCTTGCTTGAGATTAAGACACTAGGCTTGTACTTGACCATAAGAGACTGTTGGCTTGTAGATAAACCCTGATACATCTAGACAGCCGTGACCGTATTGCGAGGTAGGATTCACTTCAATGCACGTAGCTGGCTGTGTCTGTCTCCCGCTCTCTAGTATTCTGGTTCTGGGGCGTGACACACATATTCTAGTATGTATTTCAAATTCACATATCATTATCTTTTGATTTCATATTTCACTCTGGTAGATTATGCATTTATAGTTCATGTTCATCCTGTTTTATTATTCTGTTTTATTGTTCACATGTCGTACTTGTTTCGTTATTATAGAATGTACTTTGCTCCACTCTCTGACTGGATATGTTGCTGGTGAACTTGAAGCTATATATATATATATATATATATATATATATATATATATATATATATATATATATACTTATCTTCTATGAGACCGTGACCTTAGCAGGATGACACCATGACTCAGGACCTTCGAGTTGTTGTTGTATTTTAGTTTAAAGTTTCATTTTGTATAATTTATTTTACTTTTGGACATTGTATTATGAAGTACTCTGGAACGTAATAGATGCTGTGATTTGGATTTTATCTTATCTTGTGAAGATCTTTAGATACTTAGTTCAACTTACTACTTTGAGTCTACAATGTAGGTTGGGCGAGTCCGACATGTGTTCGATTATTCGGGAGTGGATTGTGACAATTGCACGCTCGCTTTGACACCAAGGACAAGCATGAGTCACTCTAAAAACATGGAATTCGACAACCATATCCTCCTGAGTGGAACAATGTGGTTTACCCTTCCAAGTATAAACCACATTCCATGACTCCATTCGATAGGAAAGAGTCTTCCAGTCACTTCTTGACATACTTTGTCTCTATGGCGGGGCATTAGCCAACATATGACACCCTGCTCACAAATATCTTCATTGGAGCAATGCAGGGGGTCGCGTACGAATGGTTCTGCAGCCTCCCTAACAAATGCATTTCTTACTTTGACGATCTCAAGCGACTCTTCCTCTTTCGATTCTATGAAGGGGGAATGGACATGACAATTTCCTCTCATATGGACATTGCCCTAAAAAAATGGAGTCCGTCCGTGCCTACATCGAGCGCTTTTGCCAGGCAGCCTTGAGGCTACCCCCTGGTGTACCTGAGCCTATGCTGATGGACTCGTACCGCAAGAATATGCTCCCTGCGATCAAACTCTGACACAACCCTCCTCAATGCACAAAGTGGACGACATTTATTATCAGTGTCGACAGTACTGAAAGGACTTCCCGGGATGCATGTACTCGGGGTGAACTTCCCTACGCTGGAAGACAAGGAGAAACGTCACTTCGATAGCAACCCTGCTAACAGTAGCAGGGATGAAAAGGAGAGACAAGCCCTGATTGTCAACATTTCCAAAAGTTCAGCTTCTGTGAACCAAAAGCCGGCAGAAGCATCAAGACCGAAGAAAAATTACTCCTTCAATGATGAGGACGTTCTGGAGCTCTTCAACGTACAAATGAAGGACAAAAAGCTTCATCTCCTACCTCCAAAATATCCTGACGAAGTGGACAAGGTGGACAACCCCAGGTACTGTCACTACCATCGATACGTCCACTACTTAACATATAACTGCTACGTATTGAAGAAACAAATACAAAGGCTGATCGATGCCAAGCCCCTCTCACTTGACTATGAGGACAAAATGATCACTGCCAACATGGCGACCCTCAAGTTCTACAACTTACAGACGACGGAGGCCCAAGACGGTGTCCTTTCGATTCCAAAGGCGACAATGGAGGTCATTAACTCCCACCGACGTATGACAATGTCCAGGGCCTGATTCTACTAACGACACCGTGAGGCAAATTTATGTTTGTCCATCCCGATCTTGTCCTAGACGTGATAAAACCTTTAACATGTCCCATCAAAGGGAAGAAGTTTATATCATGTCGAATGGTTTCTACTATGACTGATGAAGCATTAGCTATCACCCGTTCGGGTTTGTCATAACAGTGGGAAGGCAACCTGGCTGCAGAGAAGGATGCACCTCCCTTTGCTGTAACTGTCCCACCAGATACTCCGGAAGGAGGTCCATTCCAGCCTCCTACCACGGATAAACCAAAGCAGAAGGAGACTCGCTTCGACAAACCTTTGAGGAAAGACTCCGCGGTAGGGACGATCAAACTCTACGACTTTGATTATTGGCATAGCTTGCCAACACTCTTGCTAGGTTGTAGATCTTCAAGCTTTTCTGTCTCTTCAAAGAAACAGGGGATGCCCTCAGCGAGGTATTGCAACATGCTGACTTTTTTCTCAGTCATGTCCAGCAAGCTGAAGAAGATCCTGCAACTTGCCCATATTTCCATAGTGTGGTTGAGACGATCCCTAATATCACCTTCTCTCAGCAGGACGTGTATGGGATATATTGGCGCCATTTAGTTCGACCGCATGCACATCGATCCCGGTTCTTTCCTCAACATCATCCCTAGAAGTTTACTCCAGACCTTAGAGATACTGATGCACTGGTTATCTGCGTCCAACACCACAATTAGTAGTTTTAATATTGATAAAGCAGCCTATTGGACAAAATTTGCTTGAAATGCTAGATAAGTGATCTCTAGACGGAGGTGACTTGTTATGTTATTAATGCTGACATATCCTACAACGTCTTAATGGGACACCCGTGGATGCACGAGTTTATGATCGTACCGTCCACCCTCAATCAGTGTATGAAGTACATAGCCGACAACAATATCATCAAAACAGAGTTCGCTGATATCGATCCCTTCAGAGGGATCGATTCGTATTATACTTTTGCTGCTCTATACAAGTCAGCTCACTTGGACGATGATGACAATGATGCTGATGATGAGGCAGAAGCTGAAGTAGTAACTGAAGAAACATTGAGAGTCCAACTAAAGTAGAAGCCTCCATAAATGTCAGTCCCTCTCGTGGCTAAGCTTCACAGAAAGGCTCCAACACCTATGGTTGTCAAGCTTCCAGGAAGAGCCCAAGATCCTGTTAGGGTCAGGTTACCAAGAAGGTCCTCAGAAGCCCCTCCAAGATCACAGGACCCTCTGGCTTCTAGGACTTCAGCTCCTCTATAGCCAAGCTACAGCGGAAAGTCCTACCACCTTCTCCCGTAACTGTTCCGGTCCTCACCGATGAAGAATTAGGGGACTACATATCTGTCGATATTGAAGCACCTTTATTTGATGATGTAATCCCTCAGGACAAGATTCCATATTTTATCAATAAAAGGCTATCTTTGAACTACTCTAATTATGTACATTGGAATGTTATGTATATTCTAGATAATACTTTAGGTACGTTACAAATACAAGTAACAAATGTTAATACTATAAATCGAGTCGTCCCATCCCGAGGTACATGCTTCATGGTTTCGACAAGAAAATAAGACCAGAAGACCATCATTTTTGGTTGGGTATAATGTCATCAAAAACTCACTCTTGCCGAACCAGAACCTGATAACGGCAGGATGCAAATTTACCGTTATACTGCTCAAGCCAAACACCTTATCCAAAAGATGGGTTACGACTTGAATAGTGGCAATGACCTAAACTATGACAAGGGTCGACGCCTTCCCTTATGTCTTTCTGCCCCAAAAGGGAAGCCTCAAGATTACTACCACCGTACTTGTTACTTCCCGTTTCCAGAATACGTATTTTACTGCTTTAATATTTATCATATATTGTTCTGTATTTAAATCCCTTTAATTTCATGTTAATTAATTTCCTGCAATTTTATTTTCTGCATTTTACTTTCTGTTTTTATACTCTGCTTTAGCTTTGCTTTAGGTTCGGCTTGGATTGGTTCAATTATGTTGGTTCATCATGAACCGAAATAAACCTCCATCTACCACCACCCCTTCATTTAAATCCCCATCCCCATTCTCTCTCTTCATTACTTCACAATTACTCTTCTTCTTCCTTATCAACTCTCCCCCACCTACCTAGCCGCATAGACAAGTGCCAACTTGCTTCTTGATGGATCTCCGTTTTTGCTGTTCCATTGTCTTCCTCTCAAGATTCTTAAATACTTTAGTACTTAGCATTTTCAATTTCTATGGCTCATTTCATGTAGATCTAAGTTTAATTTATTTTTGGATTTCTTAGGTTTTGATCTAGTAACTTTGTTATTTTTCATATTTTGATGGTTCCATGTTATAGAAAATTTCGTTCTACCCCATTTTGACCTATGGAAGTCCAGATTTGGGCTTGGGATGAAGGATTTAGAGAGCTTGGAAGCAATGGTTTCCATGGTTCTGTCCTCAGAAAATTCGGAGAAGAAGAATAGTTTTCGGCCGCATGAAGGTTTTTGGCCGTATGAGATCCTGACCGCATGACAGTACTTGACCGCATGAGTTTTCATGCGGCAAATCATTCTGGCCGCATAAGCTATTTTCAGTCGCATATAGGCTCTGCCAATCCCAGCCGCATGCGCTCGTTATCTTCGAGCCGCATGAGCTCGCATCTCCTTGGCCGCATGAGTTTGCTTCCCTGGGCCGCACGCGACCGTCTTATTTTCAGCCGCATAAACGCTTGTCTTTTCTTAGCCGCATAAGGCATAACATTCCGAGCCGCATAAACCCTACTTCTCTCAGCCGCATGCGCTCATTCTTTCGAAGCCGCATGAGACTGCACCCTCCTGGCCGCATGACTCAGGCAGTGTTGAGCCGCAGAGGACTTGTTCCCACCCTAGCCGTATGAGCATGGAGCCCCAGCCGCATAAGGCTCGCGAGTTCTTGGCCGCATGATATTCTGAGCCGCATAGGTGCGTGTTATCTCAGCCGCATGAGTTCAGACCCGAACCGCATAGGGTCCATATCTCCGGCCGCATGGACTTAGTCCCCTTAGCCGCATATGCATGTTTACTCATCCGCATGAACCAATAAATTCCTGGCCGCATGAACTCTGGCCCTAATGCCTTTTTGACTGATCCTTGTCCCGAATTGACATTGACTGATCGTCTTGGCATTTATTAACATTAATTGTTATCTTGACATTAACATTAATTATTATCTTGATTTATGATTGATCATGCATTCCTAGTTGGAACTAAGAGACTGGCTAGTCGTCTTATTGAATGAAATGAATGAGACACGTTCATATTAATTATGAACTATTATAATCGATTGGCCGATCCCAAATATTGGCATACAGGCACATACATGCTACAATTTATTTATTTATTTATTTATCTTACTAAAGCAGCATGTGTAATTTATTGTCAAGGCATGATTATTCCGTGGTTAGTTTTGATTGTTGTATTACGCTATGTAAGACTTACAACCTAAACCGCACGGGTGTCGTTGTAGAGTTGTGCATATCGTACCCCGTATGGAAGTACTCATTTTTGAATGACCATGATCCATGACATGGAATTTCACTCAACGTAGAGACTATTAAGTTAAATAAAATAATGATTGCATGGAGAGAATAGATTCCCGAGTTCTTACATGGCAGCCCTCTTTGGGACTATTAAGTGCCCGACAGGCCGGCTGGTTCCCACAGATACTACAAATCTGCCACACGGGCAGGGAGCGGTATCTGCTTATATTATTTAGTATATATTGTATATTGATGACGGACGTCCCGCTGGGACTCGTTTAATTTATGATTGGCGCAATTGATTGACTGGATAGACTAGCCTTACTTGTACATAGTAAGAACTGAGGAATCCTCATTGCATAATTCCAGGATAACTTGGACCTCACCATAGCAAGCCGTAGTAGTGAATGGCCGTTTAAAATTGATTTATTTGTGTACTGTATCTACTATGTTACCTAACTGAGATGATCAGAATGTCGGGACATAACGGGCCAACTTATGTCCTTGTTTGGTTGGGAGGTTAGTTCGAAGTGTCATAATGTTATGTGAATCCTAGTAGATAGCAGAGATCTGTTATCATATTCTCTTATTACTGGTTTTATTCCTCATATCGTGCTCCCTTGCGGTACTTGCTATTAGAGGTCTAACCTCTCTGGTTTTGCATGGCCAGATTTAGAGGCGGTCCCCGAGGATCCAACTTACTTCTACCTCCAAGATGGTTAATACTAGAGGAATGATCGCAGGAGAACTCGAGTGGGTTCCTTACTTCCCCGCTCATTTTGTTATTTACTTTATTCTTTGCCTTTTGGCACCGACATGTTAGTCGGATTGTCTTGTGCTTATTTTTACATAATTATAACTAAGTCAAGTTGCAGTTCATAACAATTGTGTATACCTTGCTTCATTATCTGGCTATGTTTTGTAAATCCAGATATCAAGAACATTTTGACTGAGCGTTTGGGATGCCTTACTGCTTTGTCTTACATGTTCTCTATTACTGTTTCTTGTTTGAATGATTGAGACAATAGATGTGAAGTGACCATAGCGAGACTTTTATATAGTATGTACCCCCTCGTCTTTTAGACAGCATTGATCGTATTATACGGTATTCATCTACCCATAATATATAGCTGGCTGAGTCATTCTCCCGCTCTCCAGTATTCTGGTTCTGGGGCGTGACAAGGTTTTAGTGGTGGTCCATGCAGGTCTGATTTCAGACTTGTAGGATGTTTTGATTTATAGGATGTCTCAATCACACATGTTCCCCTTGATCTCATGATTCGTTGTTCTCAACCCTAGCTTGACATTCCAGTATCCTTTGACTTCATTGATCTTTCCTGTCCGGTCGTTTGATTGTTCGCTTGTCCCTTTCCTTAGGGGCACCTCTTCCGCATCTTTCAGAATTGGACAGCAACAACAAGGGTAACATGGGCAACCTGACCAGGTTGGTCAGCTACAAGGGCCAGAACTACTTCAAGAGACTATCTAAGAAGAAGTGATAGTGGAAGCAGCAGCTGGATCGCAGTATCCGGAGGTTCCATCCCTACAAACAGTTCCACCTACCCCTGTGGAAGTGGACACACCAGCCCTTCTAGAGATCATGAGAGGGATGATGGCTACTCAGCAATATCAGATGTTAGCCCAGCAGTGCATGCATGCTCAGTTATAAGAGCAGAATGTATTACTCAATCAAGGATTGCAGACGGCTTTGGAAAGAGGGGCGAGGACAGATTCAGGAGCATCAGCCAGGTTTTGCAAGTACAACCCCCGCCGTTTCGAGGGCACGGAGGATGCCATCCCAGCAGATGCATGACTTAAGGATATTAAGGCTATTCTGACGACAGCTAATGTACCGGTAGAAGAACGTGTGGATCAGGTGAAGTTGTTACTTCAGGATCTCGCACGTGATTGGTGGAAATCAGAGGAAGTAGGCATCAGACGTCCTGTTGCATGGGACGACTTTACTGCAAGATTCAAGACGAAGTACTATGGAGTTGTGGCGCAGTTTGAGCTACAACAGAAGTTTATCAACCTCAAGCAGGCCGGCAAGACGGTAGATGTTTATGCAGCAGAGTTCTGCAGATTGAGCATGTTCACCCCAGAGATGGTAGCAACAGAGAGCCAGAGGGCTATGAGATTTTAGCAAGGGTTTCATCTTGAGCTCTTACAATTGATAGGAGGGCACAATTATCAGACTTTTGACAAAGTATTAACGGTGACTCGAAGGCATGAGATTACCATTTAGAGGATCACGGCAAGGACTGGAGGTCAGAAGAGACCCCACAGTCAGATTGAAGGAGAAGGGGGAGTAGCGCCCCGAACGACAGCACCGTTCCTTGGTATTCGTATTCACGATGTGACAATGCGAGGGCCAGCACCACCAAAGCAGCAGCAGCAGAGGAAGAACCAGCAACATCCAGCGGGCTGCACTTATTGTGGGAAGGTAAGGCACACTAGAGATGTGTGCCGGACATTGAACGGACTGTGTTTGATATGTGGAAGTCTAGATCATCGGGTTACCACCTATCCCTTGAACTCGAGGTCAGGAGGACCAGTGCAACAGTTTCCTGCTCTGCCAGCACCAGGGGCAGGACAGTATCGAGGACCAGCGGTGGCAGTAAGGCCGTTGGCACAACGCCCGTAAATGCCGCAAGCTCAGATGTTTCGGCAGCAGGGACCGCCGATGCAGCAACACCAGCATAGACTACCCCATCATCACCAAGGCAGGGGCCAATAGCAACACCAGGCTAGGCCGCAGCATGGAAACCAGCAAGGAGGTCGAGGGCAGGCATTCACTCTGTCCTTGGAGGAGGCATTAGCATCGGGGATGTTGTGGAAGGTAACATTCTCGTCGCCTCATATTCTGCAGTAGCATTGTTTGATTCGGGAGCATCACACTCATTTATATCTGCACAATTTACAACACGGCTAGGAATGGAGTTCGAGGCATTGCCAGGGAGGTTGAATATACTCACTGGTAATGGGCTTGTAGGAGTTAGTAGAGTTATTCTAGCGTGTAGCGTTGTAGTTTGCGGGCATTCTTTACTCGCCAGCTTGATAGAATTTTTTGTTGGAAATTTTGACGTTATCTTAGGCATGGACTGGCTGAAAGACAGTCATGCGATAATAGATTGACGTAGAGGGAGTGTATCTTTTGACATTACAGGCATGAAGAGGTTCACCTTAGTCAGATCAGAGGCAACTCAACAAGAGCAGGGAATAGTGACGACAATGGAAGAAGTTCAGGTTCCGAAGGTAGTTGAAGAGTTTCTAGACGTATTTCCCAAAGAACTTCTAGGTCTTCCACCGGTTAGGGATATTGATTTCAGTATAGAATTGGCACCTGGAACTAAACCGATATCAGATCGAGTTTACAGAATGGCGGATTCAGAGCAGGCCAAGGTATATCAGCACATAGAGGAACTGAAGGAGAAGAAGTTCATCCAAGCCAGCATATCACCATAGGCAGCACCAGTGGTACTTGTGGGGAAGAAGGATGGGTCATCCAGATTGTGCATCGACTACAGGAAGCTTAACGCGAAAACAGTAAAGAACAAGTACCTACTACCAAGGATCGACGACTTGTTTGATCAGTTGAGCAGAGCTAGAGTTTTCTTCAAGATAGATCTTCGTTTAGGGTATCATCAAGTGAAGATTCGGAAGGAGGATATTCCCAAGACAGCATTCAGGTCAAAGTATGGGCATTATGAATTCTTGGAAATACCGTTTGGTTTGACCAATGCTCCAGCAATATTTATGGATTTGATAAACAGCATCTTTATGCCGTACTTGGATCAATTTGTCGTATTTTTTGACGACATTCTAGTATACTCTGCCAGTGAAGAGGAGCATGAAGACCACCTCCGAAAAGTGTTACAGGTTCTGAGAGAGAACCAGTTGTATACCAAGCTTAACAAGTGTGAGTTCTGGACGGACCATATTTCATTCTTGGGTCACATCATATCAGGCACTGGAGTAGCAGTGGATCCCAAGAAGGTAGAAGCAGTAGAGAGTTGGCCAGTACCCAAGACCGTAGCAGATGTACAAAGTTTCTTGGGATTGGCAAGATATTATAGGAGATTCTAAGCAGACTTTACAAGACTTTCAGCACCCATGACACGCTTAACACGGAAGTATGTACCAATCGTTTGGTCGAAAGAATGCCAGGCATCATTTGAGAATCTGAAGCAGAAGTTGATATCAGCGCCCATTCTTATATTGCCAGTTGGACCCGGAGGTTTTACTGTATATTGTGATGCGTCAGGTAAAGGACTTGGGTACGTCCTTATGCAACATGGGAATGTGATAGCATATGCATCTAGGCAACTTCGGGACCACAAGAAGAACTATCTAACTCATGACTTGGAGTTGGCAGCAGTAGTATTTGCTTTGAAGCTATGGAGGCATTACTTATATGGTGATCAAGTGGACATGTACACAGACCACAAAAGTTTGAAGTACATCTTTACTCAGAAGGAACTGAACATGAGGCAGAGAAGATGGTTGAAGTTGATCAAGGATTACGACGTAGAGCTTCAGTATCATCCAGGCAAGGCTAACGTGGTAGCAGATGCACTTAGCAGGAGAGGCGGCACATTTATGTTGACAACACAGAAGCATATCTTAGAAGACCTTCAGGAGATGGGCATCGAAGTTATACTTTCTAGTGATGTAGGAGTTCTGGCAAGTCTACAAGTTCAATCCGACTTGGTAGACAGGATCAAGGCAGCTCAGGCACAGGACTCAAGGATTCAGAAGCTTAGGACAGAATGTGAGTCAGGACTCAAGAAGGAGATGAGAATCCATGAAGATGGTACGCTTAGGTTTGGATCACATCTATGTGTGTCTAGTGGACATATCAGACAGGAGGTTATGATAGAAGCTCACAGTTCTCAGTATTCTATACACCCTGGAGGGACCAAGATGTACCAAGATATTAAGCAGCACTTCTGGTGGAACGAAATAAAAAAGGAGATAGCTAGATTTGTTTCCCGTTGCTTGGTATGTCAGCAAGTGAAGGCAGAACAGCAGATGCCAGCTGGGTTATTGCAACCGCTTCCTATTCCAGAATGGAAATGGGAACATATTATAATGGACTTTGTGACCAGTTTACCGAGATCGCCAAGTGGTAAATATGCTATTTGGGTGATAGTAGATCGGCTTACAAAGGTGGCACACTTTTTTTCTTTCAGAGTAGGCAATCTACAGAAAAGTTGGCAGAGTTGTATATACAGCAGATAGTCAGGCAGCATGGAGTCCCTGTTAGTATTGTGTCAGACAGAGATACCCACTTTACATCATATTTCTGAAAGAGCTTACATCACAGTCTGGGCACCAAGTTAAGATTTAGCACAGCTTACCACCCACAGATGGACGGGCATTCAGAAAGTACAATTCAGACTTTAGAGAATATATTGCGAGCTTGTACCCTAGATTTTAGAGGATCTTGGGAGAGCCACCTGCACTTAGTCGAGTTTTCATATAACAACAGTTATCAAGCCAGTATCCAGATGGCACCATTTGAAGCACTATATGGTAAGAAGTGTAGGTCGCCACTAGCATGGGATGTTATCGGGGAGAGGAAGATGCTAGGCCCAGAAATGATTGTCCAGACAGTTGAAATGGTTAAGGGAATTAGAGAGTGACTTCGAGTTGCGCAGGATAGGCATCGTTATTGGGCGGACCAGCATCGTAGGCTGCTAGAGTTTTCTGTTGGAGACCACATATTTTTGCGGATCTTACATACCCGTGGGGTCATTAGATTTGGCGATCGCGGGAAGTTGAGTCCGCAGTACGTGGGCCCATTTGCTATCCTTGATAGGATAGGCGATATTGCTTATCGTTTATCCCTTCCACCTTCGTTACGAGAGGTGCATGACGTGTTTCATGTATCTCAGTTACGAAGGTATGTATCAGTGCCAAGCCATATCCTTGATCATTTTGAGTTGGTTGTTGGTACCAACCTGTCTTACGAGGAACAGCCTGTGTCCATTTTGGACCAAAGAGAGAAGATACTCAAGAATCGAACAATTAGCCTTGTCTGGGTTGCTTGGGGTCATCACTCTTTAGGGACGTCAACGTGGGAACGTGAGGATGACATCCGATCACGGTATCCGCACCTATTTGACTCACAAGATATATTTCTTTCTGTATACCTTGATTGTCTTAACTCCTCATGCTTGTCACCTTATGAGTAGAATTGCTTGGTGTCGTCGATAGTTAAACATAGATATGTTACTTGCTATTGGCATTGTAGAATGATTGCTTACTTAATTTACTTGTACTTAGATTAGTTTAGCTTTGATGTTTCTATCCTTCTTGGAATTGAAATTTCGAGGACAAAATTTTTCTAAGGAGGGTAAAGATGTCACTTCCCGTTCCCAGAATACGTATTTTACTGCTTTAATATATTTATTTAATATTTATCATGTATTGTTCTGTATTTAAATCCCTTTAATTTCATGTTAATTAATTTTCTGTAATTTTATTTTTTGTATTTTACTTTCTGCTTTTATACTCTGCTTTAGCTTTGCTTTGGGTTCGGCTTGGATTGGTTCAATTATGTTGGTTCATCATGAACCGAAACAAACCCCCACCTACCATCACCCCTTCATTTAAAGCCCCATCTCCATTCTCTCTCTTCATTACTTCACCATTACTCTTCTTCTTCCTCATCAACTCTCCCCCACCTGCCTTGCCGCATAGGCAAGTGCCAACTTGCTTCTTGATGGATCTCCGTTTTTGCTGTTCCATTGTCTTTCTCTCAAGATTCTTAGATACTTTAGTACTTAGCATTTTCAATTTCCATGGCTCATTTCATGTAGATCTAAGTTTAATTCATTTTCGGATTTCTTAGGTTTTAATCTAGTAACTTTGTTATTTTTCTTGTTTTGATGGTTCCATGTTGTAGAAAATTTCGTTCTACCCCATTTTGACCTATGGAAGTCCAGATTTGGGCTTGGGATGAAGGATTTAGAGAGCTTGGAAGCAATGGTTTCCATGGTTCTGTCCTCAGAAAATTCGGAGAAGAAGAATAGTTTCTGGCCGCATGAAGGTTTTTGGCCGTATGAGATCCTGGCCGCATAACAGTACTTGACCGCATGAGTTTTTATGCGGCAAATCATTCTGGCCGCATAAGCTATTTCCAGTCGCATATAGGCTCTGCCAATCCCAGCCGCATGCGCTCGTTATCTTCGAGCCGCATGAGCTCGCATCTCCTTGGCCGCATGAGTTTGCTTCCCTGGGCCGCACGCGACCGTCTTATTTTCAGTCGCATAAACGCTTGGCTTTTCTTAGCCGCATAAGGCATAACATTCCGAGCCGCATAAACCCTACTTCTCTCAGCCGCATGCGCTCATTCTTTCGAAGCCGCATGAGACTGCACCCTCCTGGTCGCATGACTCAGGCAGCGTTGAGCCGCAGAGGACTTGTTCCCACCCTAGCCGCATAAGCATGGAACCCCAGCCGCATAAGGCTCGCGAGTTCTTGGCCGCATAATATTCTGAGCCGCATAGGTGCGTGTTATCTCATCCGCATGAGTTCAGACCCGAACCGCATAGGGTCCATATCCCCGGCCGTATGGACTTAGTCCCCTTAGCAGCATATGCATGTTTACTCAACCGCATGAACCAATAAATTCCTGGCCGCATGAACTCTGGCCCTAATGCCTTTTTGGCTGATCCTTGTCCCGAATTGACATTGATTGACATTGATTGATCGTCTTGGCATTTATTAACATTAATTGTTATCTTGACATTAATATTAATTATTATCTTGATTTATGATTGATCATGCGTTCCTAGTTGGAACTAAGAGACTGGCTAGTCGTCTTATTGAATGCAATAAATGAGACACGTTCATATTAATTATGAACTATTGTAATCGATTGGCCGATCCCGAATATTGGCATACAGGCACATACAGGCTACAATTTATTTATTTATTTAATTATCTTACTAAAGCAGCATGTGTAATTTATGGTCAAGGCATGATTATTCCGTGGTTAGTTTTGATTGTTGTATTACGCTATGTAAGACTTACAACCTAAACCGTACGGGTATCGTTGTAGAGTTGTGCATATCGTACCCCGTATGGAAGTACTCATTTTTGAATGACCATGATCCACGGCATGGGATTTCACTCAGCGTAGAGACTATTAAGTTAAATAAAATAATGATTGGATGGAGAGAATGGATTCCCGAGTTCTTACATGGCAGCCCTCTTTGGGACTATTAAGTGCCCGACAGGCCGACTGGTTCCTATAGATGCTACAAATCTGCCACACGGGCAGGGAGCGGTATCTACTTATATTATTTATTGTATATTGTATATTGATGAGGGACATCCCGCTGGGACTCGTCTAATTCATGATTGGCGTAATTGATTGACTGGATAGACTAGCCTTGCTTGCGCATAGTAAGAACTGAGGAATCCTCATTGCATAATTCAGGATAACTTGGACCTCATCATAGCAAGCCGTAGTAGTGAATGGCCGTTTTAAATTAATTTATTTGTGTACTGTATCTACTCTGTTACCTAACTGAGATGATCAGAATGTCGGGACATAATGGGCCAACTTCTGTCCTTGTTTGGTTGGGAGGTTGGTTCGAAGTGTCGTGATGTTATGTGAATCCTAGTTGATAGCAGTGATCTATTAACATATTCTCTTATTACTGGTTTAATTCCTCATATCGTGCTCCCTTGCGGTACATGCTATTAGAGGTCTAACCTCTCTGGTTTTGTATGGCCAGATTTAGAGCCGGTCCCCGAGGATCCAGCTTACTTCTACCTCCAAGATGGTCAATACTAGAGGAATGATCGCAGGAGGACTCGAGTGGGTTCCTTACTTCCCCGCTCGTTTTGTTATTTTCTTTATACTTTGCCGTTTGGCACCGACATGTTAGTCGGATTGTCTTATACTTATTTTTACATAATTGTAACTAAGTCAGGCTGCAGCTGATAACAATTGTGTATATCTTGCTTCATCATCTGGCTATATTTTGTAAAGCCAGATATCAAGAACATTTTGACTGAGCATTTGGGACGCCTTACTGCTTTATCTTATATGTTCTCTATTACTGTTTATTGTTTGAATAATTGAGACAATAGATGTGAAGTGACCATAGCGAGACTTTCATGTAGTATGCACCCCCTCATCTTTTAGACACATTGATCGTATTTTACGGTATTCATCTACCCGTAATACGTAACTGGCTGAGTCATTCCCCCACTCTCCAGTATTCTGGTTCTGGAACATGACAGTACTTGCCGTGGGCTAGGTTATGTAACACTTCCATCAACCCCAGAGAGTTCAGAAGCTAAAGTCAAGATGCATTCTCACTCATCAGAATCCTCCACTTGGGACACCGATACTAGCATCGGCCAAGCCTTTGAGAAGGTACTGTCTGTCAACATGACCTCCGTATATCTTCTAGTAGAGAATGAAGACCAACTGTTGGAATTCTTCGAAGAAAAACCTTGGGCTCAACGCCTAGGATCTCAGTGGGAATTGTGTTTTAAACAACGAGAAGCTCCTACCAAAGATGAAGTCGTACAAATCAACTTAGGGGATAAATCTTCACCCAAACCTATCTTTATCAGCAAAAGATTGTCAGGAGAGGACCGCGAGTCTTTGGTACAGCTTATCGAATCCTAAATTGATGTCTTCGCCTGGAGATATAAAGATATACAAGGGCTAGACCCGCTGGTCATAATGCACAAACTTAACATTCAGCCAAATGCTAAACCGGTCAAACAATATTAACGACGCTTCTGTCCGGATGTCATGGAAGCTATCAAAATCTAGGTGAATAAACTCATAACCAGCGGTTTCATTTGCGAAAAACAATACCCAGACTGGGTAGCCAATGTTGTTCCTGTCAATAAGAAGAACTGGAAGATTCGGGTCTGTACAGACTTCGGGGACCTCAATTTGGCTTGTCCAAAAGATGAGTTTTCCCTCCCAATCACAGACGTAATGATTGACAATACGTGCGACTTTGAACACATGTCCTTTATGGATGGGTTTTCGGGGTATAATCAGATTAAAATGTTTTCTGATGACGAAACACGCACTTCATTCTGAACGCCAAAAGGGATATACTATTATACAGTGATGTCTTTCTGTTTGAAGAACGTAGGGGCAAAATATCAGCGGGCTATGAGCACCAAATTTTGTGAACACCTTCGCTAAATGATATAATATTTTGTTGATGACATTGCTGTTAAGAGTCGAAGAAAGGTCGACTATTTGAAGGATCTAAAGACTGTGTTCGATTTGATGCGGGCACATCAAATAAAAAAATGTTGACCCTGAGAAGACCAAGGCCATCCTTGACATGGCTCCAACGAAGAATCTCAGAGAGCTTCGTGGCCTACAGAATGCTTGCCAAACATCCAAACATTCATAGCAAATCTTTTCGGACGATGCCAACCCATTACCAAGTTAATGGAAATGGGAGTCTCTTATATCTGGACCAAAGAATGCTAGCAAGCATTTGATGACATCAAGAAGTATTTCATCAATCCCCCAGTCCTGGTAGCCCCGATCATGGGAAGACCTTTCTTGTCATGCCCCGGCCCCGAAGGACCATTCGTCCTCGCTAGGACGTGATGCTGCACAAGCCTATGTTGCACCCGCGCAAGGTAATTTCATAACGGTCGATTTCAGGCTAAACGATGGGGTCGTCGCACAGAAGTCCCGAAGCAAAAATATTGAATAATCAGTATATCACCAACAAAAAGGTCCCATTTAGGTGAAGACTTCAATGCAGCTGCACGCCTCAAAATGCCAAGGAGCTCCATTCCTCAGTACGTCCAAATGAGCTCCGCCTCGAGCGAGCAGGTACCTGTCACCTACACATGAAAACTTGTAGGTTGTTCGTACACAACTGTACTGGTGGACTAGCATCTCGCAAACCTATACAAAAACTAACACATTTATTTAGTTTGTGCAACATATTCCTTCAATTGTGTTTCTAACTTGCCTTAGGATCAATTTTAGGACATAGACCTGGCCTATTTTGTGTCTCTAGACCATTACCTTGCCTCGCACCAATAAATTACTTATCCTTGGGCCTCTAGACCATTCTCGTACCAACTTCATCGATGTACCAACTCGTGCTTACCTTTTTGGCTCATACACTTAGACGCAACAACAAGGTCGTGCCATAAACTCTGTTCGTGCTTCAATATTGAGGCCATGCCTCATAACTCACTATGACTTAACCAAACTTTGTCTTATGGTCCTTTCTGACTTAAACTTAAAATGACTATTCCAAACTTGTGGAACTTGTGTTGTTGACTCAAGTATGATGCCACATCTCATGCCGAAGCACGTATTTTTAAGTATTGCCAAGTCTTAGGCTTCATAAAACTTGTGATGCAGACTGTGTACACATTTCTTGACTCATTCATGCCGTGGTTATACTCTTTGCGACTCGACTAATACCGTGTATGCGGATTATTGCTCAGCACACTACTTTTCTATATGAAAAGTCACTGGTATGGCAAGCCATCGTGGACATAGCTCGGCATAGACGACGGGTCCTTCAATGCAGGTAGCGAGCCCTAATGAAAGCCCTCGACTATCTTGGTCCGATTCAATCTAGTACTGCTATAATGTCTTCTCCCAGGTTGACCTAACCACGGCGCCCCAGCGTAAATCAGTCGAGGAAGACATCCTCGTGCACAAGTTGTCCATGACCATGAACCTACGAGAACATCTAGACTCACGTAAATGCATGGCCTAATCTGTGGTACGAATCAATCCATACTTAGAAAACGTGCTAGAAACCATACTTTGAAAAATGTACATTGAAACCATATTATGCAAAACGTGCATCGGAACCATATTATACAAAATGTGCATCGTTGGAGACTACCAAACGATGGACCTCCTCGGCGACAAACTGTCACGACCCGCACCCACTGTGAGGGTACGAGCACGTAACAGCGCCCAGTCTACGCCGCAGTGTCGGCGGTAGATCGCTGTTCTAAGTCTATAACTAACCATCAACTCATGCAGTATATAATGTACTCATCAAGATCAACTCCGAACGGAGGACAAGTATAAGACATGGTGTAACTCAATCACAGTCTAAGCACGATAAGATAACACTGAATATAACTAAGAAATTGAAGACAATAAAACTACTAATAAAAATAACAACAAAATCAAACAATCTCAAATACATCTCAAGTCCCAAATCTCTATATACAACTCCAGATCTAAACAGGAAAACTAAAACAAGACAGACTAACTAAACTCCCGATCACTCCTGAGTGTCGGGGCCATAGGTAGCTAAGCCATCTCCTCAGTAAAATGTAGGGCATGTGTCCTCAGGGCAATCATCTGTAAAATTTTCAACAGGTCCAGTCAGGACAGGAACGAGCACATCTCATCTAGAAAACCCAAGTAAATGACAGAGAACTATAAAGCAGTTATAGACAGTTGTTTTGATGAAAATGGCAGTTTATATTCAGGTGATGGTAAGAAAGACAGATAAAGTGCAAGGAAAGAAAATAGCTAAATAAGAGATGAATCATAGCAATGAAGACTGTAAAAATAGAACTAGCTGAACCAGGGTAATATGGTATAAAGTCCAGGCAGCAATATAGACCAGTGTAACTCCAATGTAAGTCCAGTACAGGATGAATCTCATACAAGATGAATCCAGTAAGGGACGATTCTAGTCATAGTGATCAATGATTCCAGGGTGAGTCCAGCCTATACTCTAGCAGTGTATTTTAAAATACCGAGATCGACATATAAATGGCTATAGATAATCCGGCACATCACACACCTGGCCGGGTGTGAGATGGCTATCATTCCAGTATGATTCCAGCAAAAGGGTGATTCCAGAAATGGGGTATGTCTACATGTCTTACTCTAGTATTTCCCCTCCCAGCAAGTGAATCCAGAATTACGACACAATGATTCAAGATGAGTCCAGCCAATAATATGAAGATACCAGTAAATGATTCCAGTAAATGATTCCAGTAAGTGATTCCAGTAATAGAAGACAGGAATGATGATACCAGTAATAGAGGCCAGAAAATAAATGTGTGTCGTATACATGAATCCAGATATATCCATACATGTTGTAACAGAGAATCACATAAAACTAACTATAACTGAAATACAGTAATTGACAATTAAATGAGAGAACTATCAGAGAATGTACTCGCCTGATACTCTGAAAAGAGTAGTGTAATATCAGATGTCTGCACCGGAGTCACAATGTCCTAAATAGAACAGTAAAGGTTATAATATACTTAAAATAAGACAAATGAAGTCTATGATGCAATCTACATGTTTCTAAGTCAAATCTAGGTCAAAGTCAACTCTTGGTCAACCCTGGTCAACCAAGAAGTCAAACCTAGGTCTAGCAAGTCTAACTAGGCTTAACTAGTCTAACCTAGCTAGTATACACCATACACTAGTCTGTAGGACTCTACACATGTATATATTTCATATACACAAGACCACACAAGGCTACCATAGACTATGTACCTAGGTTATAGGCCATATCACATATAGGCTAAAATACTATATATCTATATACACATATAATATGTATACCAATAGTAATATCTATTTCACATATAGGCATCATATACACATTCCATATAAATATAATTATGTAGGAAACTAGATACATGTACACATACCTATACAACATATATTAAAATAGGAAGAAGGAATTTTAGAAAGTGTAAAGTTTGTATGTGGAAATTTGTGAGATGTGAGAGTGTGTGTCAATAGGAACAATGTGAAATTTCAGTGAAAGGGGGGTGTGTATATTTGCCTACTGGTGACAGGAAAAACCATGTGTATGAGGGTTTATAACAGGGTGTCAAGAGTGTACAACCTCAGGATTTATGCATCATGATAGTGTTATCATCTAAGGGTAAGCTCAAACCAAAACATATTCTACTGAACTTAGTAAAAATCAGGAATTAATCTAGGTGATTAACATCAGAAAAATAGCTTAAATCACCCAAATCAGAAAATGGAAAAAACAGTACAACAATAACAGTTTCAACTAATCCCTCAATAACTGAACCCTTACTCAGGTTCCACCTTAACTCAAACTGGAAAATGAGGAAGTAAATATAGTGTAATCCATACAACAATCAATTTAAAACAAAACTCAAAACCAAAATCCCATATCCTATTGAACATGGGTCATGATATGTACACTGAAATTAATCTCAGATCTTAAGAGTATTAAAAAAAAATAGTTCAGTTATATATTCAATAGAGCGAAATATATCAGTCGAATTTAAACTGTCCACCTCAAAACGCAAATTCGAATCCTAATGTTGTTAACATCAAACAAAAAGGAATAAACCTAACAGTGAACTAATCCTGGACTATTGAAACACTACAAAACTGCTCAAAACAGAAATGAACCCAGAATTTGAAAACAGTGAGTAACGTATCAGAGAATGTGGGAGGAAATACAAATCGAAGGCTAAAAACATGGTAATACACAAGTTCATGGTTGGTACATATGTGTCTAGTGTGCACGTGTCTCACAAGGTGTTCGTGTCCGTGCAATTGGACACGAACGTGTCCAAAACATTAATATGCAATTTTCAGAAAAGTATGCAAAGCCAGGCCTCGTGCAGTGAGGACACTGCCTCGTGCACGCGACACAGGGCACGACATGACTCGTGATCGTGCCCACGTGTTCGCCCCAAGTAGGGCTATGTGTTCGTGTCCCTGACATGACACCACGACGTGTCCATGAGGGACACGAAGTCCGTGTTAAAACCCCCAAATTTGCGTGTTCAGCCCAGTACAAAACCCGTGTGGCCTCGTTTTTGTGTCCGACACAAAACAAGGTGTCATGAAACTTAGGGAGTGTCTTCTCAGTCACTGCCCCAACCTCTACGCCAAGTTTTGCGTGTCGAAATGCTGTGTCCAGTGAGAAATAGGACACGAGTAGCAGGACAGCGCACAAGCGTGTCGTACAGCGTGTCCGTACCCAATTTCGACACGAAAACGACACGAAATTCACATCAGTCCTCACAAAAATTAAAATACATATATAGAGCAACAAATTCATATAATTAGTTTTACAAAAATTGAAAATAAAATCCTTAGAGGCATTTCAACAAACACCTACACTACACTACGACACGTGTCCAATACAGACACCAAACGGACACGAAATCCACCCAAATTTCAGGGACTCCTAGGGGACTCCTAGATCTAGCCCTACATGCAAAGAAAACTGAAATATAAATCAATTTAGAGGGTTTTACCTATGTGTGCAAAAAGCTTGGAAAAGCTTCAAATGGGGAATTCTTCCTCTTGATGCCAAAAGCTCCAAATTGTCCCAAAGCAGGGATTAAATTCCACATTCAAAAAATAGGAGGAAATTAGGTTCTAATGCAAGAAACTTGGATTAAAAAGGAATTAAAATGGATTTATGGGGATTTTTGGAAGAGGGACAATTACCTTTCTTTTCCAATGTTGAAATGAATGAAAGAAGGAGGCAATCCCTAGAGAATAGGTGTTTATATAGGGTGGGGATCCCTATGGCTGGTCATAAAGGAAGAAATTAGGGTTAGGGTTTCCTAAATTGGCCCATGGGCTTAAGTTATGATTAATCAAGTCATGAAGTCATAAGCCATTTCATGAAACCATAAACCATGACTTAAATGCACTAAACCAAATCCCCTCATTCTAAAATTAGTTTCTAATGACTAAATGTAGGTTAACCTAAGTTAGACTAGGGTTACCATAGCTAGGGTTAGCTTCTAGGCTAGTTCACTAGGTCTCAACAAGTCAAGTCAACCTAGGATTCACCAATTCAATAAATCATCAAATAATTCAATTAAGTCAAAAAGACCAAAATACCCCTAGGCTAAAAATGATAATAAATCATCCTAATGACATGGTTAGGCTCTAGGTCATGCAGTCTCTCAGGTTTCACTAGCAGCACATCAAAATCATAAGTCATAACTTAAACCAGTTTTTAAATAGTTTAAAAATAATCAAAAATCACCAAAAATCATAATATAAAATAAATATCAATAAATAATAATTATAAATACAAAATTTCAAAAATACCCTTATCTGGAAAACTAGGTGATACAATCCTACCCACCTTATAAAAATTTTGTCCTCGAAATTAAGATGATCGCACCTTGCCTAGGTCAAACCCCAACATCAATCAAAGTTGAAGCAACACAATCCTACTGGTCGTGATTCCACAGTCTCGAACAGGGTAGCTACACTATCTAGCAATCACAAGAAATATCTTGGCAGGTACTAAGGAAAATCACACATGAAAGTGGGAAGAAAGAACAAGAAGGTCAAACCTGCTAATCCATCACCTGCGACGTCAGTCTTCTCTGCTACCATCGCAAAAGCTCCACCCCTCTGGTGTTGAGCTACAGGTGGCCTAGCCCCCTCAAAAGGAGGTGCAATAGGATAATCTATCTTCTGGTGGGCAGCTGACCCACAGAAATAGCAAACCTTTAACCTCTTCCTGCACTGCTCCCAGATGTGTCCCGGCTTCTTGCAGTAGGAACAACTGATCGCCTTCGGGTCCTGACCCCGATACTGATGCTGCACCTGCTGAACTTCCACTGGTGCCTACGTCTGCTGAATCTGTACATGAGGCCTCTTGGCCTGGCCTCCGCTGCTGCTGATGCCGTGAGCGTCCCGTCCCCTCTTGAGCCTCAACTCAAGATCATCCTCAGCCAATAAAGCTTCCGTCAAAATCTCCTCGAACGTGGCATCCCTGTTGCCCTTGGTCAAGGACTTGACTTCCTTGACCAGACCCTTCCGGAACCTCTGGGCCTTCGCCGCCTCGCTCAAGCCCTCTACGAATCTGCTGAGGCGGCCGAACTCTCCAGCGTACTCCTCCACTGACAGGCTCCCCTGAAATAGGCTCTCGAACTGCGACTCCAAGGCTCTGAGCGCTGAATCTGGAAAGAACTTCTTCTTGAAGAAGCCCCTGAACTCCTCCCAAGTCTGTCCAGCTACCCCCACCCTGTGGTCTGGCTGGTACCAGGTGCGAGCAAGATCTCGCATCCGGCTAGCTGCTGACTCTATCTGGAGATCTGCCGGTATCCGGGCCAGGCGAAAGATCTCCTCAATATGCTCGATCCACTCGTCAGCATATAAAATCTCCTATGTCCCCAGGAAGTCTCTGGGGCTCATCTTCTGGAACTGCTCTATCTCCGGTGTCCTCGGCTGCTGGATCACTGGTCGAGCTGCGACTGTCGTAAGGGCCAACTCCATGCTCCTGTCCTGTCGGGCCTGCTGCCGATCCATAAACTGCTGGAAGTAAGCGAACATCTGTGCCGCATCCACGTGTCCTGTAGGTGGCGGCTGCTGGAACTGCATCTCTGGGATGACTGGGTCCTGCCCCCGAGCTGGTGAAGGCATACCCCTTGCTGCTGCTGCTGAAGTCTCAATATGGGCAGAGGTGGCAGGAGCTGCAGCCTCCTGACCCTGCTGATCTGGCTGAGAGGTGGCAGTCCCCTCTACAACAACTGCTGCACCAGAGCGATGTGATCGTGTCTCCACCATCCTGAAGACAGATCGAACAAGGAAGTCAATACTGAGCAGGAATCAATATATCAAAGGAGGACAGTTATTTCAAAGAAGGTAAATCAGTACGATATATAGATGGCATGATTTAAAGCAGAATTTTCCTAACTGTGATTGAGTGCCTCTCCGGTAAAGCCTATCTCTCAGTCCTATCGCAGGCTCGCAGCAGTACAACTAAGTCATCGTACTACCACGATATTGCACTAATGCGACTCTCGACCTGCATGGGCCACCACTAAAAACGTGTCATGACCCGCACCCACTGTGAGGGTACGAGCACGTAACAGCGCCCAGCCTACGCCATAGTGTCGGCGGTAGATCGCTGTTCTAAGTCTCTAACTAACCATCAACTCATGTAGTATATAATATACTCATCAAGATCAACTCCGAACGGAGGACAAGTATAAGATATGGTGTAACTCAATCACAGTCTAAGCACGATAAGATAACACCGAATATAACTAAGAAATTGAAGACAACAAAACTACTAATAAAAATAACAACAAACTCAAACAATCTCAAATACATCTCAAGTCCCAAATCTCTATATACAACTCCAGATCTAAGCAGGAAAACTAAAACAAGATAGACTAACTAAACTCCCGATCACTCCTGAGTGACGGGGCCATAGGTAGCTAAGCCATCTCCTCAGTAAAATGTAGGGCATGTGTCCTCAGGGCAATCATCTGTAAAATTTTCAATAGGTCCAGTCAGGACAGGAACGAGCACATCTCATCTAGAAAACCCAAGTAAATGACAGAGAACTATAAAGCAGTTATAGACAGTTGTATTGATGAAAATGGCAGTTTATATTCAGGTGATGGTAAAAAAGACAGATAAAGTCCAAAGAAAGAAAATAGCTAAACAAGAGATGAATCATAGCAATGAAGACTGTAAAAATAGAACTAGCTGAACCAGGGTAATATGGTATAAAGTCCAGGCAACAATGTAGACCAGTATAACTCCAATGTAAGTCAAGTACAGGATAAATCTCATACAAGATGAATCCAGTAAGGGATGATTCCAGTCATAGTGATCAATGATTCCAGGGTGAGTCCAGCCTATACTCTAGCAGTGTGTTTTAAAATACCGAGATCGACATATAAACGGCTATAGGTAATCCGGCACATCACACACCTGGCCGGGTGTGAGATGGCTATCATTCCAGTATGATTCCAGCAAAAGGGTGATTCCAGAAATGGGGTATGTCTACATGTCTTACTCTAGTATTTCTCCTTCCTGCAAATGAATCCAGAATTATGATACAATGATTCAAGATGAGTCCAGCCAATAATATGAAGATACCAGTAAATGATTCCAGTAAATGATTCCAGTAAGTGATTCCAGTAATAGAAGACAGGAATGATGATACCAGTAATAGAGGCCAGAAAATAAATGTGTGTCGTATACATAAATCCAGATATATCCATACGTGTTGTAACAGAGAATCACATAAAACTAACTATAACTGAAATACAGTAATTGATAATTAAATGAGAGAACTATCAGAGAATGTACTCGCCTGATACTCTGAAAAGAGTAGTATAATGTCAGATGTCTGCACCGGAGTCACAATGTCCTAAATAGAACAGTACAGTTTATAATATACTTAAAATAAGACAAATGAAGTCTATGATGCAATCTACATGTTTCTAAGTCAAATCTAGGTCAAAATCAACTCTTGGTCAACCCTGGTCAACCAAGAAGTCAAACCTAGGTCTAGCAAGTCTAACTAGGCTTAACTAGTCTAACCTAGCTAGTATACACCATACACTAGTTTATAGGACTCTACACATGTATATATTTCATATACACAAGACCACACAAGGCTACCATAGACTATATACCTAGGTTATAGGCCATATCACATATAGGCCAAAACACTATATATCTATATACACATATAATATGTATACCAATAGTAATATCTATTTCACATATAGGCATCATACACACATTCCATATAAATATAATTATGTAGGAAACTAGATACATGTACACATACCTATACAACATATATTAAAATGGGAAGAAGGAATTTTAGAAAGTGTAAAGTGTGTGTGGAAATTTGTGAGATGTGAGAGTGTTTGTCAATAGGAACAATATGAAATTTCTGTGAAAGGGGTGTGTGTATATCTGCCTACTGGTGACAGGAAAAACCATGTGTATGAGGGTTTGTAACAGGGTGTCAAGAGTGTACAACCTCAGGATTTATGCATCATAACAGTGTTATCATCTAAGGGTAAGCTCAAACCAAAACATATTCTACTGAACTTAGTGAAAATCAGGAATTAATCTAGGTGATTAACATCAGAAAAATAGCTTAAATCACCCAAATCAGAAAATGGGAAAAACAGTACAACAATAACAGTTTCAACTAATCCCTCAACAACTGAACCCTTACTCAGGTTCCACCTTAACTCAAACTAGAAAATGAGGAAGTAAATATAGTGTAATCCATACAACAATCAATTTAAAACAAAACTCAAAACCAAAATCCCATATCCTATTGAACATGGGTCATGATATGTACACTGAAATTAATCTCAGATCTTAAGAGTATTAAAAAAAATAGTTCAGTTATATATTCAATAGAGTGAAATGTATCAGTCGAATTTAAACAGTCCACCTCAAAACCCAAATTCAAATCCTAATGTTGTTAACATCAAACAAAAAGGAATCAACCTAACAGTAAACTAATCCTGGACTATTGAAAAACTACAAAACTGCTCAAAACAGAAATGAACCCAGAATTTGAAAACAGTGAGTAACGTATCAGAGAATGCGGGAGAAAATACAAATCGAAGGCTAAAAACATGGTAATACACAAATTCATGGTTGGTACACATGTGTCTAGTGTGCACGTGTCTCACAAGGTGTTCATGTCCGTGCAATTGGACACGAACGTGTCCAAAACATTAATATGCAATTTTCAGAAAAGTATGCAAAGCCAGGCCTCGTGCAGTGAGGACACTGCCTCGTGCACGCGACACAGGGCACGATACGACTCGTGATCGAGCCCACGTGTTCGCCCCAAGTAGGGATACATGTTCGTGTCCCTGACACGTCACCATGACGTGTCCATGAGGGACACGAAGCCCGTGTCAGAACCCCCAAATTCGCGTGTTCAGCCTAGTGCAAAACCCGTGTGGCCTCATTTTTATGTCCGACACGAAATAAGGTATCATAAAACTTGGGGAGTGTCTTCTCAGTCACTGCCCCAACCTCCATGCCAAGTTTTGTGTGTCGAAACGCTGTGTCCAGTGAGAAATAGGACACGGGTAGCAGGACAGCGCACACGCGTGTCGTGCAGCGTGTCCGCACCCAATTTTGATACGAAAATGACACAAAATTCACATCAGTCTTTACAAAAATTAAAATACATATATAGAGCAACAAATTCATATAATTAGTTTTACAAAAATCGAAAATCAAATCCTTAGAGGCATTTCAACAAACACCTACACTACACTACGACACGTGTCCGATACGGACACCAAACGGACACGAAATCCACCCAAATTTTAGGGACACCTAGGGGACTCCTAGATCTAGCCCTACATACAAAGAAAACTGAAATATAAATCAATTTAGAGGGTTTTACCTATGTGTGCAAAAAGCTTGGAAAAGCTTCAAATGAGGAATTCTTCCTCTTGATGCCAAAAGCTCCAAATTTTCCCAAAGCTGGGATTAAATTCCACATTCAGAAAATAGGAGGAAATTAGGTTCTAATGCAAGAAACTAGGATTAAAAAGGAATTAAAATGGATTTATGGGGATTTTTGGAAGAGGGACAATTACCTTTCTTTTCCAATGTTAAAATGAATGAAAGAAGGAGGCAAGCCCTAGAGAATAGGTGTTTATATAGGATGGGGATCCCTATGGCTGGTCATAAAGGAAGGAATTAGGGTTAGGGTTTCCTAAATTGGCCCATGGGCTTAAGTTATGATTAATCAAGTCATGAAGTCATAAGCCATTTCATGAAACCATAAACCATGACTTAAATGCACTAAACCAAATCCCCTCATTCTAAAATTAGTTTCTAATGACTAAATGTAGGTTAACCTAAGTTAGACTAGGGTTACCATAGCTAGGGTTAGCTTCTAGGCTAGTTCACTAGGTCTCAACAAGTCAAGTCAACCTAGGATTCACTAATTCAGTAAATCATCAAATAATTCAATTAAGTCAAAAAGACCAAAATACCCCTAGGCTAAAAATGATAATAAATCATCCTAATGACATGGTTAGGCTCTAGGTCATGCAGTCTCTCAGGTTTCACTAGCAGCACATCAAAATCACAAGTCATGACTTAAACCAGTTTTTAAATAGTTTAAAAATAATCAAAAATCACCAAAAATCATAATGTGAAATAAATATCAATAAATAATAATTATAAATACAAAATTTCAAAAATACCCTCATCTGGAAAACTGGGTGTTACACAAACGGTCGCATGAACTTTCTATTCTTGAAACCCAGGGAATGGCTACTGCATAGCCTTCCTACTTAACTTGAATAAAATGTGTTCCATTATGTGCTATAGACTGTGGCATACTTATCACTGAAACAACCGTATTTCGTACCTTGAGACTGTAAAAACATATAGCTATATGAAATCGTAGAACCCTGCGATCGTGTACGTGCTCAACTTGAATAACCGTGTTCTTTGAGTGCCTTAACCCATGACATCTTCTATGGGACTAACTATGAGATTGTGGGACGTTTTTGCTATGACAAGCAGTGAGATTGTGGAACGTGCCTGCCATGATATCGAATTGATAGCCCTTGGCTTAACTCAACTTAACCCAATTTGTGCTTGGTCAAAAGACCCAGTGCCAACTTTGAAAGCCACCGTGGAGTGATTTCTAAGCAACAACTTAACCATTTCAAGTTCTATCACTGACTCAAGACCATAGGATTATTTTCTTAGCTATGTGGCTTTATCTTTTTATTATCAAGCTTTCTTAGTGCAAAAAAAAACATTTTATAAGTGTGAAGGTCAAGCAAAGGCAAGTTCATCGAAGCCATCCACTTGAACGAGGAGTCGTCTCGACCGTGTGGGACTTCGAGCAAGTCATTGCATGGCTAAGTCCAAACGCCGTTGCGTTCCGATTCCTTCGGTTGAACTGAACGGGATGGGGCATTACACTTCTTACTTTACGTCTGTGCTATGGACCACTCTCTTGGCGCTCTGCTAGCATAGAAAAGTGATACGGGCCACAAGCAGGCCATCTACTATCTCAGTCGGATGATGATTGGCGCCTGACACAGTACAATCCCGTTGATAAGGAATGCTTGGCTCTGGTATTTGCCATACAGAAAATCTGTCATTTTGTGGCAGGGCAGACGATCCATGTTGTCTCTAGGGTCAAGCCCCTTAGAGTTCTCATAACTAAGCCAGAAGCGCTAAACTCTTGTTTAGTTATATGGGCTATCCTGCTATCACCATATGACATGGTGTTCGTCCCACAAAAGGTGGTTAAAGGACAAGTATTAGACATTTTGTAATGCCCCAGTCCTAAAATACTTAGGACCAAGTACGTAGACATGCCAGCTGCATACATACAAAGCATACTCTAATATACGAAAATCTCGTATGTATACATAAGCTGTAAAATGCAGTAACCTTGAAACTAATCTCATCCATAAATAAATATATCATAAAATCACTTATAAATGTCATTTGTACAAAACGTTGGGCGGAGATAAATATATTACCAACAAAAAGAGAGAAATACATAGCAACGATGGAAGAGTCGAGCGAAGTGAAAGACGATCCAAAAGCTAGCATCGCGAAGGTAGATTTTAAACTATGTCCTTGGCTAGAGCACCTGCGAAAATCACAAACACACCTAGAGAATAACCAGGTCCTCAGAGGGACGCAACAAGATACAGGAAGAACATGCTAATATGAACTGTCAAAATAATAAAATAATATACCAAAAGACTGACTTAGACACAAATATGCAAAGGAGATTCTAACCGTCTAATGTGCAATTTAGAGGATTACTTTTATTGCGCATCGGTGGGATTTAGGCTATAAGTACGTAACTGGCATCCAGTCATCCGTATCCGGCCGTAACATCCAAAACGTCAGAAGGTATCTGCAAATAAATTTTTTCCATAGTTCCTTTCATAAACTATGGTTTACCTGTTTGGCTTTCCATACGCACTAGTGACTGTCCTCCCCCAATATTTTCCATCCTGACCAAGTCATGTCCATGACCCGCCCAGTTTTGTAACTGCTCGAGTCTCTAAACCTTAATCGTAGCAGTTACGATCTATCCGTCACACGACAATATAGATGGCCAGTCCATAAGTCGTGCCCCGAGCAAACTGTCTCAAACCGTGTAGTGTGTGTGTCATGGCCAAGGAGATATAAGGATATCCCCCAATAAGATGGTAGTCCGCTAAAACTAAGCAACATGCATAAAATAAAGTAACAACTAATAGAGTCGCTTGCACCCAAGTATGGCTTGGATGCACAGTTTATATAAAAGAATAAGAAATATGAAACAAAGTAAATAATACAGAAAATAAGTAAAATGACCGTTAATTAGCAAGGTATACTTGCCTGGTAGGACGCCTAGTGTGCTGCAATGATCAATATGGCACAAAATATAACCTCGATGTTACAACTACGCAAGACGGCCTCCAATGATGGCACGAACTGCTCCATCGGGTCCACAATAATCAAGTTAGCTAGGGTCGATGGGAGGATGTACAGAATTTGGCGATAGAATAGGAAATAGGGGGTTGAGTCACGGACGGATGAATAAATAAAATTTTGACGAATAATAATTATATGATTTTAGAAAAATACTTATAATTATTGAAAACGATAATTTATAAGTTAAAAATAGTTTTTAGATAATTACTTGCGAAAAATGTTTTAAGTCCAACTTTTTGTCAAAATACCCTTTTAAGTCACAAGCTATTTTTTTTTTAAAAATAATTAGAAATAATGCTATAATATATTTAGGGTGAATTTCCCAAAAATACTTATAAAATTTGAAGTTATAAAAGTGGCCAAGTAAAATACAATATTTAGTTATAAGTACAATTTTGAGAAACATATTTATTTAATTAAAAATAATAATAATAATAATAATAATAATAATAAAAATAATAACAATAATAAGTAATAATAGATAATAATTCCTAAAGCAATAGCTAATACCAGGAGAAAAAAAGGGAAATTCAAACAAACAAACAATAAAAAACAAAACACACAAAAAAACAAAAAAAAACAAAAACAAGAATAAAGTGCAGCAGTCATGGCTGACTGCTGCTCTATTGTTCGAAATAGGAAAGAATAAGAAGGGAAAAGAGAAAGCACTCTCACAAAAAAATGAAGAGTGGGAGAGGGGCTCCTTATTAGGAAGCCGTCGGCAGAGCTCGCCGGGCGGCACGCCACGGAGGAGGAGTCCAATGCTGGGGCATTTTACGACGAGGGGGAGGAAGGCGTAGGGGGTCTGAAGAGGGGGTTGCACGGCGGAGTGGCGGTAGGAACTTCGACGGAGCTCGGCAGACCTGGCTGCCGTGTCGACTTGGGGTTACGAGCCCACCGGAGGAGGTCAACGGCTGGGGTTTGGTTCTGGATGCGGCGGAGATGCGCCGGCCGCGGTGGCGGAGAAGCAGCGAGGATCGTTGGTGAGTTGGTTGGGAGATTTAGGTAGGTTTTTCCTCTTTATCTTTTTCTTTTGGAGAAAGATGGCGGAGAGGGGTGCGAGAACCGGATACGGAGCGGCGGACGCGACAGCTGGAGTCTGGGTAGCGCGCAGAGGAGGCGGCTTCCTCGTGGTTGGTCAGTTGGGTATGTTTTGGTTTTTGGTATATTTTGGTGATGAAATTTTGGGTGTTAGCGGTGGTGGAATAGCGGTGGGGTTGGGGATTTCTGGCGTGTGGCCGAGGCGCGGCGGTGGTGGTTTTGGTGATAGTGGCGGTGAGGGTCGGAGAGTTGCGAGGGTGCTGGTGGCGATGGTCGCGACTTTGAAGTACGCGGGTGCAGCGGGTTGTACTGGTTGTGTGGCTAGGGGATGGCAAGGTGGTGGTCGATTTTAGGGTGCGGGGGATTTTGGGTTTGTTGAGGGTGGTGGCCGAGGCTGGCCGCGCTCCGGTACGACCGGACCAGGCCGAAGAAGTCAGGGTTTTGATGGTGGTGCTATCGGTATTGGTTTGGCCGGGGGCTCGGGGAGTCGGGGTGCCATTGTGGCCGAAGGGTTGAGTTTTGGATGTTGCGGAAGGCGGGGGTTTCAAGTAGGGTTAGGTTAGGATTTGATTGTGTCGGGGTTTGTCCGACATAAAAAATAATGTATCTGTAAAATACGGAATAAGAATTTGGATGGGGGAACATGGACACGATGCACGTGGGTGGGGAAATATTTGTGGAGAAAATTTTGGTTATGGGAAAAAGAACATGGAGCCTCTCCTTATATAGGAGGTGGTCTTCTAGATTGATAATGGTTTGGAAAATTCAAAACCCCTTTTAAGCTAATTCTCACATCTAATTTAAATCAAACCAAAATTTGTTCAATCAATCCAAATCCATATTAAATCTTAGATAAATCTTAACTTCAAATAGAATCCATAAATTAAATCTTAATTTAAATCAACATAACTAATTAAATATTAAATCAAGAAACTTCCAAATTATCTTTTATAAATAACAAAATAATCAAGAATAAATAATTTCAAAAATAATAATAAATATTCAAATAATAATAGAAAATACTTGAAATTACTATTTGTATAATAAATAATTAAAATTTCAAAATTATGAATAATACATCAAAAATTACCTTGGTAGTAAAATTGAGATATATAATGATAAAATAAATTTTGAAAATTTATATCATCTACACAAATCAAATTTCGTGTACTTCGCATTCAACTAGTACAAATTATCTAGGTATATATTATTTTTGAAATCGGTATAATTAAAAAATTGCCACTAGTGCGATGCAATTTTCTATTTCAAAATAAAATATTTACTATAATAATATTGAAATGAACTGTATGTTTTCTGTATTAATAAATTCCATAAATAAAAAGTTTTCAAAATATGTACCTCGCACATATTCGCACTCGACGAGCAAATATGAAAAACGCAATTCGCACGCGACGTTCAAATTCGAAAACAAAATCAATACCAAATAAATAAATAAAATTTTAAAACCATAGTAAAAATTTAGGGGGGTTTACACATTTTCCTAGTGGCACATTACCAGAAAATTCAAAAATCTATGACGACATTCCAAACGAGGTCTTGGAATCCAACTTAGTCATATAGGACCCCGTCTAGCGAATGCTCTTCGATATCGCTTCAAGAACAGGACCCAAGGATGAAATTATTGTAGGAGTTAGAGTAGTCCTAGTTACCCCTGAAGGCTTGGTCTTCCACCATGTATATTCCCTCATGGAATCATGCACCAATAACGTGGCAGAATACAATGCCATTATCATTCGACTCCAACTTGCTAAATAGTTGGGGGTCGACTATCTGGAAGCTTACGATGACTCAAAATTGATATTAAATCAAGTTAGGGGTCAGTACGAGGTCCAACATGAAGATCTACTCCCCTATTATCAGGTGACAGTCGACATAATATCTACCTTCACCAGGTTCTTTATAGAACACTTACCTCGACTGTAGAATCTGGAAGCCGATGTTCTTGCCGGCATCGTCGCTTTCTTAGCAGCTTCCGTCGGGACCCGTACTCCGTCACTGTGATTGGCTGAGAGTTGGTTTGCCCCAAGAACAACTTATGCATGTGTTTGAACTACTCTATGCAGACATACACTAATGTTAATGTTTGAGATTGGTGATTTCCATTTATAGACTACGTAGTCTATGGAATCCTACCCGATGACCCGAAGAAAGCCACTTCCATTAGGAGATGCTCACTCCGGTTCTACTATGACGCAGCTACTAAAATGTTGTATCGTCGTTCTCATGATGAACTCCTCCGGTGCTTATCGGATGCCAAAGCAAAGGAAGCACTCTGAGAAGCGCATGATGGCACTTGCGGAGCTCACCAACCTGGTCCTAAGCTGCAGGACCGGCTACGGCATATAGGCTACTATTGGCCTACAATGATGGTAGATGCTGTTGATTATGCTAAGAAATATCGAGTATGTCAGCTCCAGCTGACTTCATTCATCAACCCTCCAAAATCTTACACCCAACAACCACAACTTGGCCTTTCGAAGCATAGGAAATGGACATTATTGAACTGATCAATCCTCCGTCCTCTAAGGGGCACCGGTTCGTCCTTACTATCACTGACTATCTCTCTAAGTGGGGGCAGAGGTGATACTACTAGTGGAGGTGAAAACCTCAAACATGATCAGCATTTTCAAGCACTACGTTATCTAACGCTTCAGGGCACCTTGAAGAATCAACCAAGATAACGGTCCTCAGTTTGTGAGCCATAATCCTACAACGAATGGGTTGGCAGAAGCATTCAATAAGACAATTGTTAAGCTACTCAAGAAGGTTGTGTCATCCAATAAACGCGAATTGAATGAAAAGCTGGGTGAATGTCTGTGGACTTATCGCACAACCACCCGGACACCAACTAGCAGTACCCTGTTCTCTCTCGTTTACGGGAGCGAAGCAGTACTTCTTCTAGAGATTCAGATTCCCTCTCTACGGGTAGCTATCACTAACCAGCTGACAGAGGAAGATAATCTCGTCGGCCACAAGAGTTGGAAGTGTTGGACGAAAAGCGTCTTCTAGCTCCCCAACGTATCGAACTATATCAAGCTCAAATTTTTAGAGCCTTTAACAAGAAAATGAAAGAAAGGATATTTTAAATAGGCAATCTTGTGTTAACAGTGAAAAGACTGATCGTCATGACTCACAAGACAACTGACAAGTTTTAGCCCAAGTGGGAGGGCCCATTCATGGTGGAGTCGGTGTATTCTAACGGAGCCTACCGGCTCGCAAAACCTAATGGAGATTTGCTAATGATGCCAATCAATAGAAAATTTCTAAAGAAGTACTAGTTCAGCAGAAGTACCCCTTGGAGTTAGTTGTTCAAGGATATTTTCTTATAATTTTCCCCAGTAGAAAACAATCATGTCCACATCACCTCTGAATTGTTCTCTACGTCCATACAGAATTCTATCTTGCCACATTCGTATAACCTCTGAGTAAGATACTTAGGAGTCAATGTTTGCCACGTCTTCATTACCTCTGAGTAAACATTCTGATTTAGCAACCTCTGGTTGCTATAACCCACACAAGAAGACATCCATGTCCATATTATCTCTGAATTATTTTATGTATCCCCACAGAGCCATATCTTTCTACGTTCGCATGACCTCTGAGTAAGATAACTATGCTACCATTCTATGTTTACCATGTCAACATTACCTCTGAAAAAACACCCTACCAATTGACTTTTCACCAGCACGTCCATAATACCTCTGAAGGTGTTGGACAATCTTAACTTATCATTTGTGTCTAAATTTTAGGCGCGAAAAAGATGTTAAGTCCACAAAAACTTTCCCAGTGGAATTACTCCACCCTATCACGTTCATAACACCTCTGATAGGATTCACATTTTTATAAAATTCATGAATAAAAATGGAGTCTTTATTTCTTTAAAAAGGGAAAAAGAAGACTACATTGCAAAATGTTCCTTCTGAAAGGAACAAAAATAAAAGACAATAAAAAGAACAAAAAAGAAAGCAAAAGATAGACACATAGTTTACCAATGCGACGCTTCAAAGCTTCAGCCCAGGCCTGAACATTCACTGAAGCCTGATGCTTTTCTTCCCGATGCACCACTACCTCATCCTCGAAGGCAGTAAATTTTGTGTACTTGGCATCCAGCTCCGTCTTCTTCTAGGTCCAACTAGCTACATACCGAGTATACTCCTCTGCCTCATGACGAAGGGTTGCCTGCTTGGTAGCCTCCTGCTGTGACTCGAGTGACAATTGATGACGTTACTGCTGGAGCAGATAGATTTTTTCATCAATCTCTGCCACATGCTGGTTCAGAATCTCCTGCAGGCTGATCTGAGTTTCCTCAACACCTGGAAGCTCATGCTCGTTAGCACTGGCTTCAACCAAGTCATGCTCTAGAGCTGCTCGACTGGATGAATAGGTCGATTGGGCTTTAGCTACCTCTGCCATCAGCTGTTTCTCCGCTATAAGAGATGTGAGGTTATTTTCTTGGAGGGCTTGGAGCTTAGTTAAGCGGTTCTCCAATTCATCAACCGATGCCTCCAAGGCATCGACCGTAGCCTCATGGCCTGGGTAGGATCTTATAACTACCATATTTAATACTGGCGAAGTTTAGGCTACCACAAAAGTCTGACCGTGCTCCAATACGTTCGACGCACCTCACTTTAAAATGGTGTAAAACATCTCAATGCTGACGTTCACATAGTCATCAACCTCGGCTGAAGATATTGGCATCATCGGAGATACTATTAAGAAGGGCCTCACGGAGGAGCGAACCTTAACAGCCTTCGAGATGACCAGGCCCTACGCATGGTGCGAATTAGTCACTCTGTACGATGTAATGGTCCCAATGGCTGTACGGCGGCTGCCTTCTGAGAGGCCAGGGCTGGTGGCACATCGGAGCATTCTGAAGCAGATAATGAGCTGTAAACCCCCCAAAATATCATGTATTTTATTTTTATTTATGTCACGACCCGTACCCGCTTTTTGGATACGAGACGTGTCCAAGCCCAGCCTACGCCGTAGTATCGGTGGTAGAATACTGTATAATATACAAAAGTCACAGAGTCTATAGAACTAACATGACAAACTATATCTCATCCACCGAATAGTAAAAGATACAAATTAAGATCAATGAACTGGATAATAATATAAAATGAACTGAATTGTTTCCAAGCTATCAAGAATCCAAGTCTCGTTTGGTGGATACAAATCTACTACCAATAGACGGAAATAAAATAACATTGTCAAATTAGGCTAAAGATCAAATTTGTCTTCACTGCAGTAGTACCGAGGTCTGAAACTGGCTCAAACCCGCTCGTGTGTGCCTGGCTCAAACCCAGCTAAACCTGAAAAAATCATCAGGTCCTCAAAGGACTAGCAAGATACATAATATACAAACCTTTCTAACAGTTTATCATGTAAGAAGAGAATCCAGGATAAAACAGAAAAAGACTAAGCAAAATGATACACGAAAATGAACAACTACGTATACATGAACTGCTGGAAGAAAAATAAGTGAACATGAGATCAATAATTAACCAAACCCTCGCCCTAGTGTGGACTCGCAGGTTTGTAACTAATTACTAACCCTCGTCCCTAGTGTGGACTCGCAGGTTAGTTTAAGGCAATCACCCTCGCCCCTAGTGTGGACTCGCAGGTGCAAAGAGTCAACTCTCGCCACTAGTGTGGACTCGCAGGTTGAGAAAACGAATACAAGAATTAGTAGTTCATTTCTACGCACTCATTCTATGACAAGACTCAATCAAGGTGTGACATATGTCCAATACGAACTCCATGGCTAACTGTGAACATGGGCTATATATTTATCAATGACATACACTACTAGTAACATAAAATAAACACGTGTCAAGAATCAATCAATGGAAACTGATATAGAAAAACATGCAGATAAAGTTGTAAGATTGGCAAGGTATACTTGCCTGTGGTCCTGAGCTGCGGATACAGGTCAAGTGCCGAGTCAAAGCCCCAAGAACCTATTTAGGAAATTTGTAATGTCAAAGAGTGAAAAACAAAGCAAGAATATCTTAGTTATATGGTTTTTATGTCCTAAAGTCCATTTTAAACTAATTAGTTCTCTTAACTTGGGTAGGTTTCCTTGGTGATAACTCCCTATTCCCTTTACTATAGTTATTAACCCATCAATTTTGTACTGATGTGGAAACACTTGTGCTTCAAACAGTGGTATGACTCTTAATGGCCTATACCGTTTCATAATTCTGGACGCCTACTACTGGCTTGATCTTTACATTTGTGTATCTCTAAGAGGCAACGGATACTTAAACTCTATTTCTCTAGTTCAAATACAATTACCTATCAATACAATCTTCTAATTTGGTATCCTCCTTAGATAACCTACCAATAGACCAACTGCTCTACTACTACTACAACTGTACACTGTCTATATAGTCCCTATTGTACTCTTGGCTAGTCCTAATATCAGGATACCCAGTCCTTGCTACTCTATCCTAGTTCCTTTAGATTGGTACAATTTTGCACCTATATAGGGCTGATTTAGAGAGGATAACCCTTCAGTTTTCAATCGTTCTAACTATTCAGTCATCCTACATATGTTTCCTGATAGCCTACATATATATGCCTAACTCCCTTCTGATACAGCTACCTCTCTGTTTATGCCCATGCTCTGGTACCCCTTGGCTAGATAAGGCTGATATTAGAAAACCCAACCTCTGTTATAAATTTGGTCCGATACTTCATGGCTTGACACTAAATGATGTGCCATTAAAGGATCATCTATTTTGAAAGCAAATGCTCATCTGACAAGAGTAAATTCCCAAGTCCACCAAGATATATTGGTTACCTAATATAGGGTATACGGTTAATATTACATTCTTTTTCAGCATCTGCAACGTTCCTTTTCTTACCAGAACCCAAATGCTCTATACCATAACTACTACTGCTTTTCAGCATATGTGAATCTTTTTGGGTATGGCTCATACCCTTTTCACACCTTAAGACTAGTCCACTCTGTAAACGAGAATACCTAGGATCTGTATCATAAGGGGCGGGTCTAGGAACAAGGTGGTGGGTAACAGAAAAAGGACTATCATCTAAAGGATTGTTGAGCCCTGTCGATGCCAAGGGTGTTGCCCCTTGTTCTGCCGAAGTAACTGTCCTTCCATCAAACCTTTGAAACATATACTACATGACCATATGACTATTTGAGTGAGTGAGGGTACCAGTTACGTGTAAAATAGCAATGACAAGTATCAGTAAATTCAGCCGTTAACATTAGGCTATTTTGTTAGTGTAAAATTGCTTATAAATTGCTTTTACTTATTTCTTTAGTAACTATCGAGTTTAGACTCTTACATATTTATCCATATAAGACATGTCATGCCCCTAGAAGATGTCCAGTGTGTCAGATGGTACATGTTACATTAGTATGTAGTCTACTTTAGTTCCATATTTGATTGAACTAGAAAGGTCTACCGGATCGGGGAACGCTCCAGAATGGGGAACAAAATGGGAATATGGTACACATGGGTCCTAGTATGCGGTACATGAGGGGTCCTGACATATGGTAAGTTGGGGGTGGACTTCTTCGGAACACAATACATTTATGAATGCTTCCAAGGAACAAATATGGAATATAATATACAGTATTTATTTAAAATTTGAAGTTAATCAAGTACCATGAGTCACATCGCATCATCAAAAATTCAAAAGTTAAAAAATTCACGAGTTTCAAACAATCCAAGCAAATAACATCTTTTCCAAAAAGGAGTATTAATCTTTAAAAACTTTTAACTAACAATAACAAAAACAATTAAATCTTCTTTATTTTGAGAGCATGGTTGTAAAACCCAAATATATGATGTGTTCGCTTATCGAAACGAAGATTTGCATGTTCCAATTCACCAATACTCCATCTTCTGGAACACACATTCCAGGATAGTAGAACGCGTGTTTCTGAATCGCATGTTCCTCAATTTTGGAACGCTACCTATATGGTGAATTCTGGTCTTTTTTTTCTTCTATATATATATATATATATATATATATATATATATATATATATATATATAAACCATCTCAAATGAAGCGTCCAGATGTAATTCTCTATAGGGTATCAGAGCAAAGAAATCCTAACCATAGCTCTCTAGCTTCCAACAAAAAACCCCATCCCCTCTATGTCTAAAAATCTTAATACCAAATCCATCCACACCCTAGATCCAAAACCTAAACCTACCCATCGTCTTCCTCTTCCACCACTAACATTTATTCTAGATTATTTTAGGGATAAAAACACATGTCTAGGTTCCTATTAGAACAAGAATGAGAAATATTGAACCTTAAGGAATAGTATGATCCGGTACGAGGAAGAGGATTACCTGTCGAAGAACTCGAACGTCTCCTCTCTACAGATTCTCTGAATCGATCTCGGCTGGAGGAATGACAGAGCGGCAGAGGTTCTAGGGTTTGTCGAGAGGCAAGGGGTCGACTGTCCCTTGATTATATACTGGAGCTGAGGCTATGATCGAATCCCCCAGGGATTAAGGAAGATTAGTCTGAGTTTAATTCAAACTCGACGCTATCAGGATTTGAATCGAGTTTGATTCTTATACAATTTTGGCCGTTTGGATTTGAAATGGAAGATTTACTATTTAACCCCTTCTTAAATCCATTTGCATAAAGACCCATATTCATTTGATATTTACCTAAGGTTAGAAAAATAGCCTTTATGTGTGTGTATATATATATATATATATATATATATTTATATATATATTTTATATATATATATATATATATTTTATATATAGATATATATTTTATATATATATATATATATATATATATATATATATATATATATATATATATATATAAAATATATATATATATATATATATATATATATATATATATATATATATATATATATATATATATATATATATATATACGACGCCATCAGGATTTGAATCGAGTTTGATTCTTATCCAATTTTGGCCGTTTGGTTTTGAAATGGAAGATTTACTATTTAACCCCTTCTTAAATCCATTTGCATAAAGACCCATATTCATTTGATATTTACCTAAGGTTAAAAAAATAGCCTTTATATATATATATATATATATATATATATATATATATATAACAGAAAATAAATACATATATAACAAAGTTTCAAAAAGGGGAAAAATTGGGCTAAGGGTTTACAAATTTACCCCCCTTGAAATAATTTCGTCCTCGAAATTCAAAAAAAACTATGATATACTATAATGATTAGTCCAAAATATGTTGCTAAAAAAATTTCAAGTGCTCGTAAATCAAGCCTTATGTAGGACCAATAATAATACCACTACTGTAATCTACTAGGAATTACCGTCAGCTCCTCTATGTGGTGTTGTCGTATCCTCCATGGTCATGGCAAAAGCTTGCCTTCCTTGTGCGGTTGGTAGTGGTGGGGCGCTCGCATTTTTCTTCGGACAATCTCGAGACCTATGTTGGTTGGACCCACAAGCCCAACACAAACCTAACCAACTCCGATAATTTTCTTGTACGTGGCCTCTCTTCAGGCAATACTAACCGATGGGGATGTCTTAGACTTGATGTGGGGTTGCTCGTGCCTGCTGAGGGTACTGCTGTGCTGCGGTCTGGCCGATCTTGATTGGCTGTTGCCTTCGCCATGTGTGTCTCTGTCCCTCTTTCGCTTACGCTTCAATTCTTTCTCTACCGCCTGTGCAACCTTCAAGATTCTTTCATATGTGGTGGCCTGGCTGGTGGCGATGGCTATGCGGATTTCATGTAAAAGCCCTTTTCTGAATTTCTTGGCTTTGGCTGCAGGGGTCAAGGCATCTGCAAAGCGACTGAGGAGGGAGAACTCTGCAGTTTACTCATCGATGGAGAGGTTGCCCTGTTCCAGGCTCTCGAACTCGTTTTCCAAATCTTCGTGGGCTGCTTCGGGATAGAACTTCGTCTTGAACAGCTCCTTGAACTCTTCCCAAGTCACGTCTGGTGCGATAAATTGGGGCTCATCTCTATACCACGTACGGGCGATGTCGTAAAGCTGTATGCTAGCTGACTCGATCTTCAGGTCTTCAGGAACTCGAGTCATCCGAAGAATTCGATCCACGTTCTCTAACCACTCATTCGCGTGGAGAATCCCTTCCGTCCCCTTGAATTCCCTGGGCCTAAGGTCCATGAAATTCTTGGAAGTTCTAGGGCGCGGTCGTGGAGCGTCTTCAATCTGGAGAGCCTCTCTCAAGGTGTCGCGAAAGGTGTTGGCCTGCTCCGTCTGGGAAGTGATAAGCTGTTAGAAAATTTTGAGGAGAGCTACGTTGTCCAATGCAGGCGACGGAGGCAGAATATGTGCTGGGTATACGGCAGGTGCTAGATATGTCGCTAGAGATGGATATATCGCTGGTGCAGGGTGCATGGTAGGTGCTGAATGTGGAACATATGCTGGATGGAGAATATGTGCTAGATACGAAACTTGTGCTAGTGGTGGAATGTCGTCTCTGCGGAATCTCGAGTACTGCGGTTCAGCCGGGTCGCCCTGATGAGTAAGCTGGCCTCCCTGCGTCGGCAGGGACATGTAAGTAAAGAATCCTCTGTAGCCTCTGGGTGTTCATGGAAGCGTTGTTCCTATCTTGAGAATCCATTTACTGCAACAAAAGGAAACATTAGACGGTATAAAGATTTCAAGCAGGATGCAAGTCAAAGATTTAATAAAAATATATTTTCTAATACTTGGTAAATTAGTTTTATTAAATTTATTAAAATTTATTAAAATATATTTTTATTCTTATTCTTTTGTTTAAGGTAAATAGTAAAACATATTAGTATTTTATTTAAATTATACAATTTAAATGATTAATTCCAACAAAATGATTTATATGTATGTACATATATAAATTTGTTACATATTATTATATTAATATTTTTATTTTAGAAATATAATAACATTTTAGTATTTTTATATACTGGAATATATATATATATATATATATATATATATATATATATATATATATATATATATATATATATATATATTTCTATAAGTATAGTTAAATAGTTTCTTTTTTCCAAAAATAAAATAAAATATATAAACCTACTCATTACTGTTCCCCGCGGGAAAATTTATTTTGAAGGCTCGATCTTGCGAATAGATAGAAATGAAGAGAAGAAGAGAATGCAGAGGATTAAATCCAATTCAGTTTAAACACCTAAATCAAAACCAAACCCTTCTTTAAACCATGATTTGATTTTGATTGAAAAATCAAAAAAATCCTTGTTCATATGGATACCCGGAGAAGAAGTTGGTCACCCCCACGAATTCGTATACCAACTACGACAATCCTCGAAGCTTCCCGACCTCGGGTCTGTAACTCGCGGTCCTCCCTAGCTCATGTGGACCGTCTCCGACTACCTGTATGACCTTCCAAGGCCACCGACGAACGCCGAGATGGCAGAGAACAGGGAGACCCTCTTCTGTCAAACGCAGCTATGTAGGCCCATTCATCGCGAGTTTTTTTCATATATACTCGATCGTTTTAAACTCTGTAAATTCCTATGAATAGCCTATATAACCACCTATAAACCCTATCAGTTAGTTCATATCAAACTGGAAAAAGATTCGACTATTAATCAAGACAAAATCAAGACAAAACCTGGTTTTTCGAAAAAGCAGGACAAATTGAACCTGTTTAATGCACTATCTTGGAAGGCAAATTTTTGTCGATCCGTCGACAGTTTCAAAAATTGGTTTGAACAGGGTTATATAAAAATCTATAGAAGATCGAAACCCTACTCTTAGTTGTATTTTTGTTGATTAAATTGCTGTTAAAATAGTTTCAAAAATTAGTTTTCAAAACTACAAATTTTAGAAAAGTTTCCCGATATGGCATTCGCCCTAAAAAACAGGGCAACGTGGTCGCGAACTGAAAGCATCGAAAGGTGGGTACGATGGAACTCGATTTTGCTGTATGTGAGTGATGAAATCGAGGCATATCGGTCGAGATACACCGTATCAGCCTTTTTGCAAATTAGCCTATAACTTTGTGCACGTTCGTCATCTCGAGACGAAACTTGTGCCACTGGACTCATGTCATTTTTTTCGTCATATGAGTCAAGTTTGGTCCAATTTTGAGAAGGTCGACCAGTACGCTATTTTGGCAGGCCTACGACCCGATCCAATGGGCAAAATTGTGCACGACTCGATGGAATTCAACTTTGGACATACGGATGAGTTCGTATTATCAAATCGGACCCATAGACATATAAGTTGATGGCTTTAGAGACTATAGGCATTGGCACAATTTCGGTGCAAAACGTTCTAACGACGGACACTGATTTGACCCAAAATTATGAATTTGCCCCTGTGTCCAAAATTGGACTTATAGGCAGATAATCTTAGACATTTATTTTATTCCAAACACGTTGGTAATGTATGTTTCAGCATCCGAGGATGTTTGCAAAAGTTGGCTTTTATTGCTTCACTAATCAACCGTTCGAGTTACTGGATACTGCCATTTTGCATACCACCTCAGGCAAGATTCCTTGCCATTACTGTCTCTTTACTTTAGCTCACTTTATTACATGCATTTAGTTATTATTATTTATTTTCTATAATAATAAATCATGCTTCATAGTTGTATTTGATTACAAGTAACTGTTTAGTCATTATGTTACTTCTTTTGTTTACTATATGCACATGTGACCTATAACTAAGAGACCACCTGCATTCATTGGCCTTGACACATGTTTGCCATGAGTCACGAGTTGCATATAGATCTCAGACTTGCGTATCGACTAGCCCGAAGTACATATAGAACAAGCGTTAGGCTATAACTACTAATAGGATTGCATGATAGAAGACTAGTAGTTATTAGAGTTAGGACATTGGACGAAGAGAACATGATTGGACGTTAACTACCTCCCTATCTATCTTAGACTCGCTCGCTATTAAGGAACGATAGATAGACTATATTCTATAGAATCGTTTGATACTGAGGAATGGTATATACTATTTAGACTCGCTACTGAGGTACTGTACTGTATTATTATTACTCCTGACCTGACCAGGTAGTCATGTGACCATGCACTGTTCTCAAAATGTATTTTCACTTACAATGGTTAGGTGACCTTAGCTTATGTCATGTCACACTCCATTTTAGTCATGGCATGGGGCAGTGTCACACCCATTGTCCTTGTCTGGTTGTAGGGATGGTTCACTGTTTCGTTGATAGATATTGGGCCGTGTTATGGTTGGAACATTTTAATTTTACTTGTTACTTGCGACATTTTTTATATTCAGATTATATGGTATATATTTATGTATCTTGTTGCGTTCCTCTGAGGACCTGGTGATCTCTCCAGGTATGTGTGTTTTCATGACTTTTCACAAAAATTCTAGCCAAGATCGTGGATTTCTCTATTCCATCGAAGATGACTTGCTCTTGGATCAACCTTTGCTACTTTTGACAAATTCTTTCATTTGTTATATATTACTTCTTATTTAAAATGGTTGGTAATGGATTTGTCTCCGTCCAACGACTTGTACAAATGACAATTCATAGTTGATTTTATAATATTTTTATTCTTTATTTTATGGATTAGATTCGTAGTCGTGTTTATACTACATTTACAGCTTATGTATATTTATTATACGGCTGACATGTCTACGTACCTAGTCCAACGTATTTTGGGACTGGAGTGTTACATATTTTTGTGGTAGCCCATGTAGGTTAACAAAAAAATTGTTTGATTATATGACTATACCAAGCAAGTCTTCATATAGGACTAGAGTCTATGATCTCATCTACATGCTTTATCTCCTTCCTTGATTCCATTTTTGAACTCTCGCTCGACTGTCTTGATTTGCATCTTACTTGATTCCTTTCTACCATAAATCTTATCTTTTCTTTCGTGCTTGATAAAGGTTAGAAAGATGACTCGTACTAGGTATATATTGTCTATTGTTCAATCACACTACTAGTTGAACTCGTATAAGTTGGATAGTATGTCTCACAAACTAGCATCCTATTGTCCTGACAACCAATTATTGAATGACACTAATAGGTTTATCTAGAGGTCCCTAACCCATTTGGTCGGCCAAAGCATTAGACAGGAAGACAGTAGGACAACTGTAGAGACAAAAACACCAGACGAGACTTAGATTTTTAAGGAACTTGAACTATTTATACTTTCTTTCATCACAATATCATGTACTTATATTTTGGACTATAACGCTACTATTATAGCCTAGTTTTGCAAGCTTATTCCTTTATCGAGCTTGTTCATGACATATGATTTATTGGGGACGCCCACTAATATATTGTTTAATTAGAATCAAGGTATTAAGGTCTGGTCAACCTTGGTGCACTTGGTTCGCTCTTCATATGATTATTCTACGTGGATTGAGATACAGTTGACAAATATACTTGCCTTCTAGGATCTCATCCGCAACTGTCTTGACAACTCTCTTTGAATTATTCAATCGCCTTTAGAACCCCGTATTTGTATTCGATCCTATCTCCCTTGAACTCTTTATTATTATTATTATTATTATTTTCGTCTTTACCTATTTCAAAAAAATAAATGCTCGTGCTTGAGAGAAGATAGACACATAATGCTCCCCTTAGTTTACCATACCACCTATGTCCATGATAGCGATATATACACAAGTATAGTTAGCCATTGACCAAGCCATGATTCTACCTCCTATGCATTCTGATTGACTTCGAGTCGTTCTTTGAAATATTTTTACGAATTTCTTGTTTTGCTTGGTTATAACCTTGATTGATATGGGTTAACCAACCCGACCCTAAGTATTAGCTAGAATAAACCAGAACAAGTCTATTAGACAAGCTATAGTACATCCGCAATAACATAGAAGTATTTACCATAGCCGTGATAGGCATCCCTAATGGGGGTAGGGATACGGCATGCATTTCCCTAGTTACGTCATTGAGACACAATTTAATATTAGAGCCACATCCTCGCTAGTTTAGTTGTCTTGCATAAGTGTAATTACCTTGGCCTCACCTAAGAATATTAGGATTCACTAGTTAGCATCAAATTGCATAATCCCTACATTCGACACATTTAGTAGTCTTATAACCGTAGCATAGATAAACTTGTTTAGAATAGCAAACGAAGGACTTAGTCGTTAGAGGATTTCTACAACGTGCCTAAGAGTTCGATCCCCTATTTGTAAAATCTTGTATGTGTTATAAGAAGGGTGAAATGGCTTATGTCCTCGGGTCGTGTGTCATCATAGCGTCTCATGCCAGGAGAATCCCCTTAGGAACACAAGTATGACATACACAATCGTTTTTCATATATTCAAAATCAAAGAAAGATCTTCGAACTTGATTCATATCTACCATATCATGTTATCTATTACATCTTGTATTATCTTTCTATAACCCCAAGTCAAGGTACAATATCACGACTTTAAAATTTTTCTAACTTCATTAATCATAGAATCAGAACTTACTTTAATTTCGAGAAAGGAAATTCTGAAGTATATAGATTATAAGCCTCTCTAGATTTTAGGATCTACTAGGATTACTGATTGATTAGGATAAATTGGTTTCCGCTAGGATGATAAATCAAGCGCAATACTAGTTGTTACCTTCCAACAAATTTCATATGCAAGACCTACATGAGTCCACCTTTATTTAGGCATATTGTCCCACCTATCCTTGTCCTCTTGTGCTCTATTTTTTTAATACGACTTCTGGGTCAAAAAGACCAACTATAACCCATACTGTAATACCGATATACTTCTCGACTTCAATTGGAGACCCGACCTCGACTCAAACCTTTCGACACAATATATGGTTGTGATCTACTCGAAGTCCACTATGCACATGCCTCTAGTGTGCCACTCAATTGAGGCCCCCTGTGCTACTTATACACAAAAGTCACTGAAGACATATCTTCAGATTTACGGGACCTATTTAACTAACCCGACTCGAAACTAGCCGACCACTTGAGTGAGAACCATTTCTAGGCTACCCTAACCTAATAGGAATAATTTAGATTGATTTTACAAGATTTTGTTGAGCAAATATAGATTTAAACCCAAGATTCATTCATTCAAAGATTGATGTCCAATTGAGGAAACCACCGAAACCCAATTAAACCCATACATGCATATCTCTATACTTGGACTATAAAACCCAACCTTATAAAATGAGTCCCTACACATATTTTGTAGTCCCCATCTCTTGGTCTACGAACCCCCTTCCATAAATCCCTTAACGGTATCTCTTTGTAGCCTAGGTTATGCGATGAATGGAATCCCTCTGTACCAACTTGTTCCTGATTATGTTCAATCAAGACCTCTCATACTGCCTTGATGAAACATGGTCAATATATGAGCAATATTAAACAGGTAATATCTAGGCTTCCTTTAGAGTCCGTGACTACGGTCAAAAGTACCTCATATTCTCGTACATCTCCTTAAAATTTGACTTTCTTAAAAGTCCTATTACGGTGCTTTCCACGATTAACCAATTTCTGTAAGTTAGGTAGAGCCTTCAACTGAGTGTACTCTATCTCTTAGAATGTGATGCCAAGCTTGAGTTTCATTCGTAACCATTCTTCCATCCATTGGGAAGTCGCGGTACGATCTTCGTATTGCATTCTATTTCTTCTTGATCGTCCGTTAGATAACCACGATAAAATATCGCAACCTTGATTCCTCCAACCTCGTTTAGTCATAGATCGTCCTTTGTTTTTTTAATTTCGAGGACGAAATTTTTGTAAGTTTGGTAGGATGTAAACCCCCTAAAAAAATCATGTATTTTATTTTTATTTATGTTTAAAATTTTCTTTTATTATATTTTGTATACATGTATATGTCCACTATATGTGTATATATAGGTTTGTTTTTATTAATATATGAGTATACACTATGTTTTAGTATATATATTGGAAGTTTGTAATTTGATAGCAATATGCAAGTATATATATATATATATATATATATATATATATATATATATATATATATATATATATATATTTATATATATATATAAAATAAAAAAATATATTTATATATATATATATATATATATATATATATATATATATATATATATATATATATATATATATTATATATATATATATATATATATATATATATATATATATATATATATATATAAATATATCTATAAAATATATATATATATATATATATATATATATATATATATATATATATATATATATATATATATGTGAGGCTATACATAAGTTATAAATAAAATATCTCTATATACTCAATATTTATTTTATATACTTGAAAATTTATTTTCTAATACTTGGTAAATTATTTTTATTAAATTTATTAGAATTATATTTTTATTTATTCTTATTTTTGTATAAGGTAAATAACAAAACATATTAGTACTTTATTTTAATTATACTATTTAAATGAGTAATTCCAAAAAAATGCTATATATATATATATATATATATATATTTTTTTTTTTTTTTTTGTTCGCCCACCCTCCCTCGTTACCCTCCCTTCCGATCGTCGGACCCCGCGGTGGCGCGCTCGGACCCCACTTAACCGTCGGGGATCCCGAGCAGGCTGCTCCGTCCTCCTTTCCCTCCCTTATTCGAATTTCGAACGACGTAGTCGACTTCTCGAGATGGACGCCCCCTGCTTCGCGGGTCTCGAGAGCGCAGGCGTCTGTCCCCACGTGGTGGGTGCAGGCTGTGCTTCCCACGTGGTAGGCCCCTCAACTCCACCCACTTCCTTCACAGCTTTTGGAACCGCATAGGCTTATACGGCCGCTGAGTCTTATGCGGCTCCCTCTTGTAGGTCTCTTGCAGCTTTTGGAGCCGTAGAGGCTTATGTGGCCGCTGAGTCTTATGCGGCCCCCTCTCGTGGGGCTCTTGCGTCCGTATGCCTCACCTCATCAGAGGCTTATGCGGCCCCCTCCTCTGTGGCATTTGAGGCCCCCTCAGCTGTGGCTGGTCTGCATGACGCTTTCCCGACCCCCGTGGCAGACCCCACTCCCTCTAGCGTGGCTCGTCCGTCCGTATATCTCCCCCTTCTGTGGTGTATGCGGCGCCTCAGCCGAGGCTCATGCGGCCCCCTCCGTCGATGCTTATGCGGCCCGTCTTACGGTGGACCCCTCTTGCATCCGTGCGGCGGCTGGTCCGCATGCTCGCCCCCTCGCGGTGGCATATGCGACCCCATCGGTGCATCTTGATGTGCAACCCTCAGCCTCTGGTGGGCCTGCCACATGGCTCTTTGCCATGGCCAATTCGGTCCCCCCAGCTTCAGGCGCGTTAGCCACCTGGCCCCCTGTCGCAGCTTATGCGAACTCCCTGTATTCTCATGCGGCCCCTTCTCTGGGACCCTCTTGTGAGGTGGCACATTTGCTCTCGTACTTGCCTAATCACACTCCCTCATAGTGCCACTTCCATCTCTTCCTCGGCCCCCACCCTTGCTAGATGATCTCTCAGCTTTGGCACACCTGCTTTCGCCCCTTTCCGCAGGTCTCCTGGCCTCACCTCACCTCACTTCACCCCACCCCCCTCCACTTCTTACTCTCATCTTCCTTCTTTAGCCCACGCTCCATCCGCTACCCCCTTCCATCCCCCCACCCCCTCTAACCCTCCCCCTTCTCCCATTCCCCTCCTACATCCCCATCCCTCCCTCCACCCCCCTACCCCCACCTTACTCTCCCCTCTCGTCACCTCGGTGGGTGGTGCTCAGCCTTCCAACGGTGCTCCTCAGCGTCAGGTGCTTTGCACCTCGACGCCATCTGGTTCGGTGCTAGCATCGGCTGCTCCTCATCCCGTCCCTCTACCTCCTCCACCACAGCAGCATCCTTCGTCGAGATCCTTCGCCCGGATCGCTCCTCCAAGAACCTCCAATTTTTTCTACCATAGAGTTACCAGAAATTAATTTTGCCCATTCATCAGAGGCGCCTATCGTGGTGCCTTTCTCCTCTTCAAACATCTCGTGCCTAGCCGCCTCATTCCCATTTACTTTGGTTCTTAAATTTTTTAGCGTGTGCCCTAAGCTGTCCAGAGTTCAGGAAGTTATTACCAGCTGGCGCCTCACCTCCGCGTACCAAGTCGCTCCCATGGACGCCAAGCACCTTATCCTTCACCTTTCCTCGGATAGCGACTACACTTCCGTCTGGGCCAGAGGCACAGGCAAGATAGACACCCACATCATGAAAATTGTTAAATGGTCCCCGGACTTCAACATTAAAGAAGACTTGGCGATCATCTCAGCATGGGCCACCTTCCTGAACAACCCTCTAATTTGCTTCTCCCCTGCAGCATTGAAAAGGATAGCCAGCTCCTTTAGAACGTTCGTGGCGGTAGCAGAAGAAACTCACAACCTCTCCAAGGAAAACTATGCTAAAATATGCATGGAACTTGACATTTCGAAGGACCTGCCCGACCACATCCTAATCGCTCTCGATAACAAGATTCACACACAGCGAGTCATTTATGACAATAATATTATCTTTTACAAATACTGTCGTTTGTGCGGACATTCTTCCGAGCAATACTTCCATGCACATCCTTAGCTCAAGAGGAAAAGCCCCCGAAAGACGACCCTCAACAAAGCTCCCAGCAAGTCTCCCCAATCTTCCTTACTCTCCCTATCCAACACCCACACTAGATTCAGAAACAATCTGGACCAACTGGCAACTCAGGAGCAGTCTCCCCAAGGACAGCCTTGTTGGCCTATTGGTCATGGTCAAATCTGATTTTAATAATTGATCAAACTCTGTCTCGATATAAATGCAAGTCAACTCAGATGTTTACCTACGATGTTTTGGACACTGCTCAACAATGGATATCAACAATATTCAAGACTGAAGCCGTTTGCCATTCAGAATGTACTTCCTGTTAAGCAATTGAAATTTTCATTTTATTGAGTCTAGGAATACATTGTACACCGAGTCGTACTGGCAAATAGGCTATCCTAAAACGTTTTTCAAAACCATCCTATTCTTTTACAAATGACCTACGTTTTTTGAAAAATATTCTTTTTACAAATAGCTTCTGAAGGATTGTTCAAAAAGCCAAAATTTATTTTCTCCAAAAATGAACTGGCAGAATATAACGCCCCAGTCCCAAAATACGTAGGACTAAGTACGTAGACATGCCAACTGTATTCATACGAAATACATAGGTCTCGTATGAATACATAAGCTATAAAATGCAGTAATCCAAGACAAACTTAATCTCATCCACAATGAAAAGAATAATAATATAAATATCAACTCGAATATTTATGATACAATCGTTGGGCGGAGACAAAGTCCACTACCAACTATCTCAATGAAAGAAATGTATAATAAATCGAAAAATGGCAAGACGAACCAAGCGCAATTCGTCTTCGAAAGAAAGGAGAAGACCACGGCCTTGGCTAGGATACCTGCGAAAGACATGAACACACACACCTGGGGAAAAACCAGGTCCTCAGACGGACGTAGCAAGATACAGGAAGAACAAGCTAATATGAACTGTCAGAATAAAATAATATATAAATGACTATCCTAAACACAAATATGCAAAGGAGATTCTAACCGCCTAATGTGCAATTTAGAGGACAACTTTCATGCGCATGGGTGGGATTTTTGGCTATGTGTATGTAACTGGCATCCAGTCATCTGTATCCGGCCGTAACGTCCAAGACGTCAGAGGGTATCTGCAAATATATCGCCACAGTTCCATCCGGAGACTGTGGTTTACCTGTTTGGCTTCCCATACGCACTAGCGACTGTCCTCCCCCAATATATCCCACACTGTTCAAGTCATGTCCATGGCTCGTCCAGTTTTTGTAACTGCTTGAGTCTCTAAAAACCCTAGTCATAGGAGTTACGAATATCTACCGTCACACGACTTTAGAGATAGCTAGTCAATAAGTCGTGCCCCTAGTAACATGTCTCAAACCATGTAGTATGAGTGTCACAGCCAAAGGAGATATATGGATATCCTCCAATAAGAAGGTAGTCCGCTAACATTAAGTCAACATGCATAAAATAAAGCAACGACTAATAAAGTCGTTTGCACCCAAGTGTGGCTTGGATGCACAGTTTATAACAAAGGAATCTAACAATATGAAATAAAATAAATAATACGGAAAATAAATAATTTGACAGTAAATTAGCAAGGTATACTTGCCTGGGGGTCGCCTGGTGAGCTGCATGGTGTGGTGCATAATCCAACAAGTCCTTGACATGGTTGCAGTTGACGCGCGTATGATTGTGTTGGTACAAAATAGTCATACATGCCAAAAGTATGCAATATGATCTCCATCGATGGGACGGACCGTGTCATTGAGTCCGGAATAGCCAAATTAGCTAGGGACGATATAAAGTAATTCGAGAGTTGCAAGAAGATAGGAATATGACTAGCCAGGGACAAGATTGATAATTGAAGATAATTGGTATAAATAAATATTTAATAACTTTTAGAAAACATCTATATATATATAATTGAAAATTCTACTTTAGTCAAAATATATTTAGACAAATACTTGGTAAACCCCAAAAATTTGTTTAGGGCTTAAAAACATAAGTTTTGTCAAACTATAGTTTTTGTTCAAAATCATAATTAAAATTCCATAAAAATAATATAGCAATAAAAATTATTTTGAAACCATAAAAATATTTTTCAAAATTATGTACGCTCGCACATATTCGCACTCGTCGAGCAAATTCAAAAAATAAACTTTCGCGCACGATGTACAATACGACTATGCGACGTACAATACAAAAATTTTAAATCAGTACCAATTTAAATTAAAAAAAATATTAGAAATTTAGGGGTTTTACACAGAACCCCAGGAGAACTCAGGCCAAGTTCGGCCAGAGTTCGGCCATTTGGAATGTTAGTGAACGTTGGGTTTTTGAACTTGGTCATCCTTCAGTTACGGTTTGTTACAAAGAGTTCTGTTCGAATTCTGTCCGAATTATGTCAGAGTTCTGTCTTTGGAAAAACTATAAATAGAGAAGTATTTCGATCATTTCAAATCACCAATTAACTTTCAATCTCTTTTCTTCCTGAGCTTACATTCTTCCAAAGAGTTCTTAAAAGCTTTCATTTTCAAATCCCAAGCCTGTTACAATCCTCTAGTCGATTTGCCAGTGCGGTACGGTCTAGAAGTTTCAGAGCAATTGTAATCAGAGGCTTGATAGAAGATTCAACTCTTCACAATTGAAGTTGGTCGAGTTCTTCGTATCAAAGCTCGCGTCTGTAGAAGTTGCAAGGACTTCGTATAAAAACTTGCGAGATTTTCCAATAGTGGATTCAACTGGAAGCTAGAGTTCTTCCGACTGGACTAGTCCTCAAAAGAGGAAAACCAGTATAAATCTCGGTGTTTGCGTTTGCCGTCTGATCACTTTTAATTTCTGTTATTTACTTTTTGTGATTATTATTATATCTGTGATCTAACTGCTAACAAGTTTTTAATTAGCAATATTCCGCTACCTACTCTATTCACCCCCCTCTAGAGTATTCTGCTTTACAATTTTGTTCCTACAATTGGTATTAGAGCAGGTTCTCTATAAGCAGGCTCTCCATCTAGAGGTATACCAAAGCGGGTTATACAGGTATAGTAGGTAAAATTGCAGTTATATTCAATTTTATATAGATCACAGCATTACACATGGCAACTATGAAATTCACAAGTGAAGGCCAAGCCACAAATAGACCTCCACTGTTTGACGGCACAAACTACACTTATTGGAAAACACGTATGAGTTTCGTTCTGAAATCTCTTGATTTTGACTTATGGTCTGTGGTTATTGATGGCTATAAAAAGCCACCTCGTATTTATGTTAATGGTGTTTTAGCTGAAAAACCCAATGACAAATATACAGAGGAAGAAAAAAAGGCCAGTCGTGACGCACGTGCTATTAACGCTTTATTTTGTGCTTTAGACAGAACTGAATTCAACAGGGTATCTACTTGCACAACATCAAACGAAGTGTGGAAACTTCTCGAAGTAACTCATGAAGGAACAACATAAGTGAAGGAGTCAAAGATCAGCAGACTTACTCAGGAGTAAGAGGCGTTCAAAATGAAGCCAAGTGAATCAGTCACTCAGATGTTTACAAGATTCTTGGATATTGTAAATCCTCTGTCCTCACTAGGAAAGGATTACAGTAACCATGAGAAGATTCGCAAACTTCTACGAGCCCTTACAAAGAACTGGATTCTAAAGGCTACATCAATCATTGAAGGAAACGACCTCTCAACAATGTCTCTAGAAACACTCATGGGTAAGCTACTCATTCACGAGTTAGAACTTCAAGATTTTGAAGATGCTACACTAAAGAAAAAGTCAAAGAAGACGATCGCTCTCAAGGCTCAACATAGAAGAACCATCGAAGATGATTCCGACGACAGCGACTCCGACTCTGAAGATCAAGCTCTTCTGGTAAAAAAGTTTAAGAAGTTCATGAGATTTAATAGAAGAACAAAGGACAACAAAGACAACAACAACAACGAGGATGATCCTATTTGCTACGGATGTAAGAAGAAAGGACACATGAAGAAATATTGTCCCTCAGCATCATCATCAAAAAAAAACATCAAATATGACAAAGGCTACCTGAAGAAATCTACATCAAGGAAGTACGCCAACACAAGCATATGGCATGAAAGTGAAGCCAGCGACTCAGAAGATGAACAATCAGATGACGCTGCAAATGTGTGCTTGATGGCTTCCGATCAGGTAATCACTAATCCTCTATTTGACCCTTATGATGATTTTACCTTTGAGCAACTAGGAGAGGCTTTCAGTGAATTGTTAGATGATTACAGAAAACTGCATAGTAAATATGAAACCTCTAATAAAGATATAGCTTCTTGTGTTGCTTTTGTCTCGCAGTTTGAACCCAAAAATATTGATGAAGCATGTAGTGATAATTTTTGGTTAGATGCTATGCAAGAGGAATTAAACCAATTCGAACGGAATCAAGTTTGGAAACTTGTTCCCAAGCCTATTGATCATCCGTTCATTGGCACCCGATGGGTATTCTGAAATAAATTGAACGAGAATGGTTTAGTGACTCGTAATAAGGCTCGACTCGTAGCTCAAGGAAACAATCAGAAAGAAGGTATCGACTACGATGAGACTTATGCCCCAGTTGCGAGATTAGAATCCATTCGCATGTTATGTGCATTTGCATGTTTTCATAATTTTAAGTTATTTCAAATGGATGTCAAAAGCGCATTTTTAAATGGTTTTATAAAAGAAGAGGTTTATGTAGCTCAACCACATGGTTTTACTGATTTCAAATTTCCTGAATATGTTTTCAAGTTGAAGAAAGCTTTATACGGTTTGAAACTAGCCCCTCGTGCTTGGTACGATCGTCTAAGCACTTTTCTACTTGATAACGGTTTTTCAAAGGGAAAGGTTGACACTACTTTGTTTATAAAGTCTTTGAATAATAATATTCTTTTGATTCAAGTTTATGTAGATGATATTATCGTTGGATCTACTGATGAATCTCTTTGTCAAAAATTTTCTAAGTGTATGCAGAATGAGTTTGAGATGAGCATGATAGGAGAGCTGAAATTCTTTCTCGGACTGTAAATCAGACAAACCAACAATGGGACGTTCATAAATCAAGCTAAGTACACAAAGGATCTATTGAAGAAGTTCGACATGGAAACAGCAAAACCACTTAGCACTCCAGTAGCGACTTCAACCAAGTTTGATATTCATGAATAAGGCAAACCTGTCGACATACGTAAGTATCGAGGTATGATCGGTAGCTTACTATATTTGACTGCTAGTTGACCAGACATTATGTTTAGTGTTTGCTTATGTGCACATTTTTAAGCTAATCCTAAGGAATCACATTTGTGCGCAGTTAAGCGTATCTTCCGATACCTTAAAGGCACTTCTTCTGTCGGCTTATGGTATCCCAAAACCACGTCGTTTGACCTAACCGGTTATTCCGATGCTAATTTTGCTGGATGTAAAGTAGATAGAAAAAGCACTAGCGGCACATGTCATTTCCTAGGAAAAGCTTTAGTCTCTTGGTTTAGTAAAAAGCAAAATTATGTTGCATTATCAACAACCGAGGCTGAGTATATCGCCGCAGGACGTTGTTGTGCACAAATTTTGTTGATAAAACAAACCTTAGAAGACTATGGATTACATTTTTCACACATACCCATTTTCTGTGATAACACTAGTTCTATTAATTTGACTAAGAATCCTGTATGTCATTCTCGTACTAAACATATCGAGATTCGACATCATTTTCTTAGAGATTATCGACAAAATGGAGATATAGACCTTGTATACATAGACACACAGAATCAATTAGCTGACATACTCACAAAACCTTTAGCGGAAGATCGTTTCAACTATTTACGTCGAGAATTAGGAATTTTCGATATCAATAATATTAATTAATTTTGTTTTATTAATTATTTATTCGATACTCATAAACTATTTTCGAGACAAGCCTAAAGAGTCTGTCTGTCACCACGACTACGGTCGAAGCGAAGCGGTATTTAAGAGTTTCCCGGTGAACCTCCGTTAGCTGGGACAGTACTCTACAGCTAATCTGAGACAGATACTGAGTAAAGAATATTAATTTTAAAATAATATTAATTATATTACTTTGAGATTTAAAATTACTAAACTTTGAATTAAGCATTTGAAATGAATTAATGAAAAAGAATGTGGCCTCATTTGAATTTTTTTATATATATATAGCCATGCAACCCTTGGCGAATTCGACCCGAATTCGGCCAGAGTTCGGCTGGGTATTTATATATACCAGCACCAACTTGAGGCTTCATTCTTCTCCACATCCTCATAACAGCAGCAGCGCGCCACCAAAATCCTAGCTTCTTCTCCATCATTGTTCTTCCAATCCTTGTGGAGTTTCTCGTCAAAACTTTAGATTCGTGCGGAGATCATCATCCTCTACAACATATCCAACTCTTAGAAGGTATAATCCCTTCTTTTATCCACTTTTCAATACTTAGGGTTTCTAGAAATTTTGGGAAAGAATGCCTAAGTTCAATCCCTTCAAGAGAAAGAAGACCAATGCCAGTGAAGAGGCACCATCTTCAGATCCACATACAGATTGCCTCTTTTCTCCGATCCAATTGGACGATGGTGCGTCAGATGAGTTTTACTTTAAAACTTTCGATCAAGCTTTATTGTGGTACGTCGATTTTGTCATGCGTACTATTTGTACCGGATCACCGATTAAATGGACTGTCTTTCCGGATCACCGCCCTTATTTTGAGGCATTAGGGTTACAATATTTTGTCACCTTACAATTCCCCATTGCCACTAATGCCATTAGATTATTCTATTGTAATTTTGTGTTAGACAGTTTTACAGCGAGGACACGTGTCGGAGGAATTGATATCGAATTCACTGATGAAACGTTAGCAGAAATCCTTGGTATCCCGAACGAAGGTGCCCCGCTCGATGACATCACTGATTTTGATTTCCCCGACGGCACGACACTCGTTATTTTCAAGAATGAACTTTGTGTGCCCGCACGCGTTCTTCCTGGAAAGTTCAAGGCTAATAACTTGAACTTGTTTAACTACGAATTACATCGCATCATCTATTCTACTTTACTTCCAAAATCCACTTCTAAAGATGATGTCACTGCACTTGAGCTTTCTGCTCTCTATCATATTCTTAAGGGGATTCCTTTTTCTGCCCCTAAGACTATCATCCAGATGATAGGTAGATATCGCGAGAGAGATCGCAACTTATCTTATGCGATGCTTATTCCTCGCATTTTTCAGAGATTTGATATTGATCTATCTACTTGTGCTGTCGACCCCGAGCCCAAGTTTCTCAAACTCTCTCGTCGCAGCATTGCATCTGTTCCTCCACCTACTGCACCTACTCCTCCTGCACCTACTCCCACTGCTCCTACAGCACCTGTTCCTTCTTATTCTTACCCTATGTCATTTGAGGGTATACATCAGCATTTATCAGATCTGCAGTCTTTTTATGTTGAGACCTCTAGGGAACACGAGTTCCGTGATGTGACTCAATTCCAGGCGATTGCCAACTCCTTCGCCGATCTGAGGTTTGTGCAGATGGGTTATTCTGCTAGCTCTCTACCTCGAGACCCTTCTGTTTCTGGCTACCGCATTGACGACGAGGCGGTTCACTCTCTGTTCCAGCCAGGGAAAGCATATGATTGGTATCGTACTGATCGTGCCCCTCCTCGAGACTATATCGGTGAGTTTTACGCTGGCGCCACTCCTCGCACTTTTAGCGCTGGTAGTTCTAGAGCTGGTCCTTCTGGACATGCTGGAGCTGCAGCTGATGACGTTGATGATGATGATGAGTTTTGAGATGTTAGATTATTGAGACTGTTCTTTTGTCATATATTTACTTGGAAATGCTCCGACATTCCAAGATTTTATCAGTACTCTTTAGTTTTTATCAGTACTTTTTCTTTTATGTGACTATTCATGGACATGGTTTTTTATTATGCCTCAGTTTTGGCACCTTAGTCTGTTATTCAGCACTTTATTTCTTTCAGTTTTATGGTAGCACTATCTATCTTTTATTGCTTCCTTCTTTATTAAAAACTGCCTGTGATAAATACTTGCCTGTGTCGTGTTCTCTAGTCTATCTGTTTTTTACTATGTTTACTGTTTATACCATACCTGTAATTATTATTTATGTTATTGTGTTTCTTCACTGATTGTTACTTATGCATTTATTGCGGGAGAGCTTTCTCTTTTGCAATTATTTTGCTAAGTGACAACGGGGGAGAAATAAGATCTAACATTTTTTTTCGTCAAGTGAAATACAGGTTATGAATAATTTTTTTGATTACTATTTTGAATTGATTCCAAGCTTAGATGTTATATCGGCAAAGTTTGTCAATTATCAAAATGGGGGAGATTGTTGGCCCATTGGTCATGGTCAAACCTAATTTTAATAATTGATCAAACTCTGTCTCGATATAAATGCAAGTCAACTCAGATGTTTACCTACGACGTTTTGGACACTGCTCAACAATGGATATCAACAATGTTCAAGACTGAAGCCATTTTCCATTCAGAATGTACTTCATATTAAGCAATATAATTTTTCATTTTATTGAGTCTAGGAATACATTGTACACCGAGTCATACTGGCAAATAGGCTATCCTAAAACGTTTTTCAAAACCATCCTATTCTTTTACAAATGACCTACGTTTTTGAAAAATATTCTTTTACAAATAGCTTCTGAAGGATTGTTCAAAAAGCCAAAATTTATTTTCTCCAAAAATAAACTGGCAGAATCCCAGGAGAACTCGGGCCGAGTTCGGCCAGAGTTCGGCCATTTGGAACGTTAGTGAACGTTGGCTTTTTGAACTTGGTCATCCTTCAGTTACGATTTGTTACAAAGAGTTCTGTCCGAATTCTGCCCGAATTCTGTCAGAGTTTTGTCTTTAGAAAAACTAATAGAGAAGTATTTCGATCATTTCAAATCACCAATTCACTTTCAATCTCTTCTCTTCCTGAGCTTACATTCTTCCAAAGAGTTCTTAAAAGCTTTCATTTTCAAATCCCAAGCCAGTTATGATCCTCTAGTCGTTTTGCCAGTACGGTACAGTCTAGAAGTTTCAGAGCAATTGTAATCAGAGGCTTGATAGAAGATTCAACTCTTCACAATTGAAGTTGGTCGTGTTCTTCGTATCAAAGCTCGCGTCTGTAGAAGTTGCAAGGACTTCGTATGAAAACTTGCAGGATTTTCCAATAGTGGATTCAACTGGAGGCTAGAGTTCTTCCGACTGGACTAGTCCTCACAAGAGGCAAAACCAGTATAAATCTCGGTGTTTGCGTTTGCCTTCTGATCACTTTTAATTTCTGTTATTTACTTTTTGTGATTATTATTATATCTGTGATCTAACTGCTAACAAGTTTTTAATTAGCAATATTCTGCTGCCTACTCTATTCACCCCCTCTATAGTATTCTGCTTTATAATTTCGTTCTTACAAGCTCGTAGCCCCCCCAGACCTCCCAACCATCGCCCTTACTAACAGACTCGACAACCTCGCATTGCTACAGGAAGAAGAGCTCCAAGCCGCAGAACCCTCATACCCCGACGACAGCAGTGACGACTCTGACAGATGGAACGCATGAAACCCGGCATAGACCACAGCAGCCTCGATCACCACACCTCCGCCAGAGCACCATCAACCAAACGCGATTGCGGCCGCCATCCCCACCCCACCTAATTTAGATAGCAACATCCGAGCGGACTCCTTAGCCAACCTGGGCCAGGCGTCGGTTGACAGAGGTCAGCAGGCCCTTGATGCCGAAATTTTCTCTACCAACAGAACCATGGGAGGAGACAGTCACGGCCACCGCAGGAGGCGAAAAGCCTCCATCCCAGCCAAAACGCAAAACAAAGGAGCGTACAAGGAGATCACTGCCCGGACCACCAGGTTGGCCACGAAACTCAACAAATTCCTCCAGAATAGTAACCTCAATGCTTAACATCCTGTCTTAGAATGTTCGAGGTCATGCCAACAAACCAACCCTGCGAAGACTGTTCGGTCTCAAGAAAATCCACAAAATTGACATCTTGGTGATCATCGAACCAAAAATCCCCGCTAATAAACCGAAGTCCATTCAGCTTCAGCTCGGATTCCAAAAGGCCATTACCAGCTGCCACGATATCTGGATCCTTTTCTCCAATAACGTAAAGCTGTAAGCAACCCATGACTCCAACCAGGCTCTCACTTGCTGGATGGAACATCCCATGCTTAGGACCCGCTCGTTTTTGTCCGCTGTCCACGGGAGCTGCGACATCCCCGAACGAAGAACTCTCTGGAATGACCTGCTCCAGATCAACCCCACCAACTTGCCCTTGATTTGTGTCGGCGACTTCAACGCCATTACTTGCAGGAAAGAAAAATCTGGCGGCTGGCCCCCCTTCCGTCGGCTATGCACGATTTCAACACCTTCATCTTCAACGCCAACTTGTCTCCCCTTCAGTTCAACGAAAGCTATTTCACATGTACAATATGTAAGAAGGCTCCCGAAGGTAATACTCCCGTCTTGATCGCACTCTGGTCAACACTCAGTGGAAAGATTTGAATATCAATTCCATCCTTTCGTACCTGAATTCCACTAAATCAGATCACTCGCCCCTCCTCATCGAAATCAGCAAAAACTCCAACCAAAAGAAGAAGAACTTCCAATTTCTAAAGTTCTGAAGCCAACACCCCCTATTCAGGAACATCGTTAGGGAGGCTTGGAGCAGCATGGATTCCCTCGATCCCCTTATCCGAGTGGTCGACAAACTAAAGGCAACAAGGAAAGCTCTGACAGTTTGGAGCAAACAAGCGTTCGGGGACCTTTTTCAGGCGATCAGGGAAGCAGAAGACGACGTGACTAGAGCGGAAGCTTTCTTCGCGATCAACAAATCCTCATAAGCCAGAACTTCTTTAAACTTTACTAGTGCCATTCTAAAATTTTGCCTGCCTATCGAAACTGAATTCTGGAAGCAGAAAGCCAAACTTACCTGGGACAGTGAGGGTGACAAAAACACCAGCTTCTTCTACTCCTGCGTTAAAGGCCGCAGGTAGAAACTCACACTTCACCAAATTACTGACGATAATGGAGACATCCTGAAGCACCAATGGAGCATCCAATTGGCGGCTACCAGCTTCTACTCCCGGCTATTCACCAAAGAGACCATCATCAGAGATACAGAATTCCTCGCGAAGATCTCGTATCTCATCGAGGACAGAGACAACACGAGGCATGAAGCCCTCCTCCTAGCAAGAGGTTAAAGATGCGGTCTGGCTCTTAATGAACATAGCGCCCCCGGACCAGACGGGTTCACGGGCGTGTTCTTCCGTACCTGCTGGGACATCATTAAGTCTGACATCCACGAGGCCACCATTGCCTTTTTACAAGGTGCCAGGTACCCTAGATCTATTTTATGTGCTAACTTGATCCACATTCCAAAACAGGAGAACCCAAAAACTTTCAAATACCTTCGTCCCATCAGCCTTTGCACTTTTACCAATAAAATCATCTCCAAGATCATCGCCACACGGATGATGGATCTCCTCCCCAGAATTATTTTAGAAGAGCAAAGCGGTTTCGTTCGTGGCAGGAACAACCAGGACAAAGTCATGCTTTCCCATGAAATGATCACATGCATGAAGCTTCCAGCCAGAGGAGGAAACATTGCTATTAAATTGGACATGGAAAAGGCTTACGATCGACTCGACTGGCAATTCATGATTTAGGTCTTCAGAGCCTTCGGTTTCTCAGAAACCTGGACCAACATTGTCTGGAGATCGATCAGTAATTTATGGTTTTCCACTGTTATCAACGGTCAAGCCGAAGGTTTCTTTAAAGCCAGCCGCGGTGTCAGACAAGGCGATCCCTTATCGTCCACCATTTTAATCATCGTCGTGAAAGCCCTAAGTAAAAACCTGAATAAGATGGCGACCACCCCAAACTTCTTCCATTTTTACTCCGCCAGTGGCTGTCCGATCGTCATCCACCTTGCGTATGCTGACGACATCCTCATCTTCTCCTCCGAGGATGCAAGATCCGTAGAAGTTTTCCATAACATGCTACTCAAATACACGGCGTGTTCTGGCCAGTGCATCAACCCTAACAAAAGTGTGATCTACGTCCACCATAAGTCCAATCAAGATCATACAGTCACCCTCACCAACATCACTTCATTTACAGTCTTGTATCCGCTTTTTACCTACCTCGGCAGCCCGCTGGTGTATGGAAAATCGAACACTGGCATCTTTGAGGGTCTGGTGAGTAAAATCAGAAGGAAGATCGAAGGGTGGCATAACGCTACGCTATCGCCAGAAGGCAAAATAATCTTGATCAAACATGTTCTCTCATCTATCCCCGTATATACCCTTGTGGCTTATTCTCCTCCCAAGAAGGTGCTGACTAACATCGAAAACCTCTTCTCCGACTTCTTCTGGAGCCACAGCCAAGGAAAGAACAAGCACCATTGGGCCAGTTGGGATACTATGGCCAAGCCCACTGCCGAAGGAGGCCTGGGCTTTGACTGGATGTCACACATTGTCGACGCCTTCTCGATGAAGTTGTGGTGGAAGCTCCGAATCGGTAGGAACTTGTAGAATCGCTTCATGAAAGCCAGATATTTTAAATATATTCACCCGTCCAACGCGATCTCGAACTGCCGATCCTTCGCGGCTTGGCGTCGGATCTGGCACGGCTGCCACCTTGTCGAACAGGTCATACGTCTGCAGCTGGGATCTGTGACTCTCATCTGTTCTGCGAACGATAGGCCGGAGACAATCTTCTTCCTCACCTACCTGCTGCCTCTGGCAACAGCAAGATTAGAGAGATCTGGGGCAAAAATGGAACTGGAACTGGAATAAGGTGCGAGACTGGATTGGAGCGGAAACAGATTTACTTAGAAGTTTGCAGATCTCGGCCAACCCAGACAGACTGTATTGGTCGCCCACAACTAACGACGCTTTTACGGTGGCCACCGCCAGAAGTCTCGCCCGCGGCACTGGCACCCCTTTCCCAACTTTGGGTCATTTCTAGCACACCTGCATCCCCAAGAAATGGTCTTTCCTTATTTAGAGAGCCTATCACCGAAAAGTCCCCACCGACGACAACCTCAACATCATCGGCTTCAGTCTGGCATCTGCATGTCATTGCTACAAGGAGAAGCAGCAGGAAACTATAGACCATATTCTTCGCCACGGAGATTTATCGAGCAAGACTTGGGCCACCGTATCCCACAAATACAGTCAATCCATCATTGATGGGGGCTTCAACGATCTCTTGTCCGATTGGGCTAACACCTCCCACGAATATCAGATCGTTGTAGCCGCCAATACGTGGATCATATGAAAGAACAGGAACAAAGCTAGATACGAAGGGCACCAATACTCGGCCGACCAGCTTATCAGAGAAACTCTCCGTCAAGCCTTCAAAGTTAGCAAGCTCTGCAACTACGATCACCAGGATTTTTGGGCATCAGTACTTTCCTGAAGTGAGGTAGAGTGACCGGCCGCTTTCTCGTTGTGCTTTTTTCTTTCCTCTCTCTCTCCTTTGTAATGGCTCTTACTTGTAAAGGCTTCAGTTTTATACTTTTTTTTGAATTAAATATATATATATATATATATATATATATATATATATTAGAAATGCTATGACATTTCTCGTTGTGCTTTTTTCCTTCCTCTCTCTCTCCTTTGTAATGGCTCTTACTTGTAAAGGTTTCGATATTTTGTGACTTTTTTGAATAATAAGCGGACTCCCCCAACCCGCTCATCAGAGTGGCCAACAAGCTCAAGGCCACGAAGCATGCCCTTTCGATATGGAGCATATAGGCATATGGGGAATTTTTCAGGCCGTTCGTGTTGCCGAAGATGATGTCACCCGGGCCGAAACTTTGTTCGCGATTGAGCGTTCGCCTACGGCCAGGGCGGCCCTAACCTAACCAAAGCTATTCTCAAATTTTGACTGAAGGTTGAGACCGATTTTTGGAAACAAAAAGCCAAGCTTAGATGGGACAGTGAGGGGGACAAAAACTCGAACTGTTTTCATGTCTGCGTCAAAGGTCGCAGACAGAAATTAACCCTACATCAGATAGCCGACGAATCATGGAACATCATCAACGACGGGGTATCCAAGTGGCTGCCGCTAAGTTCTACTCCCAGTTGTTTACCAAAGAAACGATCCACAGAGACAACTCCATCCTGGCTGAGATACCTCACCTCATCAAACGACGACGACAATAGCCAGCTGGAACTCATCCCCTTCGAGAGCGAGGTGAAAGACGCGGTGTGGGCACTTGACGAGCATAGTGCGCCAGGACCTAACAATTTTTCAGGGGGTATTTTTTTGTACCTGCTGGGATATCATCAAGTATGACATCCACGAAGCGGTCACGGCCTTCTTCCAGGGAGCTACCTACCCCAGAGCTATATCGAGCGCCAATCTCATCCTTATCCCCAAAAAAGATAACCCGAAGACATTTCGAGATTTTTGCCCTATCAGTCTTTGCAGTTTCACCAACAATATCATCTCCAAAATCATCGCCTCCCGCATGTCCGAAATTCTTCCCAAGATAATCTCAAAGGAGCAGAGTGGATTTGTCAAAGATAGAAATATCTAAGACAATATTATGCTGTCTCATGAGCTCATCACCTGCATGAAGTTCCCAAAGAGGGGTGGCAACATAGCTATCAAACTAGACATGGAGAAAGCGTATGACAGGTTGGATTGGCAATTCATGATCTGGGTTCCCAGGGCCTTCGAATTTTTAGAAACGTGGACCAACATAGTATGGAGATCGATCAGCAACTCCTGTTTCTCAACGATCATCAATGGGTAAGCTGACTGTTTCTTCAAATCCTGTCGTATGGTTAGGCAAGGAGACTCATTATCGTCCACTATCTTCATCATTACGGCAGACGCTTTGAGTAGACAGCTGAATTGTATTACTAGAGCCCCGAACTTCCAACACTTTTATACTGTCAGTGGTTGTCCGATTATCGCTCATCTGGCCTACGCTGATGACATCCTTATTTTCTCCTCTGGGGACGTTGGGTCAGTGGAGGTAGTCCACAACACGCTCCAAAAATACAACAGGTGCTCTGGCCAGAAGGTCAACCCTGCCAAGAGTGTGATATACGCCCATCACAATATTAAGAGTGAGCATGCGGCTAGCCTATCCAGCATCACCTCTTTCACTGTTGATCACCTTCCATTCCACTACCTTGGTTGCCCCTCGTATACGGTAAATCTAACACTGGCATTTTTGAGGAGCTGATTCGCAAAATCAGGAAAAAAAATTGAGGGGTGGCATAATGCTACTCTATCCCCGAGCAAAAAGATTATCCCCATCAAACATGTGCTAACCTCCGTCCCCATCTATACCCTAGCTGCGTGCTCCCCCCAAGAAAGTTCTTTCGACGATTGAGAGCATCATCACTAATTTCTTCTGGGGTCACAACGAAGGCCACGACAGACATCACTAGGCCAGTTGGGACTCTATGGCTAGGCCCACTGATGAGGGGGGTCTAGGATTCACCAAACTCTCCCACATTGTTGACGCCTTCTCGATGAAGCTGTGGTGGAAGCTTCGTACTAGTCAGAACTTATGGACTAGATTCATGAAGGCCAGATACTTCAAATACGTTCACCCATCGCTGGCTATCTCCAACTATAGATCTTCCGCAGCTTGGCGGCCGATTCTCACGGGGCACTCCATCGCTGAACCAGTGATAAGGCTCCAACTGGGTAATGGCGAATCTTCGACCTTCCTGGAACGTTGGACGGGAGACTCCTTGCTCCACAGCCTCCCGACGGCTTCGGGAAACATCAAGATCAAGGATTTGTTGAACCAACCAGGGAATGACTAGAATTGACTAGAATTGGAACCATGTTCGAGATTGGGTTGGGGAAGAGGCAGTAAAGTGCATTCACAACAACTATCTTAAGCTGGGTCCCGAGCCCGATGTGTTGAGGTGGTCAGCTGAAGCTTCTGGCTCCTTCTCGGTCACCTCGGCGAGAAGAGTGGTTCGGGGCATTGCGGTGCCATCCCCCACCATCGTGGCCTTCTGGCAAACCTGCATCTCCAAAAATTGGTCCTTCATTATTTGGAGAGCATTTCGCAAGAAGTTGCCTAATGATGACAATCTCAACACCATTGGGTTCAACCACGCGTCTGCATGTAATTGCTGCTCGGAGCATCAGATCAAAAGCTCTGACCACATTTTTTGTCAAGGGGATTTACCTGTCCTGGTCTGGAGAGTCCTCTCTCAGCATTACGGGCAGCATCGGAGGGTGGGCGCCTCAACGACCTCTTGGCAGAATGGGACTCTACTTCCTACGGCCACCAGATCGTCGCGACGGCTGCGACGTGGGTCCTCTGGAAGAATCATAATAAGGCGAGATATAAGGGCCATCAGTACTGTAAGCCCCCTAATTTTCTACTAGAATTTTTTTATTTTAAAATATATGTTTGTATTTATTTTTGTACTTCGTATCTACACGTCGCATACAAGTTCGTATTTTTATTTGCATGGCGAGCGAGATTGCATTTTGTATTTGCTCGACGAGTACGAATATGTGTCGAGGTACATATTTAGAAAAAAAAAAATTTTTATAAATTTTATTTTATAGGAAAAGTACATATGATAAATATTTTAATTTCAAAAAGAGTTAATTTACTCGATTTGAAAATTTTTGTTTATATAAGAGATATGCTAGATATTTACGAAATTTAAAATTTGTTATTAATCTATTTTGTCATTTACAAAAGCTATTTTTATAATTTAATATTTAAGTAATATCCTTAATTTTCAAAATTAATTATTTTTATATTTATTTAAATATGGAAATGATACTTGAGATTTTATTGATTTTAATATTTGGTTAAATATGCTAATTTAAATTAGAAAAGATTTCATTGGAATTTGAATTAAATCAGTGGAGGTTTGTATTGGATTTGGATTTGAACGATTTAAAGTTTAAAGCGAATTTAAATTATATTATGATATTTTCTATTGGGATTTAAATTCTCCCAATCCCTATCCAACTGGGAATTCCCACCTCCTATAAAAGGAGAGGTACTCCTCCAGCAAATTCTACCATCCACAAATGTGTAACGTGTCTGTGTCCACCGTTCTTATTCCATATTATACAAGTACATCAATTCTCGTGTCGGACACACCCCGACACAATTAAAACCTAGACCCTAATCCAAATCATCACCGCCACCCGTCTTCATCACCTCAGCATCACCCCCGACACCATCGGCCAACTCCGGCAGCCCCCTTGCAACAACAACCACCGTGTCCTCCGTTGGTCGAGTTACCGGCGAGCTCCCGCCTCGCCTCCCCGGCATCGATTACCACGCTCGATCCCTCCGCCCTCCGGCGCCTCCGCGCCCTGTCCGCCGGCCACCAGACCGGAATCGCCTAGGTAAGCCATTCGCCCCGCACTTTCCCGAATCCTCTCCCTCTGTGTAATAATTTGGGAGGAGTAGTGATATGGATTAAAAGGTTACTTAGGAATAATTAAGTTATTATTATTAATATTATTATTATTATAATTATATCATTATTATTATTATTTTCATTATTATTATTATAACCCATTATTATTATTATCATTATTATCATTATTATTACTGGTATTGAATTAGTAGTGTATTAATTTTTGTTTATTTAAATAAATTGATAACGCATATTTTTCCAAAAAATTATTTGTACACTACTATAGCCCTAAAAATTATTTTACTATATTTTAGTAAAATATTTTGACTAACGGAAAGTTACTTTTCTACAATATATATGTATATTATATATATGAGCCTAAAAAAACGAATTTCGATAGTTTCAAGTATTCATCTAAATGTATAATTGACTAATTTCAAATTGGATATATATGTACAAGTATTTTTTACATATAGATATTTTTGGAAATTTGTATACGTAACCTCCACAATTTCTCCTTGCTTAAGCACCCTTAGCATGACTAACCATCCATTCATATTTTCTCGAGAATTCGGACCATGCTGCATGGACCATGGCTATTGGACAGAACATGACTTGCTCGATCATCGCGCCACACCCGACGACACACCAGACAAGATACCTTGCCATTATACTGTTTATTTTTAGTTGTATTTTATTTACATATCACTGTTCATTTATTTCTAGTTCTTGATTACTGCCTGCTCAGTGATATTAGTTGTACCTTGTTATTTACCCTTTGATTGCATATGGACCTAGAGTTAAGGGACTACTATCTGTAGTGTATTGCATATCCCTTGACACAGTTGTACCAAGAGGATGTGTGAGATGAGTAGCATATAGAGGTTCTTGCGTGTGGGCTGATCCCCTATGTGCATGCGTTAGGACTAACTGCTAATAGAGGCAAGTTAGGAGACTTAGCAATTAGTAGGGGTACATGGTCGTGGATGCGACTTAACAGGTACATTGGGTGGGGAGAACATTACCTGACGTATGGGCTTCTATGCACTTCCCTTATTACCTGTGCGCTCCACCGGAGACGCAGGTTCCAGGTGCCCTCTAACGTTTTCCAGAGCGTTATGGACATAGCCCCTTGCATATGATGCCCTCTGACGATCTTCGGACGTTACGGACGTAGGCCCCTGGTGCCCTATATGGGGACTATGCCGATCCCATTTACAGCCAGGGCTCATACGTCGAAGGATTGTTTCTCAACTACATGATCACTTTAGTATGGTTAGATTACCTTATTGTGTCTTGTCACTTCCTTTGATTGTGGCATATTTTATATTCAGTATTATATGGCATGTTTTTCCTGTATCTTGTTACGTCCCTCTGAGGACCTGGAGATTTTTCCAGGTGTACGTTCGTGATTTCTTGCTGGTGCTCTAGCTAAGGCCATGTCTTTCTTCCTCCGTGATGATTACTCTTGGACTCGTCACTTGCTCTCGCTTGCTCAAATCTTTCTTGTATATTTGTCCATATTTAATTTAGTTGGTAGTGGATTTGTCTTCGCCCAACTATTGTGTACATGACCAACTCAAAGTTGCTTTTATATCATTATTTATCTTGTAGATGAGATTTAGTGCCCTGGGTTACTGCATTTTACAGCTTATGTATACATACGATAGTCCATATACTTCGTATGTATACAGCTGGCATGATTACATTTTAGTCCTACGTATTTTAGGACTGGGGCGTTACATGTTTTTGTGGTGGCCCATGCAGGTCTAGTTTGCCGTTTTGGTTACATGACAGTACCGAACGGGCCTGCAGTATAGGATTAGAGTTTAGAATCTCATCCACCTACTTGACATCCTTTCTTGACCTCAAATTTTGAACTCTCGTTCGACCTCCTTGAATTGCATCTTGCTTGACTCCTTCTACCATAAATTCTTAGTTTCGTGTTTAGTAAGATGACTACACTAGTATATGTCCATAGGTTAAACACATGGCTAGATGGATTGCATTGACAATTAGTATGCATTGGGATTTTATTTGAGTTATAAAGGCATTTATTTTCCTAAAAATATGATCTTAAGGATTAGTTAATTCCAAGTTGGACAGCAGCATATTTTTCGCTTTCAAAAGATAGTTGGAATTTTACCTTGCTATTACAAGGTGGTATGCATAAGACAGAAAACAAATTTGTGATTTATGATTTTTGGAAATAGCGAAATAGTTTATGATTTATTTGGGTTATGAAACCAAATTAAGAAACATCTTTAAATTGTGACCCATGATTTGAGGTTAAGTGCAATTGGGATTGTAATATGTTAAAGTTTATCTCGAAATTTATTAGAGAGAGTTTTAAATTATAACTTATGATTTCGTAAACGACTAGAGAATATGGAGGGTTTATGATTTATGGTTTATTTGAGAGCTTGAGTTTTTTTTTTAAAATTGAGTCGTACGACTTATAAGTTTATTTAATTTTGAGTTTGAAGGGATGATGGTAAAAAGTTTTGTTTAAATTATTTGGAAGATATGAAATCGACTTTAAAGAAAAATTTAAAATTCAAATTGTATCCCATGATCTATGATTTATAAAGATTATGGATATTTAAATTTTGGAGAAAAAAAAAGGAAATTACTTTTGAAGAGTAGTTGTGACTTATTGGAAGCTACATATACACAGTTGAAGGATATAGAATTAAATTCGGGAGTTATTTTAAATGTACCATTTGTAGTATAAATTTCGGCTGATAAACTTATTAAATGATGAGTTCAAGGTTTGGAGAAAAAAAATTATTCGATTTGTGAATTACGAGGATTGTTCGAGATTGACTAGAGATTTAAAATTGTGATTAAAGTTGACAGTCTAAGATAATTAAAATTTTGGCGAAGTATCTTGAAAATTTTATTGAGAAACTTTCGAGGAACTTGAAATTTTAGATTAGATCATATATTGGTAGAAGACCAAGAAGCAAGTAAGGTCACCCTAGTAAGATAGAAGTACCCCACATTAGATTGCCATATCACCTATGATTATGGTATTGCATATACACAAGTATAGTTAGTCATCGACTAAACCGATGAACATATGTTTGACTCACTCGACCTTCCCTCCAAGCTAGATCTTTATTCGTGACCATCTAATTGTTGGAAACTCATAAATGATTATAATCATTCCCTTAACCATACCCTTACCCATGAGACTACTTTCTCTCAACTGTGCCTCTAACTTATCTTAGCTTGATCTACGAGATTTCCTAAATTATCATTATTTCGTGCTATATCCTTTTATTTTGAGTATTAATTAGTACCTTATGAAAACCCACTTTCTATTTTGATCATTCGGCGTTCCCTATCGTGACTTCAATATTTGGAGCACAACACTAGACTTTTCCTTCCAACAAATTTTACATGCAAAACCTAGACGAGCTCACCTTCATGTAGGTATATCATGTTCCACTAAAACACGTCCCCTTGTACTCTATTTTTATGGTACGACTTTTGGGCCATAAAGACTCAACCATAACCCCTACCATGGTACCGATATGGACTCCACCTCGACCCAATTTTTCGACCTAATATGTGATTGCGATCTGTTAAATGCTTAACCTTGTGTTTTATCTTGACTGCTTAACCCTTGTCATTTTATTTTCTTGTATTATCTTGATTTACTTAGACCCATAACACCTTTTACTCTTCATGCAATATTAGCAACACTTACTTTTCTCCCTTCCAATTAAATTGCTTTCTCATATTCCACTATGATTTCTCCATTGTTTATGCAACCTTGTTCCTTGTATGATTCCCTTATGCGAAATAAAAATTCGATCATGACAATCTTGGGTTAGTAGAGGTTAGATTGGAGAACCCCACAGCATGGATAAATAATGTAGTGGTTAAGATAATTACGAGATTATGAGGTATAGATGGGACGTGAATAAAAATGTGCGATAATTCTGAATAGATGAGGAAAGGAATGATATATTATGTGTTGACGAAACACTCAAGGATAAATAGACTTCGCAAATTTCAAACTTTGTTTTAAGGTAACTAAATATTGAGCGAAGAAATTCTTAAAGTGTGGTAGTTTAAGAACCAAATTTATATACTAAATTGATGGATGCAAATTTTCGATAAAGACAAATTTTTGACGGTGCCTTTGATAACACATAGTGCCATGATGATATTAGTTTTCAAGTATAACAAATTGTTGAAGAAAGAAACCTTTACATTCTTATTAAGATGATTATGCATAGGCAGTTAAGATGAGTTTCACTTCTACCATCAAAAAGAAGAGATTGTTGGAGTCAAATTTTCGAGAGAGACTAATGAATATTTTAAAAAAAATTCAATTATGATGATAAAAATTGAGTTATGAAGATATATGGCTAGTTTTCGAGATTTATCGAACATAGAAGACGCACTTTTATTTTGGTACTTAGGGATGCATTGTGCATTGAGCAATAAATACAAATTTGTAGTAAGAAGATTCTAACTTTTACTTGAGCCAAATTGGTTGAAGATTTTTGAATTTTAATTTTAGAGGAAATCATAACTGGAAAGATATATATATAAGTGAGCTAGTATAATTGGAGATTATGGAATTAAAAATTTGAGACTAATTGAAATTCTACGACAAGATAGAGGAAGTTAGAGTATAATTATAATCATATTGAGTTTTGTTAAATGTTAAGGGGACGTGCTACGAAAGTAATTTTTTGGAAAGAACAATTTATGATGAGAGATAGTATACGAATATTGACAATATCAAAGGATTAAGGAGTTTATTACCTGCTTATAAGGTTGCCCTTTTTAGGGTTAATGTTAGGGTTGATCAAGCTTAGTCATTGATTGGTTGTCATATTCATGATCGTAATCTAAACTGAAACAATCGAATTTTTGTTCTAGTCGATCAAATGACATGTTGCCAATGAAATGCCGCTCACCATCCCGTCGAATATTTTTGCGTTCTCGTCTAAAGAAGATTTCGTACTTTCGTTCGAATAATATTCTTTCTATTCTCTCGACCCTACCTACCCTATCTACTCCTAAATTTCGAGGACGAAATTCTTTTAAGTTGGGTAGGATGTAAGCCCCCTAATTTTCTACTACGATTTTTTTAGTTTAAAATATATGTTTGTATTTATTTTTGTACTTCGTATCTACACGTCGCATACAAGTTCGCATTTTTATTTGCGTGGCGAGCAAGATTACATTTTGTATTTGTTCGACGAGTGCGAATATATGTCGAGGTACATATTTAGAAAAACAATTTTTTTATAAATTTTATTTTATAGGAAAAGAACATATGATAAATATTTTAATTTCAAAAAGAGTTATTTTATTCGATTTAAAATTTTTTGTTTATATAAGAGATATTCTAGATATTTGCGAAATTTGAAATTTGTTATTAATCTATTTTGTCATTTACAAAAGCTATTTTTATAATTTAATATTTAAGTAATATCCTTAATTTTTGAAATTAATTATTTTTATATTTATTTAAATATGGAAATGATACTTGAGATTTTGTTGATTTTAATATTTGGTTAAATATGCTAATTTAAATTAGAAAAGATTTCATTGGAATTTGAATTAAATCAGTGGAGGTTTGTATTGGATTTGGATTTGAACGATTTAAAGTTTAAAGCGAATTTAAATTATATTATGATATTTTCTATTGGGATTTAAATTCTCCCAATCCCTATCCAACTGGGAATTCTCACCTCCTATAAAAGGAGAGGTACTCCTCCAGCAAATTCTACCATCCACAAATGTGTATCGTGTCTGTGTCTACCGTTCTTATTCCATACTATACAAGTACATCAATTCCCGTGTCGGATACACCCCGACACAATTAAAACCTAGACCCTAATCCAAATCATCACCGCCACCCGTCTTCATCACCTCAGCATCACCCCCGACACCATCGACCAACTCCGGCAGCCCCCTTGCAACAACAACCACCGTGTCCTCCGTTGGTCGAGTCACCGGCGAGCTCCCGCCTCGCCTCCCCGGCGTCGATCACCACGCTCGAGCCCTCCGCCCTCCGGCGCCTACGCGCCCTGTCCGCCGGCCACCAGGCCGGAACCGCCTAGGTAAGCTCTTCGCCCCGCACTTTCCCGAATCCTCTCCCTCTGTGTAATAATTTGGGAGAAGTAGTGCTGTGGATTAAAAGGTTACTTAAGAATAATTAAGTTATTATTATTAATATTATTATTATTATTATTATTATTATTATTATTATTATTATTATTATTATTATTATATCATTATTATTATTATTTTCATTATTATTATTATAACCCATTATTATTATTATTATCATTATTATCATTATTATTACTGGTATTGATATTAATATTATTATTATATTATTATTCTTAGAATTAGTAGTGTATTAATTTTTGTTTATTTAAATAAATTGATAACGCATATTTTTCCAAAAAATTATTTGTACACCACTATAGCCCTAAAAATTATTTTACTATATTTTTGTAAAATATTTGAACGAAAAGTTACTTTTCTATAATATATATGTATATTATATATATGAGGCTAAAAAAAAACGAATTTCGATAGTTTCAAGTATTCATCTAAATGTATAATTGACTAATTTCAAATTGGATATATATGTACAAGTATTTTTTACATATAGATATTTTTGGAAATTTGTATACGTAACCTCCATAATTTCTCCTTGCTTAAGCACCCTTAGCATGACTAACCATCCATTCATATTTTCTCGAGAATTCGGACCATGCTGCATGGACCATGGCTATTAGACAGGACATGACTTGCTCGATCATCGCACCACACCCGGCGACACACCAGGCAAGATACCTTGCCATTATACTGTTTATTTTTAGTTGTATTTTATTTACATATTACTGTTCCTTTATTTCTAGTTCTTGATTACTGCCTGCTCAGTGATATTAGTTGTACCTTGTTATTTACCCTTTGATTGCATATGGACCTAGAGTTAAGGGACTACCGTCTGTAGTGTATTGCATATCCCTTGACACGGTTGTACCACGAGGATGTGTGAGATGAGTAGCATATGGAGGTTCTTGCGTGTGGGCTGATCCCTCATGTGCATGTGTTAGGACTAACTGCTAATAGAGGCAAGTTAGGAGACTTAGCAGTTAGTAGGGGCACATGGTCGTGGATGCGATTTAACAGGTACATTGGATGGGGAGAACATTACCTGATGTATGGGCTTCTATGCACTTCCCTTATTACCTGTGCGCTCCACCGGAGACGCAGGTTCCAGGTGCCCTCTGACGTTTTCCAGAGCGTTATGGACGTAGCCCCTTGCACATGATACCCTCTGACGATCTTCGGACGTTACGGACGTAGGCCCCTCGTGCCCTGTATGGGGACTATGCCGATCCCATTTACAGTCAGGGCTCATGCGTCGAAGGATTGTTTCTCAACTACATGATCACTTTAGTATGGTTAGATTACCTTATTGTGTCTTGTCACTTTCTTTGATAGTGGCATATTTATATTTAGTATTATATGGCATGTTCTTCCTGTATCTTGTTACATCCCTCTGAGGACCTGGTGATTTCTCCAGGTGTGTGTTCGTGATTTCTTGCAGGTGCTCTAGCTAAGGCCATGTCTTTCTTCCTCCGTGATGATTACTCTTGGACTCGTCACTTGCTCTCGCTTGCTCAAATCTTTCTTGTATATTTTTCTATATTTAATTTAGTTGGTAGTGGATTTGTCTCCGCCCAACTATTGTGTACATGACCAACTCAAAGTTGCTTTTATATCATTATTTATCTTGTGGATGAGATTTAGTGCCCTGGGTTACTGCATTTTACAGCTTATGTATACATACGATGGTCCATATACTTCGTATGTATACAGCTGACATGATTACGTTTTAGTCCTACGTATTTTGGGACTGGGGCGTTACAAGTACTCTGCCGACCAGCTAATTAGGGAGGTACTCTGACAGTGCCACTAGATCAGATCCTTTTGCTCGCACGACCAGTCTCTCTTCTGGAACTCTCTTCTTTCCTAGCTCCTCGGATTTTGCGTCTATTTTATTGGTGTCTTGTATAGGTATCAGATTTTTGGGCCTAGCGCCGCCACCTCGTGTGTCATTTGTCCTACGGATCTTTTTGCATTGAGAGGCTTCCCCTTTCTTGTTGTATTTTGCTTTTTTGTGCTTACTTGTAAAGGCTTCGACATTTTGTGCCTTGATTGAATAAAGAGGAAACGGTTCTTAAATATATATATATATATATATATATATATATATATATATATATATATATATATATATATATAAAACCAAACCGGTGGACGACTCCACCCGACCTTGGCCCGGAGGCCGTGGCCACCGCCACCCAGCCACCTCTGTGGGAGGGAGGACTCGAACCCGACCCTCACCCCCGGTGCACGGTGGTGTTACCAGTACACCACAACTCGATGTGCTCTTAAATATATATATATATATATATATATATATATATATATATATATATATTTTAAATATATATATATATATATATATATATATATAAACTATATATATATATATATATATATATATATATATATATATATATATATATAATTTTTTTTTAAATATATATATATATATATATGTATATATATATATATATATATATATATATATATATATATATATATTATATATATATATATATATATATATATATATATATAAAATATATATATATATAATTTTTTTTTAAATATATATATATATATATATATATATATATATATATATATATATATATTATATATATATATATATATATATATATATATTTGTATATATATTTATATATATATTTTTTTATATTTATATATATATATTGTGAAACCCATATTTTTGTAATTAATTATTAATAGTGTTTTAGTGTGATAATTAGTATTTCTAATTTTTTATTATTATTATTATTATTATTAAATATTTTTGGGTGCAAATTATTGCAAATTTATTAACAACATGGACTTTTGATTTAGACCCAAACCCGAGTCCGAACCCAGACCCAGGCCTGAGCCAAACCCAATCCCATTTTCTTAAATCTGATTTTGACTTGGCTAATTATTATTATAAAAAAAATATATATAGTTATAGCTGGTCCCGTAGGACCAGCACCCCACTCACACACACACGAATTGGCAAAACCCCCTCATTTCCGTAACTCCCCAACTTAACTCCCCTCCTTTTACTCTCAGCATAACTCCTCACTTTACCACTCCACTCTTTATTAACTCCTCTCTCTCCCACGTTCTCTCAAAACTCACACAGAAGAGAACTCTTACACTCTCTTCCTCCTCACAATACTCTCAAATCTCTTCACCTCTCTCCCTCTCTCTGTTCCAACTAAACCTCTCTCTCACTCTCACGAGAGAAAACCCAAGCCCTAACCCCATACCCGTGGCCGAGCTCCCCACCGGCGCCTCCCCGTCCAGTGCGCACAGCCCCGAGCTCGCGAGGCCGCGCCCCCGCGCCGACCTCTCCGGCCAGATCCGCCGGCGCGGCTCCTCGCGCCCGCACCCGACCCTGTCCCAGCGCACCCCGCGCCTCCGGCAGACTTCCCTGTCCAGCGCGAGCCCCTCTCTGCGCGGGATCTGCTCCGACGAGGCGTGCCCTAGCCGCAGCCGACCGGCCTCCTCCCCGTGGCCCTCTCCGCGCTGTCCAGCGCGCGAGCCCCCTCTTCCGCGGACCCTCTCCTGCTGTCCAGCGATCCGTGGAGCTCTTCGCTGTCCAGATCCGCAACCCTGTGGTCCGAACGCTGTTTCGGTTTTTCCTAAGCTTTTCCCGCGGCTCCCCGCCAACAGAAATTTGGTAAATTCTTGTTAATCACAGTAGTTCGTCCCTCCCGTAGAGTCTGTGATGAGAATCGGTCCCCGGTTTCCCTTTGGGAAATCCGGTTAGCTGCGTAGTATATTCGGTTAGCTGCATTAGCATATTTTCTGTGATTTTTATCTGCTGGTTTGGGTGGTTTGGTTTGATTACGGGATTCCCGGATATTTCGGGAAGTTCTGTGGATTGGGAATTAATTTCTGGTAGCTTGGAAATATTTTGGTGGATATATTTGCGGGATTATTATTGGGTTGGAATAATTGTAGGTTTTCTGTGGCACATTTTCTAGTTTTGGGTTGTCCCGAAATAGAGGAAATGCTGCCCAAATTTTTACAAAACTTTATTTATTTTGATTGAAATCGGTTTTCGGAAAATGAATTTTAAACTGATTTTTCGGGCGACGACCGTACCGGTCTGTGGGCCCCGGCGAAATGCAAACGCACCGGTCCGACCGGGCGTTGAGGTATTAGCTGGATTTTGAGGAATGGACCGAGTCTGAGACTCTTAGCAATTATTTTAAATTATTTTATTTAATATTTAGGCTATTTAATATAGTTATTTATTTACTGCACTTTATTTAGAAATTAAATTATTTTTCTCTTATTTGATGTAAAAAAAATAATTGTACCGGGCATAAGCCCATAACTCTAGGATGATTAGCTGTGCCCATGTATTGTTTAGCGTAGGTTTTACTTTATTTTTCTGGGTGGATGTTGATCTTGGGTGGTATTTTGATTAGACGTATAAATCGTAGTTAGAGCGTAATTTTATAATTAATCAAGAATTAATTAAATGGATAAAATATTAGTAAATAACTAGTTCATGATTTATCACTATAAGAAACTATAATTTTATAAATATATTACAAAAACACAAAGTTTTCCAAGTTAATTGGTCCTTGTTATTATTTCCAAATAACCAAATTAATCGGTTTAATCAACGCACGTAGTTGCGACGTAATCGTTAGCTGTAAATTAATACAACTTAAAACCTGACTAGGATTTACTACTAGAGATTGCAACTAGCACACTTAGTCTGGTTATTCAAGGTTCTAAGTCGAGTTCTCAACTGTAGGAACTCGAAGTTACACCTGACGTTCCTCCTCGGTACCGACTCGTCTATCCAGTCATTCTAAAACAAAGGCAAGTACATTTATGTTGATTACAATTATTTAATAATCACTTCACTGCAATTTTAAACCACTATTCAAACACGAACTCCTTCGGGAGTATTGACTGTACTGTTGGGGACTGGGGGAGTAGAGTAATGTTTATGACCACATCCAAATTACTGTAACTGACTGTATTAGCTTTCCCCTCTTCACACGGGGACAAGCCATACCGTATCGCTAGATACTACTGTAACCCAAGCCGGTCATATACATTGCCTATTCACATCACTGTACTGTATTGTTTCAAAACTATTCATCTTCAAACTGTTTAAAAGTGCATGATTTTATTGTTAAATTAATTGTCAAGAATAGCATGAATTGTACTTTGCTCCCTCCTGACTGGAGAACCAACATTTTAGGTATCACTGATGAGGCTTTGTTCCGCGATATTTTCCGAGGTCCCAACTAGAGGACGATGATCTCGAGACTGATGAGCTGGTTGCCTAGATTTTTCTTCTTCTTTATAATTCATGATGTTTGTGGAAAGCAATGTACTTCAGATGTATTTTTCATTTTATTGTAAAAAGTTTTAAACTATTCGAATTATTAAAGTTGTGGCAATTAGACTGTGTTGTTTTATTTACCTGCATGAGTGATACAGCTTACTGCCGCCGTCTCAACAACGGTGCAGGCTGGGCATGATCTGATTCGACCCAAGAAATTGGGACCGGGTCGTGACATGTTTTTAGTGGTGGCCCATGCAGGTCTGAACAACGACTTAGGAAAACATATTTAGAAACAATTAGAACACTAGAACATCAATTTGTCACAACATAGGACCGAAATATATTATAAATAAATATTTTTGTATGATTATAGACTGGTAGGATACCTTGCTTATGTTTGCATCCTAAACCTTCCAGAGAATGACCATTGACAAGATCAATCCTGCTGGCGATGAGGTGTCATCTCCGAATCATATCCCATCTCCTCAACCAAGTCCAGGGTCTTTTCCCTCGCGGCTGTTTGACCGTCCTCATAGTGCATCCAGTGAAGTTTTTCCTACACTGGCGATTCCTACATCATCTCAAACTGAGTTGCATTTCCTAGGTGGAGTATTCATTTTGTTGCTCCACCAGTACCAGCAAACATCTTCCAAATGGTTGCCCTATTTCAAGTAATCCTGGAGTTCCAGAAAGCTCAAGATGAAGCCCAACAGGAACAGAAGAATATCACGAGAGAAGACATGAAGAACGTCAATGATGTAGCCTTAGCTATCTTAAACCAAGTTGGAGCGGAACCTCACCCTAGGAGGGGTACCCCTGAAATCTAGAAGACATTTTGAGCCCTATCCGACAGTTATATCGTAAGAAACTATTGGTTTGTGGCTACTGTAAAAGGCTTGGTCACCAAACCAATATTTGTCACAAGAGATTGGAGAAATGTTTGGTATGTGGATCTGCTGAACATCGGGTAAAGGATTGCCCCTTATCTTTCCATCAAACCAGAGCTCTTATCCCAGCAACACCTGTTAGGCCACAACCCAGAGACTCTCTTCCTATCTAGCAGACCTTGCCTCCTACAAAGGCATGATGCAGACTCGAAGTTCATAGAAGATGAAGGACCAGATCAATGAAGGCTCTAGGATTTATCCAATATAGAACTTCACCTTAGGGAACACCTATCTTGTTTGTGCCCAAGAAGGATGGAACAACTGATGTGCATGGATTACCAGACACTAAAGAACAAGTACCTTTTCTGGATTGATGATCTGTTTGATCAATTTGAGTGGAGTGGAGTTAAGGAATTTTCGAAGATTGACCCGATCACCATTAGATCAAGGTCAGGGAAGAGGACATTCCCGAGACGGCATTCAACACTAAGTATGGGTAGTTTTATTTGGTCATGACGTTGGACTGACAAATACTCCTGCTGTGTTCATGAATCTCATGAATATAGTTTTCATGAGTATTTGAATCAGTTTATCTTCTCCATAGATAACATTCTGATATATTCGAAGACTGAAGAAGAGCGTGAAGAACATCTGAGGAAAGTTCTGAAAACTTTGAAGAAAAAGAAGTTTTATGGTAAGTTATCTGAACGTGGATTTTTCTTTGACAAGGTGGATTTTTGGCCATGTTGTCAAGAGAAGAAATTTCGATGGAAGATAGCTGCTGTTGAAAAGTGGTATACCCCAAGTTCAATTCGAAAGATTCTTGAACTTGGCCGGCTACTATCAGAAGTTCATGAAGGATTTTGCCAAGATTGACTGAGCCAATAACGAAGCTCACTTGGAAGAATGAAGAGTTCATCTGAACAAAAGTTTGCCAGGCGGCATTGAGGAGCTGAAGAAGATACTTACCACTACACCAATCCTTGCGCTACCCGCAGGAACCGGTGGGTTCTCAATTTACAGTAATGCCTCTGGAAAAGGACTGGGCTGCATTTTTCAACAACATAGAAAAGTAATTGCTTACACATGTAGGCAACTACAGACTCATGAGAAGAATTATCCCACATCTAATTTGAAATTTGCTTTAATTATCTTTACTTTGAAGCTATGGAAGCAGGATTTTTATGGAAAAGGGAGTGAAATATATATACGGAGTACAAAAGTCTGAAATATGTCTTCACTCAGAAAGGGCTGAATGTTAGACTAAGAAGATGGCTGAAGCAGATGAAGGATTTCGACATCAACCTGCAGTACCATTCAGGTAAGGCTAATATGGTCGCTGATGCACTTGGTCGATACTGATGGCGAAGTTCTTAGCCAAGGACTAGCACCTGCTAGAAGACGCCGAGAAGCTTGGACTGGAGGTTATACTACCTGGAGATAGAAGGACAGAGCTGGATGCTGATTCAGTATTGATGAAGTTTGAGGCTGATGGACAAAAATCAAGAGGATGTAGTTTCAAAACGAGGCACTTTGCAGGCTTAGAGATCAAGTGTTGGCAGGAACACTTGAGGGTTTCTAAATTGATCAGCAGTGGAACTCTGAAGAATGGTACGAGACTTTGCGTATCGGCTGACAAACGGAGGAACGAGTTGATGAAAGAAATACACCAGTCGCAGTTTTCCATATATTCAGGAGCTAATAAGATGTATCGGAATATGCCTCCATTGATTGGTGCTGTGGAATGAAGAAGGACAATTCCAGGTATGGGATTAGATGTGAATTTATCAACATGAAAAATTTAGCAAGAGAACAACAAGTTTGTTGCAGCCGCTGGACAATTCGGAGTGGAAGTAGAAGCGTATAACAATGAACTTTGAGTAAGGATTGCCTTGTTCTCAAGGAGGGAAGGGCACCAATTGGATTATAGTGGACCGACTGACTAAGTCAGCACACTTTATTCCCTTCAAGGTTAGTTTATTCACCTAGAAGTTGGCAGCATTGTACGAGAGGCATCCCTACCGGATTTATGGAGTACAAACCGGCGGACATTCAAAGAAGATAATCCAGACGCTTGAAGATGTATTGAGATTTTGCGTCTTAGATTTTGGTAGGTCTTGGGAAGACCAAATTGCTTTTGGTGAAGTTTTCTCCTACCAGAGGAACAATCAGTTTTGACGGAGCTGGAAATTGAGGCCAGGTACATCAGGTCATTTGAAGTTTAAGACGAGTTGGAAGTAGCGTACCAGTTAGCTCTACCAGCTAATCTTGAGAGTGTGCAACGTCTTCTACGTCACAGCTCAGACGCTACTTTTCGGATCCGAGTCACATTTTGGATAATTCAGAGCTCAAGATTGGAATCAACCTTTCAGTGCCAGAGAAACCAGTTGCAAGTCTAGTCAGAGATGAGAAGAAATCAGAATTTGAGCCATCACTTAAACTCCTATTCCTTATCTTTTCTTTTTCCCGTTCTAAATTTGACTAATGCTGCTAAGTTAGCCTAGTTTTGCAAGCTATCTCTTTAAATCAAGCTTGATCATGATGATATTTTATTGGGTGCACCCACTAATATATTGTCTAATCAGGACCGGTATATGATGGTCTGATCAACCTCTGTACTTTGGTTCGCTTTTGTATTTTCTACATGGATGATATCATAAATGAAACTTATCCCTAAACTGTCTCATCCACGACTGCTTTGAAAATTCTTATTTTTGGACCTGAGTTACGAGTGTAGTACCCGTACCTGTTTGAATCTCCTACCCTGCCTTTAATTTCGATGACAAAATTTTCTAAGGAGGAAAGATTGTGAAACCCATATTTTTGTAATTAATTATTAATAGTGTTTTAGTGTGATAATTAGTATTTCTAATTTTTATTATTATTATTATTATTATTATTAAATATTTTTGGGTGCAAATTATTGTAAAATTATTAACAACATGGACTTTTGATTTAGACCCAGACCCGAGTCCGAACCCAGACCCAGGCCTGAGCTAAACCCAATCCCATTTTCTTAAAATCTGATTTTGACTTGGCTAATTATTATTATAAAAAAATAATAATAATATAGTTATAGCTGGTCCCGTAGGACCAGCACCCCACTCACACACACACGAATTGGCAAAACCCCCTCATTTTCGTAACTCCCCAACTTAACTCTCCTCCTTTTACTCTCAGCATAACTCCTCACTTTACCACTCCACTCTTTATTAACTCCTCTCTCTCCCACGTTCTCTCAAAACTCACACAGAAGAGAACTCTTACACTCTCTTCCTCCTCACAATACTCTCAAATCTCTTCACCTCTCTCCCTCTCTCTGTTCCAACTAAACCTCTCTCTCACTCTCACGAGAGAAAACCCAAGCCCTAACCCCATACCCGTGGCCGAGCTCCCCACCGGTGCCTCCCCGTCCAGTGCGCGCAGCCCCGAGCTCGCGAGGCCGCGCCCCAGCGCCGACCTCTCCGGCCAGATCCGCCGGCGCGGCTCCCCGCGCCCGCGCCCGACCCTGTCCCAGCGTGCCCCGCGCCCCCGGCGGACTTCCCTGTCCAGCGCGAGCCCCTCTCCGCGCGGGATCTGCTCCGGCGAGGCGTGCCCTAGCCGCAGCCGACCGGCCTCCTCCCCGTGGCCCTCTCCGCGCTGTCCAGCGCGCGAGCCCCCTCTTCCGCGGACCCTCTCCTGCTGTCCAGCGATCCGTGGAGCTCTTCGCTGTCCAGATCCGCGACCCTGTGGTCCGAACGCTGTTTCGGTTTTTCCTAAGCTTTTTTCGCGGCTCTCCGCCAACGGAAATTTGGTAAATTCTTGTTAATCACAGTAGTTCGTCCCTCCCGTAGAGTCTGTGATGAGAATCGGTCCCCGGTTTCCCTTTGGGAAATCCGGTTAGCTGCGTAGTATATTCGGTTAGCTGCGTTAGCATATTTTTTGTGATTTTTATCTGCTGGTTTGGGTGGTTTGGTTTGATTATGGGATTCCCGGATATTTCGGGAAGTTCTGTGGATTGGGAATTAATTTCTGGTGGCTTGGAAATATTTTGGTGGATATATTTGCGGGATTATTATTGGGTTGGAATAATTGCAGGTTTTCTGTGGCGCATTTTCCAGTTTTGGGTTGTCCCGAAATACAGGAAATGCTGCCCAAATTTTTACAAAACTTTATTTATTTTGATTGAAATCGGTTTTCGGAAAATGAATTTTAAACTGATTTTTCGGGCGACGACCGTACCGGTCTGTGAGCCCCGGCGAAATGCAAACGCACCAGTCCGACCGGGCGTTGAGGTATTAGCTGGATTTTGAGGAATGGACCGAGTCTGAGACTCTTAGCATTTATTTTAAATTATTTTATTTAATATTTAGGCTATTTAATATAGTTATTTATTTACTGCACTTTATTTAGAAATTAAATCATTTTTCTCTTATTTG
>JANAVB010032619.1:2265024-2605024 GCA_029216955.1 Iris pallida | reverse complement strand
TATTTTCCCTCATTCTCTGATACCTTCCTGATACTGAAATGTTCTTGGGTTTTTCTGGATTTTTTATGATAATTATATGGTTTTAAATGATAATTAGTTGTGATACATATATGTAGATATGTTGTGTTGTAAATACATGACAGGGATTGTATTGGTTGCTGTTGGTTTCAAAGTATGATACTGCTCTGATATTTCGTTTCCTGTTTATACTTTTTTTCCAATTATTTTCAGTTGCAGTAAGTTTAACTGAGTTTAATTTAGGGTTTTGTGTATTATTGATGATGATGGTAATGATATGTGATCATATACCTAGCTAACCTGACACTACCTTTACATGAACCTGTAACCCCTTTTTTTTGCTATACAATGTTAACCACAATATCTATACATGCATTTTATAAACTGGACATTGAATTTACCTATAGTGATGTAATGCCCCAGTCCCAAAATACGTAGGACTAGGTACATAGACATGCCAGCTGTATACATACGAAGTATACTCCAATATATGAAAACCTCGTATGAATACATAAGCTGTAAAATGCAGTAGAACCATAACTAATCTCATCCACACAAAATAAATGAATAAAAGACATCATATAAAGATAATGAATTGTCTATGTTGGGCGGAGACAAATCCACTACCAATAAAATAAGGAAAAATATATGGAAAATGATATGAATTTGGCGAGCGAAGCGAAGACGATCCAAGCGCAATCACTTCGAAGAAATGGAGACAGACACGGCTAGAGCTAGAGCACCTGCGAAAGAAATAGCACACACCTGGAGAGATAACCAGGTCCTCAGAGGGACGTAACAAGACACATAATATTATGCCATATAAACTAAATAAATATTGCTCAAATAAATAAGTCAATTGAATTATAACATGGTCCAATACACACATATTAAACTAGCGTACCATCCCCCCAACCAAACAAGGACATGAGATGGTAAACTAATTTACGATGACGTATCTTTCCATACTATGAATCCAATATGGTATCCGGACCCCAACAAGGTTCAATACCTTTTCATCGAAGTAGTAAGTCACACCTACAACCAAACAAGGACAAGATGTGACGAACTAATCCGTGACAAGTTATTGTTCCAAGCCACGGTCAGATACAAGTACCCAAACCAAAGGTACTCGTACCTAACGGATAAGGGCGCCTAACCAACTCTAGGTGAATGCAGTTTTAAGAACAGTTCATGGTCGCATGACTACCCGGTCAAGACAAGAAAATACCAATGCAGTACCTCAGTAGCGAGTCACAGCACCATATACTATTCCTCAGTATCGAGCGAGTCTATAGCATATAGTCTACCTATCGTTCCTTAGTAGCGAGCGCGTCTACAATAGATAGGGTGGTATTCAACTTCTAATCATATTCTTCCCGCCCAATGCTAACTTATAACTGCTAAGGCTTCTAGCATGCAATTCTATTAGCAGTTGTTTCCTAACACACGGCTTATGCATACTGGTGGCCAGCCAATCACGTATGTCCGAGTCCTATATGCGACTCACAACAACGTGGTACAACATGTCAAGTCCAATGAATGCAATACACAAGGTGGTCCCTTAAATCTAGGTTTATTGTGTAAGAAAATAATACATAGCAAGAAACTGAACCGTAAATTCTAACAGGTTATGCCATGTATCACAGTTTATTTTGCATAAAGAAAATAATGAACATGCATAAAATATGAGCTAAAATAATTAAACAGCAAATGACAAGGTATCTTGCCTGGTAGGATGCCTAGTGTGCTGCGATAATCAAAGTGGCACGAACTACAACTTCGGTGCAACAACTATGCAAGGTGACCATGGATGGTGATACGGTCGGTTCCATTGGGTCCAAAAGGGTCAATTTAGTTAGGGTGGACATAAGGTAGGCTTGAATTGGTGATCGAATAGGAAAGAGGGGGTTGAGTCACGGACAGAAGGATAATTAAAGGAAATTTGATAAATAATATATTTGATTTCAGAAAACTATTTATATGATTCGAAAACTATATTTTATTATCCAAAATAATAGAAAACCATTTTAAGGCAAAAACCTGACTTTTTGTTGAAATATATTTTTGTAGGTCAAAAGCTACAGATATGACACCATAAAATAATATATATTCCAAAAATTATTTTAGGTTAAAAACTAAAAATTGCCTTAAAGTATTTTATATAATTTTTGATAATATATATGATAATTAAGAAACACTTTTTATTAGGCAAAAATATTTCAGATGGATATATAAAAAAAATCTAGAGAAATATTTTAGGGCAAGCTCATATAGTTTAAAAAAAACAATAGTACATAATAATTTTATAAACATATTAAAAGCTATTAACAATAATACTATTATTCTTGAACTAGTTACTAATAACAGTTTTAATAATACAATAAAGAATGATAGTAATAATAATAATAATAATAAATAGAAAAAAGAAAAGAAAAGAAATAAAAAAGACACAAGCAACAAAAACAACCCAACAGTGGGAACAAAAAAAAGGGGGGCTGCTCTCGTTCCTTTTCGAGTGAGAGAGAGAGAGAGGAGCTGAGAGGGAGAAGGAGTGATCGGGAGAGAGAGAGAGTGAGGCGGCGCGGATGGTGGAGGAGGGGTCGCACAGCGGTGAGAGGGCTCGGCCTCGACGCGGCGAGGGTGGAAGAACGGGATCGGAAAGGGGAAATGGGTTTTGGCACGCGGCGGAGCTTCGCCGACCCAGGAAAGTCAGAGAGCGCGCGCAGCCGACGGATGGAGGGTGCGAAGAGTAGATCGAGAGGGGCGATCGACCGCAGAGCCACGACGGCGCGTCCAGGCGCGGCTCGCGGTCATCGCTCGGCGGTGGAGGTTTTTCGGCGGACGCGGACGAGGGGAGATGGTGGCTGCGGGGTCCGGCGGAAAAACCCTCGAGCGCGGTGGCCCTCGATATCGGAGCGGCACGAAGCTCCACTCGGAGGTCGGCTCGCCGGAGATAGGCCGGCGCTATTACCGGAGGTACGTATGGTGGTGGTTTAATTTAATTTTGGGTTTATTTGGATGGTTGTCGGTCGTGGCGTGGTGATGATGATGGTGGTGGTTGTCGGCGGCCAGGATGGCCGTGACGACGGTGACGGTGTAGGTTTGGGTGGCTACGGGTGGCTGTGTCGGGGTTCGACGGAGTGTGTTGTCGTCGGGTTTGGGTTTGGGGCTGTGGTGGAGTTGCTAGGTCGTGGGGATGAGCGGGGGTTGGCCAGAAGGTGACAGGGTGGTAGTTTTTGTGGCTGCTCTCCGGTGGTCGGAGAAGAAACTGTGGTGGTTGCGTGGTTATTGGGGCTTGGTTGGGGAAGGATGTTGTTGTCGGCCACAGGTGTTGGTGACTGTCGAAGATGGTACAGCCAGGGTGACGACAGAAAGAGGGAGTCTGGTGGTAGAGCGGGGAATAGCGTGTCAGGGTTGCGTGGGTTTAGAATAGGGATAGGTTAGGGATTAATTGTGTCGGGTTTGTCGACACGAAGGGGATGATGTATATGTAAAAAAAATCTATTGGAAAGACACCCGGGGTCGGACCCGAGGCCGTCACGGAAGAGATGGACACCGACACGATGCACGTACACTTTGGGGAAATTTTGTGGAAGAATTTATAGAGGATAAAAGTTATGGAGGAGTACCTGCCTATTTATAGGATGTGGGAATTTCCATTTGGATAGGATTAGGAATATTTAAAACTCAATTAGATAATTTGTAATTTAATTTAAATCAATTTAAATTCAATTCCAAATACAAATCTAATTTAAATCTAATTAAATTTTTAGCTCAAAATCAAATAGGATAAATCAAATTTCGAATATTTAACTATTTAAATAACAAATCAAGATTTAAATGGCCACAATAACTTCCAAATATATTTTTCAAAATACCAATAATAATAATTTCAAAAATAATAAATATTTTTAAATATCTTTTTAAATAATAAAATATTAATATTAATAAATCTTGAAAATTACATTTTTTATTTAAAATAGAATAATAAATAATTACGAAATATATGTATGCACGAATAATGCATACATGATTATGCTTTTCCTAGTATACAATAAAATATTATTTATGATTAATAACTGCTAAAAACAAAAGGGTTTTTATTGCAAGGATAACAATTATATAATATTTTGAAAGTGTATAATAAAATAGAAAAAATGTTTTTCTGAAATATGTACGCTCGTACATATTCGCACTTGACGAGCAACTACAAAAAATAAAATTTCGTGCGCGACATACAATACGACTATGCGACGTACAATACAAAATTTTAAATCGGTACCAAATTTAAATAAAAAAAATTAGTATAAATTTAGGGGTTTTACATCCTACCCAACTTAAAAAAAATTCGTCCTCGAAATTAAGAATTCCTAGAGGGGTGAGAAGACACAAGGGGTATCGATGGGGATCAAAATGATGACAATGTTTTTACGAAATCACGTCGTAAGAAATCGCGATCTAGATCATAGAAAAATAATACGGTATGGTCATAATCGATAGGAAGGCTAGAGGAAGTTCTAGTATAACGCATCTGCCCTCCTAAAATAGGTGAAGGCGAAAGCAATATAGAGTTCGAAGGAGGCGTTATCGAATACGAATACGTGGTTCAAAGGCGACCGAATAATTCAAAAGAATGGTCAAGGCAGTCGTGGATGGAATTCTAGAGGACAAGTTTAATTTTGTTCCATCCACGTAGAACGATAGACAAAAGCGAACCAAAGTGCACTTGGTTGATCAGACCATCATGCACCGGTTCTGAGTAGACAATACATTAGTGGATGCATCCAATAACATACGTCATGAACAAGCTTGATAAAGAATTTAGCTTACAAAAACTAGGCTACATTAGCATCATTAGTTTAGATAGTAAAAGTATAGGCACGATGGTAGATGAATAAAAATAAATATGAATAGTCTAAGAGTCATAAGGATCTAAGTCTTGTTTATTCCTATAAACTTCATTCTACGATTTATTGACCAAGGCTTGGCTGACCAAATGGGTTAAATTCCTCTAGTCTCTATGGTCTAGATAATATTATTTGTATTCCCTTAATGGTCAAGAGTGTGACGGGTCGTGGGGTGTTCTACCCAACTTAAAAGATTAAGCTAAGGGTGTTTGGGACATCTAACTAGTAGGATCAATCTCTAGTAAGCACGAAGGGAAGATAAGGACAACGATGGAAGGAATCAAGCAAGACGTAATCGATGAGTCCAACGGTTGTTCGAATATGGAATCGAGGAATGAGGTCAAGTATGTGGATGAGATCCTAGACTTCTAATCCTATTCGCAGGCTTTGTCACCCTCATTTCCCGTATTTCCAGTATTTCGTATTTATACTCGTCTCTGGATTTTGGCATGTATTTTTTTATTTTTCTTAACTTGTGGAATTTCGGTATTTCTCGTACTTTTGGTTTTGGCATAGCTCAATTTTAATTGGATTGGGTTGGTTTGGTTTGGTTTATATGTATTGGAATACCTTAGCCTATGCTCCACCCTCAACACACCACATCCCACCCTATTTAAAACTCCACCAACTTTTTCTCTCTCCTCATAAACCTCCATTAATTTCTTCTTCTCCTTCCTCTACACAACACTCTTCTCCTTCCTCTACACAACACCCACCCCCTAGGCAAGTGCACCTTGCCACCACATGAGAACCCTCTTTTATTTGTCTATTTGCTAGATTAGGACATGGTGATCAACATTAGAACTTAGCATTTTGTGATTTGGAGTCTCCATTGTTCTAGATCTAAGTTTTCCCTATTTTCAGTTTTGCATGGTTTTGATCTATTTAGGTTGGATTTTTATGGGTTTTGATGTTTCCATGTGGAAGAGAGTTCAATTCCATCCCGGTTGGAACTTTGGAAATCCGGATTTGGAGTTCGGATAGCCAAGTTGTGATGCCTTGAAGTTTTGGGAGCCATGAGAGCTTCTTCTCAGCCATGGAGAAGAAGACCCTTTTCTCTGCGTGTGTATTTTTACGCGTACGCAGCTCTCCTGCGTGCGTGCTTTTGTGCGTACGCAGCCCCTCTGCGTGCGTATTTTTACGCGTACGCAGCTCTCCTGCGTGCGTGCTTTTGTGCGTACGCAGCCCCTCTGCGTGCGTGTTTTTACGCGTACGCAGCTCTCCTGCGTGCGTGACTTTTCTCGTACGCAGCTCTCCTGCGTGCGTGACTTTTCTCGTATGCAGCTCTCCTGCGTGCGTGACTTTTCTCGTACGCAGCTCTCCTGCATGCGTGACTTTTCTCGTACGCAGCTCTCCTGCGTGCGTGACTTTTCTCGTACGCAGCTCTCCTGAGTGCGTGACTTTTCTCGTACGCCGCTCTCCTGCGTGCGTGACTTTTCTCGAACGCAGCTCTTCTGCGTGCGTGACTTTTCACATATGCCGCTCTCCTGCGTGCGTGACTTTTCGCGTACGCAGCTCTCCTACGTGCGTACTTTAGCTCTCCTGCGTGTGTGCTTTCGTGCGTACGCTGTGCGTGCCCTTGTGCGTACGCTGCACCCTGAACCCATTGCTTAACCCATTGGCTCTTGGAGTTTTGGTCTTATTTCTTTAAGCTTGGCTCTTCTATAGCCCTGTATATTGATATTTTATTAGATATTTTATGCCCATTTTATATCCTTATGCCTTTTGTCATGAACTTGATTTTACTTAATATGTTTGGAATGACTATTGTAAATGGCATGGTATGACAAGGAAGTAACATAACACGACAGTGACCCGTAGTGGTGCATTCCTGATATGACCAACCTAACATGATGGTGGCCTGTCGTGGCGTACTCCTGACAAGTACCCTGACATGATTTATCTTAACGCTGTTACGACGACTACTTAACTTGACCTGCCTTAACACCGTGGGTGGTTCTTCCTTGCTTGCTTGTTAAATCCACTTGTCCTGTCTTGCATCATGTCTAGGATGGGATTCCTGAGTACCACGGTCAGGAGTACCTACTAAAATGAATTAAGGTTAATAACTAGAATAACTCAGTAGTCATGAAGAGATGGCACAGCTACAGGCAATCCCGTTACCTGGGCGCTCTTGGGATCTGTAGCCTGCCGTCGAGTAGGGCATATTTCCAGCACACCGTCGCGTGTTGCACCCTCTAAGTCACCTAAGGGTACATTTATCTCCCGAGCGATGTACCCACCAGAATTTAACCCCTAATTTTTGACCTGGATAACCTGGATGGTCTGCAGGGCTTGTGGCTGTGGAACAATCTTACAGCATCTTGTTAGTAATTAGGCCTGTGATAACCCTAGTTAGTTAAAGTAGTAAGCCGTAGTATCTGCTTGGCCATGATTGATTGAATGAGGTATAACCAGTTTAGCCATGTCTTGATCCAGTACAAGCTTGCTTCCTGTCTTGATTTCTTACATTATTATCTTGCCGATAAATAGCGGAAAACTAAGTTCTGTTCAGATGAAGGGTTACAACTCCGGTCCTTGTTTGGTTTACGAGTTGTAACCTGGCTATCGGAATAGTCTCATGGTTATCTCGTCGTATATCACCCTGCCATGTTTTCGTAAATTCTAGTTTTAATATTAGAATTTTCTTGTGCTAATTGCTGGCTTTTGTTCTTATTTCGTGGCCCCCTTGTGGCACTTGCTCTTTCTGGGGTTGACCCAGCTAGTTTTGTGTGGCCAGATTTCGGAGCAGCTTCCGAGGATCTACAAAGTTTCCAGCCCAATGGTGGCGACTAGAAGGAACCCGGGCTACGAGTGGGTTTTTTATTTTGTTTCGCTCACTCTATTGTAAAGTTACTCTTTTGAGGCGTTTAGCCGACGAGTACCTGTTAGCTCGATGCACTTTACTTACTGTCTGCCTACGGGCTGTAAACATGATTAACAAGTCCTAGGGTTGATCATGTATGACTTAACTCTTGCTAGTCCCCGTATTTTGTACGACTAGCTTCATGATCAGCTGAATATGTAATATTTGGGATGCCTTATTATTGTATATTTAATGATCATACATCTTGCGACCTTACTTACTTGCCTGTGATTGAGACATTAGGCTTGTTCATGACCATAAGAGACTGTTGGCTTGTAGTAAACCCTCATATTTCTAGACAGCCGTGACCGTATATCGAGGTGGTTTCCATTTCAATATACGTAGCTGGCTATGTCTGCCCCGCTCTCCAGTATTCTGGTTCTGGGGCGTGACATGGTTTAAGTGGTGGCCCATGCAGGACTTGTAAATCAAGAAATGTGAGGGTTTACCGAATAGATGTCTCAATCAGTATTCGTCCTTGATCTCCGCCCGTATTTTCAAATCCCTGAAATTCTTGCCCTGATTGCATGCTTGTATCGTTGATCTGTCCTGGTCCTTTCTTATTGTTTCCCTGTGTCGTCTTCCTCAGCGGCACTGTACCTGACCCTGCCGATCAGCGAGGTGGAGCACCTCCTGTGGACCAGCAGCAACCCGGAGATCAAGTCCAGCATTTCGGAGTCGCCTCCAGAGTTGTGCCTACTGGAGGAGAGTCACCAGTTCGGCCCGTCCAGCCCGTAGAGCCAGATGATGGTACCTTAGTAGGCCTCATCAGAACCTTGATAGCTTCCCAGGATCGTCGAAGCAATGCCCTGCACCAGACAGTTCAAGATGCTTTGACCCGAGGCGGACATCCAGGGAACCAGGCGGCAAACAGCTTCAAGCGATTGAACCCTCTTTTCTTCGACGGCACCGAGGATGCGATTGCCGCGGATGCATGGCTTCAGGATACCGAGGTGATTCTGGAAGCAGCTAGGACACCCGAGAATGAGAGGGTGGCGGTGGTACGCCTGTAGTTGTTGGACTTGGCTCGTAGTTGGTGGACGGCACAAGCCATGGGATTAGTGGCACCCATTGCTTGGGCAGTGTTTAGAGAGAGATTTCAGACGAAGTATTTTGATGCTGTGGCTCGGTACGACCTGCAGACCAGATTTACCAACTTGAAGCAAGGAGGCATAACAGTCGACAGTTATGCATCGGAGTTTTCTAGACTCAGTAGGTTTGCCCCCACCTTGGTGGCGACCGAGTTTGATAGGGCCCAGCAGTTCCAGCAGGGACTACATTTGGAGATCTTGTTGGCAGTTGAGCAGTTCGAGCACCAGACGTTCGATGCAGTCTTGAGAGCAGCTAGGAGGCATGAGTACACCTCCCAGAGGATCGTGGATAGGACCGGAGGTAGGAAGCGGTCCCACAACCAGATGCACCAATCATCAGCTCCAGCCTCGGCAGCTAGGGGATTGACCATTGGAACTCCGAGGCGGGCGGCCTCAGTAACGTCGGTTCAGCATTCGACCCCGACGTACCCGTAGCAGCAGAAGCAGAAGCAGACTTCCGCGATGGGATGTTCTCATTGTGGAAAGCCAGGGCATGTGGTGGCAGACTGTCGCAGGGCGCAGGGATTGTGCCTGGCTTGTGGAGCAGCAGATCATAGGATAGGGGCTTGCCCGAATAGGGGTGGTTCATCAGCATCCAACCCTTCTAGCTCTTCGGTGAGAGGACCGGCCCCAGCACCAGTTCAGCAGCAGCAGTATCAGTCTTCGAGGCCCTTGCCGCCTCAGTCTCAGGCATTCCAGCAACAGCACCCCCAGTAGTATGCACAAGCCCAAGCTCAGACCCAGAATAGGCAGAGAGGTTTCCAGCAGAGGGGACCAGCAGCCAGAGGACAGGGTCAGGCCATGATGATGGCCATGGAAGAAGACGTTACACCAGGTGAGGTTGTGGCAGGTACTATTCTCGTCAACTCCTCTCCAGCGTCTGTATTATTTGATTATGGTGCATCGCATTCATTTATGTCTGCACGATTTGCAACACGGATAGGATTGGAGCCCGAGTCATTATCAGTGAGGCTCAATATACTTACTGGTAATGGCCTTGTGGGAGTAGATCGGGTGTTTTCCTCGTGTCGAATCGTAGTTAGCGGTAGGGAGTTCCCCGTTAGATTCATAGAGTTTTCTATGGCAGACTATGATGTAGTCCTAGGCATGGATTGGTTGAGGAACCAGTATGCTAGGATAGACTGCCATATTGGCAGAGTTGTCTTTAGTATCCCCGGCGAGCCAGAGTTTTCGTTTTCCAGAGGCGCAGTGGAGCCATCTTCCACAACATTGCAGATGGCAGTAGCAGCAGTGCAGTTACCCCGGATAGTTGAAGAGTTTCCAGATGTCTTCCCAGAGGAGCTTCTAGGGATGCCGCCGGAGCGGGAGATTGAGTTCACTATAGACTTGATTCCCGGGATAGCACCAGTATCAGAGCGAGTCTACAGGATGGCGCCTTCAGAGTTGGAAGTTTTGTACAAGATGATTGAAGAACTGAGGACCAAGGGATTCATCCGTGCAAGTGGATCGCCTTGGGGAGCCCCGATGCTTCTTGTGAAAAAGAAGGATGGTACGTCCAGGCTATGTGTTGATTATCGTACCTTGAATTCGGTGACAATCAAGAATAAATACCCTCTTCCGAGGATAGATGACTTGTTTGATCAGCTCAGAGGGGCTTCAGTATTTTTGAAGATCGACTTGCGGTCGGGCTACCACCAGATCAGAGTCAGAGAGCAGGACATCCCGAAGACAGCATTCAGATCGAGGTATGGATATTGGGAGTTCCTTGTTATGCCCTTTGGAGCGACCAATGCACCGGCCGTATTCATGGACCTCATGAATCGCATTTTCATGCCTTACTTGGATCAATTTGTGATCGTGTTCCTAGATGACATCCTGGTCTACAGCAAGAGTGAAGCAGAGCATGAGCAGCATCTCAGAGTCGTCCTCCAGACGCTTAGGGAGCATCAGTTGTACGCCAAGTTCAGTAAATGCGAGTTCTGGCTCGATCGCATTTCATACTTGGGTCACATCATTACCAGAGGAGGAGTGGAAGTGGATCCCTAGAAGATTGTGGCTATCGAGTCATGGCCGGTACCCAGCTCAGTGGCAGAGGTTCGCAGCTTCCTTGGATTGGCCGGCTACTACCGGCGGTTCGTTTCAGATTTCGCAAGGATTTCAGCGCCGATGACCCAGTTGACCCGCAAGGATGTGCCGTTTGTTTGGACAGCAGAGTATCAGGAATCATTTGAGAAGTTGAAGCAAGGTTTGATAACGGCTCCCATTCTTTCCCTTCCAGATGGGACCGGAGGATTCGCAGTTTATTGCGATGCTTCAGGCAGAGGATTGGGGTGTGTCTTGATGCAGCATGGGAAGGTAATATCTTATGCGTCACGTCAACTACGTGATCATGAGAAGAATTACCCGACCCACGACTTGGAATTGTCGGTGGTAGTGTTTGCTTTGAAGTTGTGGAGACACTACTTGTACGGAGATAGAGTGGAGATCTTTACTGATCTTAAGAGCCTGAAGTATGTTATCATCCAGAAGGACCTTAATATGCGGCAGAGAAGATGGCTTGAGCTACTGGTGGACTATGATGTGGATTTACAGTATCATCCCGGGAAGGCCAACGTTGTAGCAGATGCATTGAGCAGGAGAGCCGAAGTTTATTTCCTGACGGCGCAACCAAAATTATTGGCAGATCTTTAAAAGATAGGAATTAAAGTGGTTCTTCCAACTAGCGTGGCATTGATGGCCAGCCTACAGGTTCAGTCCAGCATAGTTGAGAGAATCCGGGTGGCGCAGTCAACAGATTCCAAGATCCAGCGACTCAGAGCAGAGTGTGAAGCAGGAAGAAGGCCAGAGTTATGTATCCATGAAGACGGTACACTTCGGCATGGCACTCGTCTTTGTGTACCCAGTGGAGATATCAGACAGAAAGTCATGGCAGAAGCCCACAGTTCTCAATATTCTATTCATCCGGGTGGTATGAAGATGTACCGTGATATTCGTCAGCATTTCTGGTGGAATGGCATAAAGAGGGAGATAGCCCGGTTTGTCTCTCGGTGTTTGGTTTGCCAACAGGTTAAAGCTGAACATCAGAGGCCCGCTGGACTTCTTCAACCCTTACCGATCCCAGAATGGAAATGGAAACATATAACCATGGATTTCGTGACCGGATTGCCCAGATCTCCGGCCGGCAGAGATGCTATTTGGGTAATTGTGGACAGGCTTACCAAGGTGGCACACTTTCTTCCATTCAGAGTTGGACAGTCGACGGCACAGTTAGCAAAAATGTATCTCAGGCAGATCGTCAGGCTTCACGGTGTGCCAGTCAGCATCACTTCGGACAGGGATTCAAGATTCACATCACACTTTTGGCGCAGCTTACAGAAGAGTTTGGGGACTCGCCTTCAATTCAGCTCAGCTTATCACCCGCAGACGGATGGTCAATCAGAGCGCACAATCCAGACCCTTGAAGATATGTTGAGATCTTGTACCCTTGACTTCGGTGGTTCATGGGAGAATCATCTGCACTTGGTGGAATTCTCGTACAACAACAGTTATCAGGCCAGTATCCAGATGGCACCCTTCGAGGCTCTTTATGGCTGGAAGTACAGATCTCCGCTAGCATGGGACGATGTCGGAGAGAGGCAGATGCTCGGACCCGAATTGATTTCCCAGACGGTTGAAGTGGTCAGGAAGGTCAGAGATCACCTCCGAGTTGCCCAGGACCGCCAGTGCCATTGGGCCGATGCACATCGGCGTCCCTTAGAATTTGCTGTCGACGACCATGTATTCCTTAGGATCTCGCCTAACCTCGGCGTCATACGCTTTGGCGTGCGGAAAAAGCTTAGTCCTAGGTATATAGGGTCGTTCGATATTCTAGAGCGAGTAGGAGATGTATCCTATCGTCTCGCTCTTCCGCCGTCGCTAAGTGAGGTGCATTATGTATTCCATATGTCCCAATTACGACGGTATATTCTGGACCCGAGCCACATCCTAGACCATTCGGAATTGGTTGTTGGTACCAACCTTTCGTATGAGGAGAGGCCCGTATCTATATTGGACCGGAGGGAGAAGACACTCAAGAACAAGACTATTAAATTAGTCCGTGTTGCTTGGGATCATCACTCTCTAGGTGAGTCAACGTGGGAGCGTGAGGACGACATCCAATCGCGATATCCCTATCTGTTTGACTCGTGAGGTATAATGTCTTTCTTATGCCTTACGTTTTTCCTTCTTTGCTTGCATTGTATGATTGTATGATTGAACTGCTTAGTATAACTTGCCTGTGCTTAATGTAGCTTGTCGTGACAATCTCTAGCTCCTTGATTAAATTCTGAGGACGAAATTCTTTTAAGGTGGGTGGAGTTGTCACCCTCATTTCCCGTATTTCCAGTATTTCGTATTTATACTCGTCTCTGGATTTTGGCATGTATTTTTTTTATTTTTCTTAACTTGTGGAATTTTGGTATTTCTCGTACTTTGGGTTTTGGCATGGCTTGGTTTTAATTGGATTGGGTTGGTTTGGTTTGGTTTATATGTATTGGAACACCTTAGCCTATGCTCCACCCTCAACACACCACATCCCACCCTCTTTAAAACTCCACCAACTTTTTCTCTCTCCTCATAAACCTCCATTAATTTCTTCTTCTCCTTCCTCTACACAACACTCTTCTCCTTCCTCTACACAACACCCACCCCCTAGGCAAGTGCACCTTGCCACCACATGAGAATCCTCTTTTATTTGTCCATTTGCTAGATTAGGACATGGTGATCAACATTAGAACTTGGTATTTTGTGATTTGAAGTCTCCATTGTTCTAGATCTAAGTTTTCCCTATTTTTGGTTTTGCATGGTTTTGATCTATTTAGGTTGGATTTTTATGGGTTTTGATGTTTCCATGTGGAAGAGAGTTCAATTCCACCCCGGTTGGAACTTTGGAAATCCGGATTTGGAGTTCGGATGGCCAAGTTGTGATGCCTTGAAGTTTTGGGAGCCATGAGAGCTTCTTCTCAGCCATGGAGAAGAAGACCCTTTTCTCTGCGTGCGTGTTTTTACGCGTACGCAGCTCTCCTGCGTGCGTGCTTTTGTGCGTACGCAGCCCCTCTGCGTGCGTGTTTTTACGCGTACGCAGCTCTCCTGCGTGCGTGACTTTTCGCGTACGCCACTCTCCTGCGTGCGTGACTTTTCGCGTACACAGCTCTCCTGCGTGCGTACTTTAGCTCTCCTGCGTGCGTGCTTTCGTGCGTATGCTGTGCGTGCCCTTGTGCGTACGCTGCACCCTGAACCCCTTGCTTAACCCATTGGCTCTTGGAGTTTTGGTCATATTTCTTTAAGCTTGGCTCTTCTATAGCCCTGTATATTAATATTTTATTAGATATTTTACGCCCATTTTATATCCTTATGCCTTTTGTCATGAACTTGATTTTACTTAATATGTTTGGAATGACTATTGTACATGGCATGGTATGACAAGGAACTAGCATAACACGACAGTGACCCGTAGTGGTGCACTCCTGACATGACCAACCTGACATGATAGTGGCCTGTCGTGGCGCACTCCTGACAAGTACCCTGACATGATTTATCTTAACGCTGTTGCGACGGCTACTTAACTTGACCGGCCTTGACACCGTGGGTGGTTCTTCCTTGCTTGCTTGTTAAATCCACTTGTCCTGTCTTGCATCATGTCTAGGATGGGATTCCTGAGTACCACGGTCAGGAGTACCTACTAAAATGAATTGAGGTTAATAACTAGAATAACTTAGTAGTCATGAAGAGATGACACAGCTACAGGCAATCCCGTTACCTGGGCGCTCTTGGGATCTGTAGCCTACCGTCGAGTAGGGCACATTTCCAGCACACCGTCACGTGTTGCACCCTCTAAGTCACCTAAGGGTACATTTGTCTCCCGGGCGATGTACCCACCAGAATTCAACCCCTAATTTTCGACCTAGGTAACCTGGATGGTCTGCAGGGCTTGTGGCTATGGAACAATCTCACTACATCTTGTTAGTAATTAGGCCTGTGATAACCCTAGTTAGTTAAAGTAGTAAGCCGTAGTATCTGCTTGGCCGTGATTGATTGAATGAGGTATAACCAGTTTAGCCATGTCTTGATCCAGTACAAGCTTGCTTCCTGTCTTGATTTCTTACATTATTATCTTGCCGATAAATGGTGGGAAACCAAGTTCTGTTCAGATGAAGGGTTACAACCCCGGTCCTTGTTTGGTTTACGAGTTGTAACCTGGCTATCGGAATAGTCCCATGGTTATCTCATCGTATATCACCCTGCCATGTTTTCGTAAATTCTAATTTTAATGTCAGAATTTTCTTGTGCTAATTGCTGGCTTTTGTTTTTATTTCGTGGCCCCCTTGTGGCACTTGCTCTTTCTGGGGTTGACCCAGCTGGTTTTGTGTGGCCAGATTTCGGAGCAGCTCTCGAGGATCTACCAAGTTTCCAGCCCAATGGTGGCGACTAGAAGGAACCCGGGCTACGAGTGGGTTTTCTATTTTGTTTCGCTCACTCTATTGTAAAGTTACTCTTTTGATGCGTTTAGCCGACGAGCACCTGTTAGCTCGATGCACATTACTTACTGTCTGCCTACGGGCTGTAAACATGATTAACAAGTCCTAGGGTTGATCATGTATGACTTAACTCTTGCTAGTCCCCGTATTTTGTACGACTAGCTTCATGATCAGCTGAATATGTAATATTTGGGACGTCTTATTATTGTATATTTAATGATCATACATCTTGCGACCTTACTTACTTGCCTGTGATTGAGACATTAGGCTTGTTCATGACCATAAGAGACTGTTGGCTTGTAGTAAACCCTCATATTTCTAGACAGCCGTGACCGTATATCGAGGTGGTTTCCATTTCAATATACGTAGCTGGCTATGTCTGCCCCCGCTCTCCAGTATTCTGGTTCTGGGGCATGACAGGCTTGCTTGGTACGGTAAAGTAACCAAATAATTTATCTTGGCCTGCATGGGCTACCACAAAAACATGTAATGCCCCAGTCCCAAAATACGTAGGACTAGGTACATAGACATGCCAGCTGTATACATACGAAGTATACTCCAATATATGGAAACCTCGTATGAATACATAAGTTGTAAAATGCAGTAGAACCATAACTAATCTCATCCACACAAAATAAATGAATAAAAGACATCATATAAAGATAATGAATTGTCTTGATACTGTCATGACCCGCACCCACCGTGAGGGTACGAGAACGTAACAACGCCCAGCCTATGCCGCAGTGTCGGCGGTAGAACGTTGTTCTAGGTCATGAATATAACTACATAACATGAAATATACTCTCCAGAAGGAGGCCAACACCGAGGTACAACTCAATCACAATCTAAGGAAGAATGTAGCACGATAGAAATAGATAAGAAATCCTCAACTGAGGTACAGCAGAAATGGAATACAAGTCTCATCATCTCTAAAATATACAACTCTGAAAATAAAGACAACAGCTAAGCATGAAAAGAAGGAATAGTCTAAGCTATCTACACTATACAAGGTATCATCCTGAGCAGCTGCCTGAACCTCTCCAGGGGTCCAGGTCGCGAGTGTCAACTAGGCAAACTCCAAGTAAGGGTGCAGGGTTACTCATCGTCCACTGTAAAATTTTCAACAGGTCCAGTCAGGACGGGAGCGAGCACAATACATCTCATGCAGTTCATATCATGTCAGGAAATATAAAGCAGGCAATAGAGTAAGATACATGAAACGCTGTAAGAAGATGTACATGAAAACAGGAGAGATATTTGATAACTGGAAATATATACATGATAAGTAAGAACTGTAAGTGACTAGTAATTTAGAGTACGAGATGGCATGTAATTGGCTTAGGTTGCACATGATAAAACATGGAAGTAACAAAGTGTACATGATGGGTAAATCACATGACCATTTATACTCACCCCTATCCACAATTAATACACAAGGATCTATTCAAGTTACGTTACGGACATGATGTTTTGGTTATACAAGAAACACATGAGGAAACATGAGCGTACATAAAAGAACATAAGAGTACATGAACGTACATGAAAGAACATGAGAGAACATGAGTGTACATGAATAACGCAGAAGCAAGGAATACATGATGTACATGAAACACATGTCATAAAGTATCCAATGCGCCCGCTAAGGGGGATAACATCCCAAGAAGAGATCCGTATAGTACCAATCCGTGATGATAACGTGACAGCATCAAGTAAAAGTAATCTAGAGCGAGAATATAATTCGTGACAAGTATGAAACGATCAGAGAATGTACTCGCCTCGTATCTGAATGTCTGAAGTAAATGTACTGTCTGAGGAGAGGTGTCTGTCTCCTAATCAGAGCAACACAAGTTACAACATGTCTAAAATAAGAAAATAGACTGCTACAATGCATCTACATGCTGTCTAGGTCAAACTAGGCTAAAGTCAACACTTGGTCAACTCTAGTCAACTATCTAGTCAAAGCTAGGTCAACTGGGTCAACATAAACTCAATGAAGTCTCACTAGGCCTAACCAGTCTACCCTAGCTAGTATACACCATACAAATCCAAGGCTATACAAGCCAACACAAGTCACATATCAAGATACATCACATTCATGCATATTCAACATTATATATATATATATATATATATATATATATATATATATATATATATATATATATATATATAAGAGAAAAGAACTAACATGTTAAGCTATGTGTGTGTGTGTGAACATGGAGGTGTACATGAAAAGAGAAATCAACACTAGTTATGAGTTTATACTACATATGGCACAAAGCTAACCCATCTACATTACACATGTATTATACTTAACATGCATGGCTACAAGTATACATCTATACACATTACAGTAGAGACTATTTAAGTTATAACTAACATGCATCTATACTTTACATAAATCTATATATATTATAGCAATCATTTAGAGAAGGGTTACATGGCATGGTGGTTGATATAGAGTGGGGTGTCCTTGTGCAGAGGGTGAAGTTCATTCTCAGTTTAGTTCCACATTTACATATAAACTAAAGTGAGCTATCCCATAAACTGGTGTAACTAACCACATAAAATGAACCATGTTATCTAAAATCTGCCATTAAGCCAACATCCCATATGCATACAGCTCATGCATTGTCTAATACTGAAATTAACTAACATTTCGAATTAAGGGGTTGAAGGTTAACATTACATTCATAGATATTCCACTATATTGAAAACTAAAATTGGCTTGGCAATAGGAAAAGGAAGGTATATATTCTTACATGGACAGTTCAGTATTCGAACAACCTAAAATGAACTAACATTCAATCTAAATATCAGCTATGCATTGGTTCTATGTCTACATATAAAATCTGATATTGCATTTACAATATTTATACATTATGCATTCATATCTATCATTACATATATACCTTGCATTTATATCTAGCATTCATTATATACTTTTATGCATGCATTGTATATCATTCTTTCATTCATGCATTTATGCATTGCTTACATATATTACATTAAATGCATTCCTACATGCTTGCATTCAACCATATATATACATTAATATAAATAGGATATATATCATATATATCATTTCATTCATCTAACATATCATGTATTACATAATCTATATTCTTTTAATATCCATACTACATAGGCTCATAAGTTACACAAAATACATATATCGTATAGTCACTCTTTTACTTAAAACTAATACTGTACCAATTGGGCATTCACTAAATTCTAGGATTAAAATATGTTGTAGTACTTCATGTTAGCTTTCCGAAACTTCAAACAGATCGCATTTTCGTGTCCGGAAGCTCCCGAAATCGCGAAAATACCGAAATGCGTTCGTCTTTCGTACAGCTGACACTCAAATAATTCTACAGAAAGTTACAGAAAGAATTTGGCTTATTAAAATATATATTTGGAAACCTAACTTCGATACGGTTCTTTTAAAAAAAATAGGAGATAAATCGGAGTTTTAAGCTAAAAGTGATGATATTTCTAAGTTGCTATTGCTACTAAAAACGTAGATAAAAATTATGACGAATTTGGGTAGTTTGAGACAAAAGAACACAAGTATATAACATAATATATCAAGAACTCACTCTCTACACTAATATATATATATGAGACACTATAGAACACATCTCCAATACAAAAATATGAGATTAAACATGTAATAATTCATTCATACATAACAACAACACATAGTGTGTCCAAATTTGGGGTTTTCCCACATGGACACAACCACAACACAAAGGACATCCTATGACCTCCAAATGGACACGAAATGGATATAAATGGAGATACAACCATGGGGGTCATTCCTATGGGTTCAAAATAGACCTATATGCATGAGAAAATGAAAAGGAGAAAGGATTTATACCTCCCGGTAGATCGAATCGAAGAAAAGCCTTCCCGGAGCGACACCGACACGTAGAGATTCCAAAGGACACGAACGAGCTCCAAATCCTTCCAAACTTGGGTAGCTTCCTCCTTGGCTAGAATGGAGAAGGAAGGAAGAAGATTTGGTGGCGAAATGGAAGGATTTGGTGGAGAAATTGCTAGGGATTGCTCTCTAGAAATTTGGGGAAGAACAAGAAAGAGAGTGTGGATGAGAATAATGAAATGAACTTGAGTCTATCCTCTCCCAAAGTGGCTGGCCATAAGGGGCTATTTGTCCTATTATGGTAAGGTCCAAAATGCCCCCACTAACCTATTCTATTAGTATTAGGAAAGGGCTAATTGGTTGGGGCAAAATTAGTCATTCTAAAGTCTCTAATCACACTAACCTTATCCATAATAATTAGTCTAACCTCTAACTAAAATATTTCTATCATGTGGGCTATGGCTAACTAATGTGTGGGTCAACTAAAGTCAACACTACCCCCGGGTCCCCGTTTCAAGTCGGATTGAGCTGAAATTCGAACCCGACTCAAATAACCCCAAAATAATATCATAAATAATAAAATAAATTTTAAAAATATTTCAAAAATACAAAATGACAAAAATACTCCTGTTCCTGAAAACTGGGGGTGACAAATTCCTCGAAATTAAAACCAAACAATAGTAAAATATCAAAATCACAAGTCATAATTTTAAATAGTTTAAAAATGATTAAAAATCACCAAAAGTCATAATATGAAATAATTATCAATAAATAATAATTATAATTACAAAATTTCAAAATTATCCTCATCTGGAAAACTGGGTGTTACAATCCTACCCACCTTATAAAAATTTCGTCCTCGAAATTAAGATGATCGCACCCCCTTCTAGTTCAACCATAGTCAAGGGTCAATCACTAGTCAATTTCTCAACATCCAAGTACTTGGTCATCAACTGGTCAACTTCTTAGGGTTTCACCTATGCTAGCTATTTAGGTGTTGGCAACTAGAATTTAGCAAAAGAGAAACTTTATAATAGACTAGCTCTTAACTTCCAATCCTATCAAGTCACCTATAACCAAATACCTACAAGCTAAACACATGAATACCAAATACCACATATATATATATATATATATACTCAAGAACAACAACCCATCACATATATCCTAAGTATATCATCTATATATATACATGACTGATCAACCAAGGGTTAAGGCAGACTAAACTTATATGGGTCTAAAACAATACTTAGAACTAGGCTAAGGATGAATGGTCTGAATCAAGGGGACATGGTATCTAGTGAAGGGTCTGCACACTGCCTATAAAGATGATCAACACAAAGGAACTCAACACGAAGGGAACTTAACTAAAATGGAAAACTGAACCAAGTATAGGCTAAACAACATGTTTATAACCCTATACAACAATGGCCTTTAGATACCAACTAACCTATATCCCATATGCCAATATCATCTGCAATCTATCTATGCAAATAGACCTCTCGGTCTTAGGTGAAACTACAACTATACTCAAAGGCAGGCTCTGGTCATGGGTGCCTCACTGGAAAAGGTAAGAAAAAGTAGTAATAATCATCAAGGATGTAAGGCATACTAATATCCTATGTGTAACTAGTTGGTATTATAAATAATAGGAGAATTATCTGCAATGGGTTACTATTCTAACACCAATGCTAACTATCACCTCTAGGGTACAGACACTCTACAAGTCATCATACCATTATACTATGAAGGAACTACCTATGAATAAGCTCTACAAAACTAAATATCCCTACTCCTAAGTCATTTATAACAATCAAAAGGGTATGATGTTTAAACCTTCTCAAGATACAATCTGTTAATCATATGCGTCTGTCCAAAATCATGTTGTCCAGATTCTTCATCATGCTAGTGAGCAAGGCTACGATAATCACAGAGTCCTTGACTAAGGTACGTACCTCTAGGTTCACGGTATTTAAAATTTTTGCACTGCCGTATGCGACGGCAAAAATCTTAAATTCCTATACTCGAGAATACATCCAAAATCTGACTAAATGTCCTCACTATGCCAACTAACACGACTATCGAGGATTCTAGATTCTATGATTTAGGCGACCTAGCCCATATGATTTTCTCAGAAGAAAAAAAACAAACACCACAAAAGAGTAACATGACAAAATTAATCAATCAACAAGGAACAGATGGAATCAGATTTCAAGGTAATTATAAAAGACAATTGCGGGAATGGAATTGAGAAGAACGAAACTTGTAGCAAGATCTCCAATGGTCTGCGCATCCTTGACTGTCCTGACGATAGCTCGCCCTGCTAGTTTTCCCTGGTCTGCTGCTGATGCTGCATGAATCACCGCTGCTGAGAGAAATTAGAAATGACGGGAGAAAATCTCTGTACAGATAGAGGTGCACCTTCAATGTAGCAGAAACGCCAACCTGAGTCGGCACAACTGAAGCTGCGGTCTCGAGGCCCTGATGAACAGGACGAGAGGTGGCCAGCCTCTCGATAGTATCCCCCGAATCGAAGCGATGAGATCGTGTCTTCATAACCATCATGAAAACTGATCAAACAACAAGCAATTTCTGAGAATGAAGCAAAAAATTCAAAGGAGGACAGTTTATATTCAAGAGAAGTCAATAAGCAACAATTTTTGACAAAAAGGAATCTGATTAAGAGTTTTTCCTAATGTGATTGAGTACCTCCAAATATCCTAATCCTACTGCAGGCTGTAGTGATACTCTAGTTCGAATACCACTACATAAACTCGACCTGCATAGGCCACCACTAAAAATGTGTCACGACCCGCACCCACCGTGAGGGTACGAGAATGTAACAACGCCCAGCCTACGCCGCAGTGTCGACGGTAGAATGCTGTTCTAGGTCATGAACTATAACTACATAACATAAAATATACTCTCCAGAAGGAGGCCAACACCGAGGTACAACTCAATCACATTCTAAGGTAGAATGTAGCACGATGGAAATAGATAAGAAATTCTCAACTGAGGTACAGCAGAAATGGAATACAAGTCTCATCATCTCTAAAATATACAACTCTAAAAATAAAGACAACAGCTAAGCATGAAAAAAAGGAACAGTCTAAGCTATCTACACTATACAAGGTATCATCCTAAGCAGCTGCCTGAACATTCCCAGGGGTCCAGGTCGCGAGTGTCAACTAGGCAAACTCCAAGTAAGGGTGCAGGGTTCCTCATCATCCACTGTAAAATTTTCAACAGGTCCAGTCAGGAAGGGAGCAAGCACAATACATCTCATGCAGTTCATATCATGTCAGGAAATATAAAGCAGGCAACAGAGTAAGATACATGAAATGCTGTAAGAAGATGTACATGAAAACAGGAGAGATATTTGATAACTGGAAATATATACATGATAAGTAAGAACTGTAAGTGACTAGTGATTTAGAGTACGAGATGGCATGTAATTGGCTTAGGTTGTACATGATAAAACATGGAAGTAACAGAGTGTACATGATGGGTAAATCACATGACCATTTATACTCACCCCTACCCACAATCAATACACAAGGATCTATTCAAGTTACGTTACGGACATGATGTTTTGGTTATACAAGAAACACATGAGGAAACATGAGCGTACATGAAAGAACATGAGAGTACATGAACGTACATGAAAGAACATGAGAGAATATGAGTGTACATGAATAACGCATAAGCAAGGAATACATGATGTACGTGAAACACATGTCATAAAGTATCCGATGTGCCCGCTAAGGGGATAACATCCCAAGAAGAGATCTGTATAGTACCAATCCGTGATGATAACGTGATAGCATCAAGTAAAAGTAATCTAGAGCGAGAATATAATTCGTGACATGTATGAAACGATCAGAGAATGTACTCGCCTCGTATCTGAATGTCTGAAGTAAATGTACTGCCTGAGGAGAGGTGTCTGTCTCCTAATCAGAGCAACACAAGTTAGAACATGTCTAAAATAAGGAAATAGACTGCTACAATGCATCTACATGCTGTCTAGGTCAAACTAGGCTAAAGTCAACACTTGGTCAACTCTAGTCAACTATCTAGTCAAAGCTAGGTCAACTAGGTCAACATAAACTCAATAAAGTCTCACTAGGCCTAACCAGTCTACCCTAGCTAGTACACACCATACAAATCCAAGGCTATAAAAGCCAACACAAGTCACATATCAAGATACATCACATTCATGCATATTCAACATTATATATATATATATATATATATATATATATATATAAATATATATATATATATATATATATATATATATATATATATATATATATATATATATATATATATAAGAGAAAAGAACTAACATGTAAAGCTATGTGTGTGTGTGTGTGTGAACATGGAGGTGTACATGAAAAGAGAAATCAATACTAGTTATGAGTTTACACTACACATGGCACAAAGCTAACCCATCTATATTACACATGTATTATACTTAACATGCATGGCTACAAGTATACATCTATACACATTAGAGTAGAGACTATTTTAGTTATAACTAACATGTATATATACTTTACATAAATCTATATATATTATAGCAATCATTTAGAGAAGGGTTACATGGCATGGTGGTTGATATAGAGTGGGGTGTCCTTGTGCAGAGGGTGAAGTTCATTCTCAGTTTAGTTCCACATTTACATATAAACTAAAGTGAGCTATCCCATAAACTGGTGTAGCTAACCACATAAAATGAACCATGTTATCTGAAATCTGCCATTAAGCCAACATCCCATATGCATACAGCTCATGCATTGTCTAATACTGAAATTAACTAACATTTTGAATTAAGGGGTTGAAGGTTAACATTACATTCATAGACATTCCACTATATTGAAAACTAAAATTGGCTTGACAATAGGAAAAGGAAGGTATATATGCTTACATGGACAGTTTAGTGTTCGAACAACCTAAAATGAACTAACATTCAATCTAAATATCAGCTATGCATTGGTTCTATGTCTACATATGAAATTTGATATTACATTTACAATATTTATACATTATGCATTCATATCTATCATTACATATACCTTACATTTATATCTAGCATTCATTATATACTTTTATGCATGCATTGTATATCATTATTTCATTCATGCATTTATGCATTGCTTACATATATTACATTAATTGCATTCCTACATGCTTGCATTCAACCATATATATACATTAATGTAAATAGGATATATATCATATATATATCATTTCATTCATCTAACATATCATGCATTACATACTCTATATTCATTTAATATCCATACTACATAGGCTCATAGGTTACACAAAATGCATATATCATATAGTCACTCTTTTACTTAAAACCAATACTGTACCAATTGGGCATTCACTAAATTCTAGGATTAAAGTATGTTGTAGTACTTTATGTTAGCTTTCCGAAACTTCAAACGGATCGCATTTTCGTGTCCGAAAGCTCCCGAAATCGCAAAAATATCGAAACGCGTTGGTCTTTCGTACAGCTGACACTCAAATAATTCTACAGAAAGTTACAAAAAGAATTTGGCTTATTAAAATATATATTTGGAAAGCAAACTTCGATACGGTTCTTTTAAAAAAATGGGAGATAAATCGGAGTTTTAAGCTAAAAGTTATGACATTTCTAAGTTGCTATTGCTACTAAAAATGTGAATAAAAATTATGACGAATTTGGGTAGTTTGAGACAAAAGAACACAAGTATATAACATAATATATCAAGAACTCACTCTCTACACTAATATATATATGAGACACTATAGAACACAACTCCAATACAAAAATATGAGATTAAATATGTAATAATTCATTCATACATAACAACAACACATAGTGTGTCCAAATTTGGGGTTTTTCCACATGGACACAACCACAACACAAATGACACTCCTATGACCTCCAAATGGACACGAAATGGACACAAATGGAGATACAACCATGGGGGTCATTCCTATGGGTTCAAAATAGACCTATATGCATGAGAAAATGAAAAAGAGAAAGGATTTATACCTCCCGGTAGATCGAATCGAAGAAAAGCCTTCCCGGAGCGACACCAACACGTAGAGATTCCAAAAGGACACGAACGAGCTCCGAATCCTTCTAAACTTGGGTAGCTTCCTCCTTGGCTAGAATGGAGAAGGAAGGAAGAAGATTTGGTGGCAAAATGGAAGGATTTGGTGGAGAAATTGCTAGGGATTGCTCTCTAGAAATTTGGGGAAGAACAAGAGAGAGAGTGTGGATGAGAATAATGAAATGAACTTGAGCCTATCCTCTCCCAAAGTGGCTGGCCATATGGAGCTATTTGTCCTATTATGGTAAGGTCCAAAATGCCCCCACTAACCTATTCTATTAGTATTAGGAAAGGGCTAATTGGTTGGGGCTAAATTAGTCATTCTAAAGTCTCTAATCACACTAACCTTATCCATAATAATTAGTCTAATCTCTAACTAAAATATTTCTATCATGTGGGCCATGGCTAACTAATGTGTGGGTCCACTAAAGTCAACACTACCCCCGGGTCCCCGTTTCAAGTCGGATTGAGCTGAAATTCGAACCCGACTCAGATAACCCCAAAACAATATCATAAATAATAAAATAAATTTCAAAAATATTTCAAAAATACAAAATGACAAAAAGACTCCTGTTCCTAAAAACTGGGGGTGACAAATTCCTCGAAATTAAAATCAAACAATAGTAAAATGTCAAAATCACAAGTCATAATTTTAAATAGTTTAAAAATGATTAAAAATCACCAAAAATTATAATATAAAATAATTATCAATAAATAATAATTATAATTACAAAATTTCAAAATTACCCTCATCTGGAAAACTGGGTGTTACAGATACAATATGTTGGGCGGAGATAAATCCACTACCAACAAAATAAGGAAAAATACATGGAAAATGATATGAATTTGGCGAGCAAAGCGAAGACGATCCAAGTGCAATCATCCTCAAAGAAATGGAGACGGACAAGGCTAGAGCTAGAGCACCTGCGAAAGGTAATAGCACACACCTGGAGAGATAACCAGGTCCTCAGAGGGACGTAACAAGACACATAATATCATGCCATATAAACTGAATAAATATTGCTCAAATAAATAAGTCAATTGAATTATAACATGGTCCAATACACACCTATTGAACTAGCGTACCATCCCTCCAACCAAACAAGGACAAGAGATGGTAAACTAATTTACGGTGACGTATCTTTCCATACTATGAATCCAATATGGTATCCGGACCCCAACAAGGTTCAATACCTTCTCATCGAAGTAGTAAGTCATACCTACAACCAAATAAGAACAAGATGTGACGAACTAATCCGCGACAAGTTATTGTTCCAAGCCACGGTCAGATACAAGTACCCAAACCAAAGGTACTTGTACCAAACGGATAAGGGCGCCTAACCAACTCTAGGTGAATGCAGTTTTAAGAACAGTTCATGGTCGCATGACTACCCGGTCAAGTCAAGAAAATACCAATGCAGTACCTCAGTAGCGAGTCACAACACCATATACTATTCCTCAGTATCGAGAGAGTCTATAGCATATAGTCTACCTATCGTTCCTCAGTAGCGAGCGAGTCTACGATAGATAGGGTGTTAGTCAACTTCCAATCATGTTCTTCCCGCCCAATGCTAACTTATAACTGCTAAGGCTTCTAGCATACAATTCTATTAGCAGTTATTTCCTAACACACGGCTTATGCATACTGTGGCCAGCCAATCACGCATGTTCGAGTCCTATATACGACTCACAACAATGTGGTACAACATGTCAAGGCCAATGAATGCAACACACAAGGTGGTCCCTTAAATCTAGGTTTATTGTGTAAGAAAATAATACATAGCAAAAAATTGAACAGTAAATTCTAACAGGTTATGCCATGTATCATAGTTTATTTTGCATAAAGAAAATAATGAACATGCATGAAATATGAGCTAAAATAATTAAACAGCAAATGGAAAGGTATCTTGCCTGGTAGGATGCCTGGTGTACTGCGATGATCAAAGTGGCACGAACTACAACTTCGGTGCAACAACTATGCAAGGTGACCATGGATGGTGACACGGTCGATTCCATTGGGTCCAGAAGGGTCAATTTAGTTAGGGTGGACATAAGGTAGGCTTGAATTGGCGATCGAATAGGAAAAGGGGTTGAGTCACGGACAGAAGGATAATTAAAAGAAATTTGATAAATAATATATTTGATTTCAGAAAACTATTTATATGATTCGAAAACTATATTTTATTATCCAAAATAATAAAAAAACCATTTTAAGGCAAAAACCTGACTTTTTGTTGAAATATATTTTTGTAGGTCAAAAGCTACAGATATGACACCATAAAATAATATATATATTCCAAAAATTATTTTAGGTTAAAAACTAAAATTTGCCTTAAAGTATTTTATATAATTTTTGATAATATATATGATAATTAAGAAACACTTTTTATTAGGCAAAAATATTTCAGATGGATATATAAAAAAAACTCTAGAGAAATATTTTAGGGCAAGCTCATATAGTTTTAAAAAAAACAATAGTACATAATAATTTTATAAACGTATTAAAAGCTATTAACAATAATACTATTATTCCTGAACTAGTTACTAATAACAGTTTTAATAATACAATAAAGAATGATAATAATAATAATAATAATAATAATAATAATAATAATAATAATAATAATAATAATAATAATAATAATAAATAAAAAAAGAAAAGAAAAGAAATAAAAAAGACACAAGCAACAAAAATAACCCAATAGTGGGAACAAAAAAAAATAGGGGCTGCTCTCGTTCCTTTTCGAGTGAGAGAGAGAGAGAGAGGAGCTGAGAGGGAGAAGGAGTGATCGGGAGAGAGAGAGAGTGAGGCAGCGCGGATGGCGGAGGAGGGGTCGTACGGCGGTGAGAGGGCTCGGCCTCGGCGCGGCGAGGGTGGAAGAGCGGGATCGGAAAGGGGAAATAGGTTTTGGCACGCGGTGGAGCTTCGTCGACCCAGGGAAGTCGGAGAGCGCGCGCAGCCGGCAGATGGAGGGTGCGGGGAGTAGATCGAGAGGGGCGGTCGGCCGCAGAGCCACGGCAGCGCGTCCCGGCACGGCTCGCGGTCATCGCTCGACGGCGGAGGTCTCTCGACGGACGCGGGCGAGGGGAGATGGTGGCCGCAGGGTCCGGCAAAAAAACCCTCGAGCGCGGTGGCGCTCGATATCGGAGCTGCGCGAAGCTCGACTCGGAGGTCGGCTCGTCGGAGATAGGCTGACGCTATTACCGGAGGTACGTATGGTGGTGGTTAAATTTAATTTTGGGTTTATTTGGGTGGTTGTCGGTGGTGGCGTGGTGATGATGATGGTGGTGGTTGTCGGCAGCCGGGATGGCCGTGACGACGGTGACAGGGTAGGTTTGGGTAGCTACGGGTGGCTGTGCCGGGGTTCGACAGAGTATATTGTCGTCGGGTTTGGGTTTGGGGCTGTGGTGGAGTTGCTAGGTCGTGGGGATGAGCGGGGGTTAGCCAGAAGGTGACAGGGTGGTGGTTTTTGTGGCTGCTCTCCGGTGGTCGAAGAAGAAACTGTGGTGGTTGCATGGTTATTAGGGCTTGGTTGGGGAAGGATGTTGTTGTCGGCCACAGATGTTGGTGACTGTCGAAGATGGTACGGCCAGGGTGACGACAGGAAGAGGGAGTCTGGTGGTGGAGCTGGGAATAGCGTGTCAGGGTTGCGTGGGTTTAGAATAGGGATAGGTTAGGGATTAATTGTGTCGGGATTGTCGACACGAAGGGGATGATATATATGTAAAAAAAATAATCTATTGGAAAGACACACGGGGTCGGACCCGAGGCCGTCACGGCTGACACGGAAGAGATGGACACCGACACGATGCACGTACACTTTATGGAAATTTTGTGGAGAAATTTGTAGAGGATAAAAGTTATGGAGGAGTACCTGCCTATTTATAAGATGTGGAAATTCCCATTTGGATAGGATTAGGAATATTTAAAACTCAATTAGATAATTTGTAATTTAATTTAAATCAATTTAAATCCAATTCCAAATACAAATCCAATTTAAATCTAATTAAATTTTTAGCTCAAAATCAAATGGAATAAATCAAATTTTGAATATTTAATTATTTAAATAAATCCAAAAATCAAATCAAGATTTAAATGGCCACAATAACTTCCAAATATATTTTTTAAAATACCAATAATAATAATTTCGAAAATAATAAATATTTTTAAATATCTTTTTAAATAATAAAATATTAATATTAATAAATCTCTAAAATTATATTTTTATTTAAAATAGACTAATAAATAATTACGAAATATATGTATGCACGAATAATGCATACATGATTATGCTTTTCCTAGTATACAATAAAATATTATTTATGATTAATAACTGCTAAAAACAAAAGGCTTTTTATTGCAAGGATAATAATTATATAATATTTTGAAAGTGTATAATAAAATAGAAAAAATGTTTTTCTAAAATATGTACGCTCGCACATATTCGCACTTGACGAGCAATTACGAAAAATAAAATTTCGTGCGCGACGTACAATACGACTATGCGACGTACAATACAAAATTTTAAATCGGTACCAAATTTAAATAAAAAAAATTAGTAGAAATTTAGAGGTTTTACAACAGACCTGAACTTGCTTTAACCCTATATGCATTGAAACATTGTAGCCTGAACTTGACATGCATTACCTGAACCTATGTTGCATTCATTACATTTCATTGATGCATTGATACATATGCATTGACTGTCACATAAACTAACCTTAATACATTGCCTACACTTCATATGTACACTCTATTCACATTATATTTCACTTAATGCATTGATATACTAAACTGAACCCCCTTGCTAAATAACTCAACTATACTTGATGCTCACATGCCTTGGCATTGCAAAACCTGAACACAACTCTGTTTAGCCCTATATACTTTGATGCTATGACATTTCCCCTATCTCTCTCTCTCTCTCTCTCTCTCTATATATATATATATATATATATATATATATATATATATATATATATATATATATATATATATATATATATTGTGAGTATTGTATGCCTATAGTATTATATACTTATATATGATGCATATTTATAATGTATGTATGTAGGTAAGTGACATGTAATATATATTTTGATATAAGGTAATGTATGAATGAATGTATAATATATATAGCTTCCTACGGATATGTTGTTTGAATATATGCTATATTGATTATAGGCATATAGCCTATACATGATAGCCTATATTTGAATGTGTGTTTAATAGCTTGGTAGCATTGTGGATGTGTGTGAATGCTAGGCTAGACTTAGTTAGGCTTAGTAAGACTTGTTTGGGTTAGGACTCGACCTAGTTGACCTAGTTTGACTAGTGTAGTCGACTAGAGTTGACCAAAGGTTGACTTTAGTCTAGATTGACCTAACATCATGTAGAATGCATTGTAACGTTCTATATTACCATTCTGGACATGTTTGACTTGTGTTGTTCTAAATAGGAGTCAAACACCTCCTTCAGACATTATATTTCTCTTCAGACATTCAGATAGCAGGCGAGTACATTCTCTGACCGTTTCATACTTGATAGGATTTACATTTATGCTCTATATTACTTTACTTGATGCTGTCACGTTGTTAACACAGATTGGTACTATATGGATCCCTTCATGAGATGTTATCCCCCTCGGGGACATCGGGTTACAGTATGTCATGTGAGTTTCACTTTCATCATGTATTCCGGTGCTTTCATCATTCATGTGCACTCTTCTGATTCATGTACTCTCATCTTCACAGAGCCCCATGTATACATTCATGTGCACCTATTTATGGGCCTTCATGTGATATCATTTGTAATAACATAACTTGTCTGGATCCTTGTGCATTGATTGGGGTATGGGGGAGTATAAATGGTCATGTGAATAATTCCAAAGTAGTATAATCATGTACAAACTCTTTAGTGTACTCATATGTAAATTTAAGCTATTCACATGTCTATCTTGTACTCTACATCACTAGCCACTGTTAGCTCTTTACTTATAGTAGATATTTCTTTACAGTCATCTCTTTTACTTCATATATTTCCCAGCGTTTCATGTATCTTACTCTATAGCATATTTACATATCCTATCATATTATAAACTGCGTGAGATCTATTGTGCTCGTTCCTGTCCTGACTGGACCTGTTGAAAATATTACAGATGACATTGAGGAGTTCTGTCCTACATACTATGGAGTAGGCCTAGATGACACCTGTAAGCTGGATTCCCAGGAGGACCCAGCACTTGCAGAGGACATTACCCCAGTGGTCTAGGCTAGTTAGCTAGACCAGTTATCTTACTTATTATCTTGTCTTATTTTGGATACACTTTGTACTTATTTGGGGATTTTGTTATTTTAGATGTTAAGGAGATGCTATCTTAGACTCTTAGACTTCTTCTCTTATTGTGTTTCATTTGGCGACTTTTATATTTATCTATCTTATCGTACTTTCTCCCTTAGCTGTGACTGAGTTGTGCATTCCTATATTATCCTCCATTCGGAGCATATACATTGTACAGGTACCCTATAATTGTTAGATGTATGTGAGCTAGGATAATATTCTACCACCGACACTGTGGCGTAGGCTGGACATACCTACTTCTCGTGTCCCTACACTATATGCAGGTCGTGACACCATTACAAAGTAATTGAGAACTTTTTATATTAAAAATGAAAAGAGTACAGCTTGGATCCTCGGTAGGATCTTTCGAGTACACTTTTGTTTTTTCTAGGGACGAGTGGCAATGGAGGGTTGATTCTTTACTCCATTGACGATCTGACAATAATCAGGAAGCGAATGCAAGTCTTCGGCTGGATGGCATTTTGGCTCTTCTAAAGTAAGCTTTGACTCTCTAAATGTGTGATAAATCTCGGGGGGGGGGCCTTGAGTGAAAGAATGATCATTCTATTTATAGGGATTGGAATGATCCATTCAAGTGCGCATGTACGATGCGTGCATATGCAATACGTGTATGAACATTTTTGTACGTAGAAATGCTACACGTATGACTTTATTGGGTGCAGGGGCGCTGTGCCTGGGAAGCTTAAACTGAATCTGGTATAACTGTACTATTGGGCTATGGATGAGCTGACACGTAGCTGTTGTTGAGATTCATTTATTGTTGAGATCTTGGGTGGTTGGCACCCGTTAATGAGTAAAATTGGGTCAATGACATGTGGCACATGTACATAGGCACACATAGCAAGTTTGGGCACATGGTTTTAGAGGCGTATGCGAATGTTTTATTCGAGTCAGCCGTGTGGCGAAGCACAGCTGTAACCGATAAACAAGTATGATGGCATCTCTTAGTTTTCTGTGAAAATTGTCAATTTTAGTTCTTGAGACGTTTGTTGCTAACTTATGACACTTTAGAATTAAATGCTTTGATGGGTGAAGAGTTTCTGTAGGCACATTTTTTGTGAAGCGCATGCACGTTGAGCGCTTCGACTATGGGGGGCATCTATCCGAGGAGCACATCGGTTGTAGGGTGGATCATATTTGGTCAAAAATGTCGAGCTTTTCGAGGCTCAAAATTAATGACTTTGACTTGGTTGAAATCGAGATGGCAGATTCATTGCCATTAATACAAGGTGTTGGCCCATTAGTCATAGTCAAACCTGATTTTAATAATTGATCAAACTCTATCTCGATATACGAATCAATTCAGATGTTTACTAACAACGTTTTGGACACTGATCAAAGATGGATATCTATCAGTTCAAGACCGAAGCTGTTTGCCACTCAAGAATATATTTTCTTTAAAGCAATGTAATTTTTATTTTTTATTGAGTCTAGGAATACATTGTACACCAAGTCGTACTGGCAAATAGGCTATCCGAAATCGTTTTTTGAAATTGACCTATCTTTTTAAAATGACCTATGTTTTTGAAAAACATCTATTTTACAAAAAACTTCTGAAGGATTTTTCAAAAAGCCAAAACAATTTTTCACAAAATCAACTGACCAAACACTGACAAAACTCGGCCAAAGTTCGGCCAAGTTGAACGTTATGTGAACGTTTGATTTTGAACATGGTCTCCCTTCAGTTGCGGTTGGTTACAAAGAGTTATGTCCGGATTCTGCCCGAATTCTGTCAGAGTTCTACCTTTGGAAAAACTATAAATAGAAAAGTATTTCGATCATTTCAACACACCAATTCACTTTCATCTCTTCTCTTCTAAAGCTTACGTTTCTTCCAAAGAGTTCTAAAAAGCTTCCATTTTTAAATCCCAAGCTAGTTACAATCCTCTAGTAGATTTGCAAGTGCGGTGCGGTCTAGAAGTTTCAGAGCGATTGTAATCAGAGGCTTGATTGAAGATTGACTCTTCACAATTAAAGTTGGTCGAGTTCTTCGTATCAAAGCTCATGTCTGTAGAAGTTGCAAGGACTTCGTATGAAAACTTGCGGGATTTTCCAATAGTGGATTCAACTGGAAGCTAGAGTTCTTCCGACTGGACTAGTCCTCATAAGAGGAAAACCAGTATAAATCTCTATGTTTACGTTTGCCTTATGATCACTCTTTTCATTACTGTTATTTATTTTGTGATTATTATTATATCTATGATCTAACTGCTAACGAGTTTTTAATTAGCAATATTCCGCTGCCTACTCTATTCACCCTCCTCTAGAGTATTCTGCATTACGATTTTGTTTCTACAATTGGTATTAGAGCGGGTTATACACGTAAAGCAAGGTAAAATTACAGCTATATTCAGTTATTTTTCAATTGTTATATAGATCACAGAATTACAATGGCAACTGTGAAATTCACAAGTGAAGGCCACGCCACAAACAGGCCTCCAATGTTTGACGACACAAACTACACTTATTGGAAAACACGTATGAGTTTCTTCCTAAAATCTCTTGATTTTGACTTATGGTCTGTAGTTATTGATGGCAACAAAAAGCCTCCTTGTATTAATGTTAATAGAGTTTTAGTTGAAAAACCCTACGACAAATATACAGAGGATGAAAAGAAAAAGGTAAGACTTGACGCACGTGCTATTAACGCTTTATTTTATGCTTTAGATAGAACTAAATTCAATAGGGTATCTACTTGCACAATATCAAATAAAGTGTGGAAACTTCTCAAAGTAACACACGAAGGAACAACACAAGTCAAGGAGTCAAAGATCAGCAGACTTACTCAGGAGTACGAGGCGTCCAAAATGAAGCCAAGTGAATCAGTTACTCAGATGTTTACAAGATTCTTGTATATTGTAAATCCTTTGTCTTCACTAGGTAAGGAATACAGGACCAAGAAAAGATTCGCAAACTTCTACGAGCTCTCACAAAGAACTGGATTCCAAAGGCTACAACAATCATTGAAGGAAAATGACCTCTCAACAATGTCTCTAGAAACACTCATGGGTAACCTACTCACTCACGAGTTAGAACTTCAAGACTTTGAAAATGCTACACCAAAGGAGAAGTCAAAAAAGACGATCGTACTCAAGGCTCAACATAGAAGAACTGTCGAAGATGATTCTGACGACAACGACTCTGACTCTGAAGATCAAGCTCTTCTGGTAAGAAAATTCAAGAAGTTCATAAGATTTAACAGGAGAACAAAAGATAGCAACAACAACAACAACAAGGAAGGTCTTATTTTCTATGGTTGTAAGAAAAAAGGATACTTGAAGAAAGATTGTCCAACAACATCATCATCAACAAGAAAAAGTAGCAAATATGACAAAGGCTACCTGAAGAAATCTACATCAAGGAAGTACGCCAACACAAGCATATGGCATGAAAGTGAAGCTAGCGATTCAGAAGACGAACAATTAGATGACGCTGCAAATGTATGCTTGATGGCTTACGATCAGGTAATCTCTAATCCTCTATTTGATCCTTATGATGACTTCACCTTAGAGCAACAAGGAGAGACTTTTCGTGACCTGTTAAATGATTACAGAAAACTGTGTAGTAAATATGAAATCTCTAAGAAGGTACTCAAAGAGTACAAAAGTGAAATAGAACGACTTACCGACCAATTAGCTGATGTTAGAAATAATGACTCTTCTATTGAGTCTGGTGAGCTTTCATCTATTAAGTTGTTGTTACACGGGACTATTAAGTTATCCGAAGAAAAAGACCAAACCATCATCAAGCTAAAGGAAGACCTATCTAAGGAGAGAAAGAGTCTCCAGTGTGCACAAGTTAGAATAGGAACACTTACATCTGACTACACTAGATTATATGACACCTCCAAAAAGTTGGAAATTAGTTTAGGAAAACGGCCTGAAGTTGCTGCTTCCTCTTCTAACACGTGTCAATTATCGAATCATCGGAATACGCCCAAACCAAATACTGTCAGACCAAACCATACCAAACCTATGCCCAAGAAGACTAATAGGCATGCATTCTTCTATACTAAAAAACTAAAACCTACCAATCATGCACCTCACACAACTTTTAACACTCAACATACAAAATGTCATTATTGTGGCCTCATTGGTCATATACCCTATGCATATAGAATCAAAAAGTTAGTAGATTTAAATGTTTATGCATGGATACCAAAAACTAGCCAGTCAGGACCCTACAAGAAATGGGTACCAAGAGTTTTATCTGCAAATTATTTTGTAGGTGGAACACCCTTCACATGCTAGGAGCAAATGGATCCTCGACAGCGGTTGCTCACGGCACATGACCGGTGATGCTTCATTATTCGCAACACTGTCGAAGAAGAATAAAGAAGGATACGTCTCCTTCGGTAATAATTTAAGAGGGTACATAATCGGTATCGGTGACATTGGTAAGGCTCCCTATTCTGTGATTAAAGATGTCTGTCTAGTTACCGAGTTAAAACATAATCTGCTCAGCAAAAGTCATTTAGCTGATCATGGTTATGGCATTAACTTCGTCAAAGACAAATGTACTATAGTTGATATTTCAACAGATAGTACTATCTTTGAAGGTATCAGGGAAGACAACATATATGTTTTCTATCTGTTAGAAGATGCTAACAAAGCATGTAGATATTTGATAGCCAAAAACATTGAGAGTCAACTATGGCATATGAGACTCGGTCATGCAAACATGGATACAATTTCAAGACTATCTACAAAGAAGTTGGTACGCGGCTTACCGGACATATCTTTCAAAAAGGATACAGTATGTAGTGAATTTAAAAAGAACAAAGCTACCCGATCCGTATTTAAATCCAAGAACGCTGTAAGTACCATTAGACCTCAACAATTGTTGCATATGGACTTATCTGGACCAAGTAGAATTGCTAGTCTAGGTGGTAAGTTATATGCATTTGTCATTGTAGATAATTTCTCTAGATATACATGGATATATTTTCTTGTACGCAAGAACGATGCTTTGTCAGAATTCGTCACCTTTTACAAGAAAGTACAAAATAAAAAAGGTTACATGATTACTCGCATTCGTAGTGATCATGGCGGCGAATTTGAGAATGCAGAGTTCAAGCAATTCTGTGACACACACGGTTATTTGGATGAATTTTCTTGCCCTAGGACTCCACAACAAAATGGAGTTGTGGAACGTAAGAACAGGACTCTATCTGAAATGGCTAAAGTAATGTTAAACCAGTTTAGTCTACCTAGATACTTTTGGGATGAAGCTGTCAATACATCGTGCTATATTCTCAATAGGGTTCTAATTCGACCTATATCGAAGAAGACTCCCAATGAACTATTGTCACGACCCGCTCCCGAATAATCGGACACGAGTCGGACACGTCCAGCCTTCGTCGTTAGACACGACGAAGTAAGCTGTACCAAGCTAGGGAAATCTAACCAGATAAACATGAATGTATATAATCACAACATCTATAAAACATTCCCAGAATGATCACCATAATCCATAAATCCATGTATCAAAATTATACTAGTCATCAGGAATTAAATGTACAATATCTAGGAGTAAAGCTAAACAGTCTAAACCTGAAACCTCAAGCTAAGTCATGTCTCCATCCTGTTCAGCTAATATCCTGGGCTCTAGCCCATAGGGTAGAGCAATATCCTGCAAGCACCTGCAACATATCCTAGTCAGGAGCGGAGCTAAGTATATCTAAGGAAATGAAAATGAACATCATGGTATGAACAAGAGACAAAAAATATATAAAAGTACGAGAAATGAGAACAAGACATGAAACTGAATATGAGTACTAAAAGTAAATATAGGGAACATAATATGAGTCCTGAATATAAAATACAACCTGAACAAGAAATACAACCTGAACATAAAATACAACCTGAATCCTGAAACGTGCAAGATTAAAATACATCCAGATTGTGTGATCGGCTTGGGTAGATTCAATGAACATGAAATGGTACGGCTTTGGTCCCGCGTGCACGATACGGGACCTAAGCTATTCACATGAATAGTAACAGGGTTTGATCACACAACTGTAGTATTTTCCCTCCCAGACACAAGTAATCCATGAAACATGAAACTAGACAATACCGTGATACATCGTGTCAACAAGGAGATACAGGAATAAAAATGCAAGACATGAAAAAATAAACAAATTCGAGGAGTATACTTGCCTTGCTCAGGTTGATCGAGAATAGATAGTAGATCTGATTGTCCTCCTGTTATGATTATAAGTTGATTAAGTTTTAGAACTAACTACTGCTTTAACCCGACTAAATAAATATTTATAATGAGGTATTCACTACAGTACACTAGAATTTATAATTTGCTGACAATATAGTTACAAGGAGAATAATCCATATAAAATACCCCACTTATATATATTTAACAATTCTCACTAAAGAGTGAAGGAAATAATACAATACAATGAGGTATTGACAAATTAATTTCCCTCTACCATTAAAATGCTTAGAAGAGAAAAACCCAAAAGAAATCAATTATATATGTAAAACCCCTATATTTTTTATATTTTATTATTTTATTAGACTTCAAATTTAATTTATACAATCTATGGTTTTTATTAATTATTAAAATTACCTTAGCCATTGTTGTGTTTTGAGCACAAGGCAACCATGAATTTTGGCACGAAAGATGTAGCAGTGTGCTTTGACCAGTATATTAGCCATGTCGTGGAAGGCTTAGCCATAGTTCAGTCTGAACTAGGAAAACCAGGCCGAGTTGTGAATTGACCCATTTAAATTATTTTAATTAAATATTATTTATTATATTGATTTTTAGATGACCCGGTTGGCCCAAATCAGCCCGAACTGGGCCCGGACCTAACCCAAGCCCATGTAAGCATGTAGTGTGACAAAATGGGGCCATGTAGGCATATTTTATGTATATACAAATATTTTCTAAATTATTTTAGAATTTTATGTGCAATTTCTAATTATTTAATTATTCGTACTATTATTGGTATTTTATTATTAAATAATATCGTACAATATTTGTACACATTTTTGGACCTGGATAAGGGTGTACGGTAGAAGTTCATCCATTGAAAAGATTTTACTAATTTATTATTATTAAAATTTATTTTCTGAAGATTTAATAAACATGATTATTCTATAGAGATATTATTATTATTTTTAGTTGATTTATTGTGATTTTGAATTTTATATATATGTAGATATGTTTAATTATATTAAATAATTAGGTAGATAATATTTAATTTGGTATTTAAATTTTTAAATAAGATTTATGGTGGAAATTTATGGATATATGCATATATATATATACATGGTTATAAATATAAAAGGTTTAAAAAGAATAAGAAAAGAAAAGGAAAAGGAAAAAAAACCACCCACCCACATAAGTGGGCGGCCCCCCCACCCTCTCCTTTTGCTGCTCTCTAAGCAACAAGCAAGAATTTTTCCGCGAGCAAGTGGGTCCACAACTATTTATAAAGTCTATTAGTATTAGGTTTTGTCCCAAGTTATTATAAATATAACTTCCTCCACATACCTCAAAACCCTAGACTCCCAAAACAAAAATTGTAGCAAAACATACCCTCTTCGCCTAGGAGCTCGTTTCACCAGCGATGGAGTTTTGTGCGCGACAAACAGAGCGTCGAAAGTCAGCCCCTCGTCATCCACGGAGCAGTTTTTCCACTCAAGGTACCCTACTTCCCTACGACGTAACTTTTTACTCGTAGCACCGATTTTCGATCCGTAAGATTTTCTGGAAAGTTGACTTGACCCTCTTCGAGATCCTCTAGGTGGATTTCGACATGGCCATCCAACTTGCTCGAAAAATCGAGGCAAAGTTGGAGAAAAACTACTTTTCTGGAATATTAAAAACTGTTTTAAAACACCAACTTGTCGGCCACTTTTCTTTCTGTACAATAGGATTTTGTAAAAACTATTTAAACTCAGAGAATAACAACGTAACCGAGATTGTAATGCACCTTTTGGATTCACTTTTCATCTAGTGTGTAAAAAGTTACACGTTGTTAAAGTTTCACGAAAAAATTTAATTTTTGTTTTCAAAAAGTGGAAAAATACCCGATTCGGCGTGCGCCCCGACAAACCGGGTGACATGGTCGCACATTATATGCATCGAAAGGTGCGTATGAATGTTGTCGACGTGTGGAATTTGACGGAACCCGATTTCGTTGCATGTGCGCGACGAAATCAGTGCGTATCCGTCGAGATACCCCCGTATCGACCTTTTGCAAATTAAGTCACAACTTTGTGTACACTCATCAAATCGCGACAAAACTTACGCCATTGGACTGGAAATATTTTTTTGGTCATGTGAGCCAAGTTTGGTTCAATTCTGAGAAGATTGATCGGGACGCCATTTTCGCAGGCCCACAATCCCACTCAATGAGCGATTTTGTGCACGGCTCACCGGAATCCAAAATTGGACATACCGTTGGGTTTGTCTCATCGAAACAAATCCATAGACATGTAGTTTGACGACTTTAGAGACCGTAGATATTGGCACGCATTTTGGTGCAAAAGCGGGTCCAACGACGGACATCGTTTTGACCCGAAGATTTTGCCCCTGTTCCAGAATTTAACTTTTGAACAGGCGTTTCCTAGTCATATGTTTTATTCTAAACTCGTTCGTGATGTTTGTTGCAGCATCCGAAGTCATCTGCGGGATTTGACTTTTCTTATTTCGTTTATTTGTCTGTTCGAGCTACTGGATTATTCTCTTTTGCATATAACATCAGGCAAGACACCTTTCCATTTGCTGTTTATTTATTTTAGCTCATATCTCATACATTATTCATTATTTTTTTTTATGCAAAATAAACTGTGATACATGGCATAATCTGTTAGAACTTACTATTAAGTTATATTTTCTGCTATGTATTATTTTTCTTACACATTAAACTTAGAGTTAAGGGACCACATTTGTGTGTTGCATTCATAGGCCTTGATACATTTATACCACATTGTGGTGAGTCATATGTAGGACTCGGACATGCGTGACTGGCTGGCCACCGGTACGTATAAGCCGTGCGATTGGAATAACCGCTAATAGAAGTTGCATGCTTAGTTTGACTTAGCGGTTATACAGGTTCTCTGTTGTGGATACAACATAATAGGCATTGGGTGGGAAGAATAGTTTCTTAATGTATGGGTCATATATGCACTGTCCTGATTGTCGGTTATCTCCAATGGGAGGTACGGTCCTGATAGCCGGTTATCTCCAGTGGGAGGTACGGTCCTGATTGCCGGTTATCTCCAGTGGAAGATACGGTCCTGATTCCTGATCCGGCCCATGCGTCAAAGGTTTGTTCTTATTGCATTCACTATAGTACGGTTAGGTACCCTATTGCAGGCATCCCTTATTTATTTGAGAAATATTTATTCAGTTTATATGGCATGATATTATGTGTCTTGTTACGTCCCTCTGAGGACCTGGTTATCTCGCCAGGTGTGTGCTATTATCTTTCGCAGGTGTTCTAGCTCTAGCCGTGTTTATCGCAATTTCTTCGAGGATGATTGCACTTGGATCGTCTTCGCTTCACTCGCCAAAATTATTTTATTTTCCATGTATTTTTCTTACTTGTTGGTAGTAGACTTGTCTCCGTCCAACATATTGTATCAAGGCAGTTCTTTATCATTATATGATATCTTTTATTTTTGTGTGGATGAGATTAGTTATGTTTCTACTACATTTTACAGCTTATGTATCCATACGAGATTTCTATATATTGGAGTATACTTCGTATAAATACAGCTGGCATGTCTACGTTCCTAGTCCTACGTATTTTGGGACTGGGACGTGACATGTTTTTGTGGTGGCCCATGTAGGTCAAGATAAATTGTTTGGTTAGTTTACCGTACCAAGCAAGCCTGCGAATAAGATTAGAAGTCTAGGATCTCATCCACATACTTGACCTCCTATCTCGATTCCATCTTCGAACTCTCACTTGACTCATTGATTGCATCTTGCTTGATCCTTCTATCGTAAATCTCATCTTTCCACGGGCTGGGGACGAAATTGTTGGAGGAAACATGAATTAAAATATCAATGGTGGGCCACCAAGGTAGCCCTAATAAGTTAGAAGTATTTCACACTAATTGCCATGTCACTTATGACCATGATAGTAGTATATACACAAGTGTTGTTAGTCATCTACCCAGCTATGTGACTGTATTTCCACCTCGACTTACTCGACCTTCCATCAATTCTAGATCTTTTTAATTGCGACCTTCTAACCCATTTGCAACTTGAATAATGAGTTAATGGTTCCTTAACTGTATTCATCTAGAAGACTATTTTCTCACTAGAACGGTGTCCCTAAGTTATTATTTTACTAGATTCGTTAATTAATTTTATTTCATGCTTTAACTTGATCTTCTTTATTTTTGTGCATTAATTATCACCTCGTGAACTCCCACTTTCTATTTTTGATCTTCTGTGGCCCCCTACCGTGACTTGTATATTTGGAGTACAATACTAGACTTTTCCTTCTAACAAATTTCATATGTAAAGCCTGGACAAGCCCACCTTCATATAGATATATCATGTCCCATTAAAAAATGTCTCCTTGTACTCTATTTCTTGATATGACCTTCTGGTCAAAATGGCTAAACTATAATCTGTACCATGATATCGATATATTTTTCAACCACGGATAGGGATTCAACCTCGACTCAATTCTTTCGACCCGATATGTGATTTTGTTCTACTTAATTCCTTAAATGCTTAAATTTGTGCTTTATCTTGATTGCTTGACCCATTGTCCCATCACACTACTAGCTTAACTCTTGTAAGTTGGGTAGAATACCTCACAGCCCAACAAAGCCTTTGTCCTTGTGACCCATATTGATAAGTTTACTTAGACTATGGAATCTGAAGGATTCTAACCCATTAGCCAACCAAGCCATAAGCAAGCAAACACTAGGACGATTGCATAGGCCCACACTTCGGGCAAGACTTGATTTTAAAAAGATCTTGGACTATTTAAAATTTTCTTCATCAGTACCTCCCTTGCTAATATTTTGACTATCTCATGCTGCTAATGCAGCTTCAGTTTTGCAAGCTTATTTCGTTATCAAGCTTGATCATGACATATTTTATTGGGTGCACCTACTAACATATTATCTAATCAGAATCGGTGCATGATGGTCTGATCAACCTTTTGCACTTTGGTTCGCTTTTCATGTATTATTCTACGTGGATGGAGACATAGTTAAACTTGCCTTAGAGTCTCATCCGCGACAGCGTTGACAACTCTCATTTGAATTATTTCCGTCGCCTATGAACCACGTATTCGTACTCGATAGCATCGTCCTTGAACTCTTTATTGTTTTTACTTTACTTATATTAGAAAGACCAGGCACTGTGCGTGATAGATAGATGCAAGATATCACCTTTCGTTTTCCTATCAGTTGTTTCAACACGAATTTAGATAGCCACCGACCCACTCATGTGGCTATATCCTCTCCTTAAACTCTTCTTCTCCCCAATCCTAGAAATTTCATTGTGCCCTTCCAACCCCTCTTGAACGCACGAGAGTGATTCTAATCATCACTTAATCAAACCCTTGACCAAGACGATTAGTATCCAGTTCTCCCTTAAGGAATCACATCTCCTAAATGTCTAATTTATTCTCTTTGGCCTACTCAATTCCTTACTGTTCTCTAAAATTGGATATTCAAAATTTTTCTACCTTCATTAGAAACCCTTATTCAATTTCCTAACCATGATATATTTTTGTATATATCGACTCCACAATTTTCTATTGCATGGTGGTGTTGAACGGCGTTTTATCGCCTCCTCCAAAATTTAATTGTATTTTGGTATTGACGAACTCTTCCTATTCCTCAACCCTATCTACCCTATTAATCCTAAATTTCGAGGACGAAATTCTTGTAAGTTGGGTAGGATGTAAAACTCCTATTTTTTTATTTTTTTATTATTTTATTAGAATTCAAATTTAATTTATACAATCTATGGTTTTTATTAATTATTAAAATAACCTTAGCCATTGTTGTGTTTTGAGCACAAGGCGACCATGAATTCACTACTAAAATATCATCAAATAGCGACATAATTTAGCGACGGCAAGAAATGACGTCGCTAGTTATGTAATTTAGCGACAGCCTTATAAACACATCGCAAAACGTCACTGCCTAGCGACATTCCGCGACAGGAGTTTAATACGTCGCTGAATAGCGACGTTCAGCGATATATTATTAGCATATGTCGCCAGTTTTGCGACGTTTAGCGACTTCAACACGTGACGTCGCTAAGTTTTTTTTACTTAGGGCACAGCGTTTCCTTCTTTCCCCCTCACTCTCACTCGAAAATACTCAAAAATTTTAATTCCCCCCTACCCCCCCGGCGACTCCCTCCCCCTCTGTCAGTGCCCTCCCCTCCCGGCGACCCCCTCCCCCCCGGCGACTCCCTCCCCCTCCGGCGAGCTCCTCCTCCTCGAGATCCTCCTCCTCGAGTTCCTCCTCCCCCAATCCGAGCTCCTCCTCCTCTTCCTCAGGTAAACCCTAACCTAACTTCTCTCCTTCCTCCTCCTCCTCTCCCACGGACACACACATACACGGACACACATCGTGTCCCCAAAGACTCGTGCCTATTGGATTCGTGTCCCTAAAGACTCGTGCCCATTGGATTCGTGTCCAGTTTTGGATGTGTTGAGTTTGGTTTGTTTTTGGACACATTGTGTCGAGTATTTGGACACGAGTTTGGTTTGGGAGACACGTACACACATAAAACTTGTATATGCACACTTGACACTATACACTCTCTATCTCTCTAGTATATAAATGCATAAATTATTGAATGTATATATTGTGTCCCCTTGGTTATAGCCTAGTATATGTAAATATCTTAACCTATATATGTATGCCTATATATATATAGTAAATATATAGGTAGTTGTGTGATTGATGGCTTATTTAGATGTGGTAGTGTGGTAGTATGGTAGTGTGAGTGTGAGTGAAGAGGGATATTGAGATAAGTGTTAGATTGTGTGTGTGTGTGTGTGTGTGTGTGTGTGTGTGTGTGTTTGAGAGTGAGAAAGGTGAGAGGGATTTAGATATGTATCCATAAGTTAGTATCCTAAGTTAGATATTTAGGATAGTATCCTAGGCACTAATTTAATATCTTATTTATGATGTTAGTATCCTAGAGTTAGATAGGTGAGTTAATATCTTAGGATACTAGAAGCTAGTATCCTAGATAGGTTAGTTAGTGTCTTGGATAGGTTAGTTAGTATCCTATTTATCCTAGATAAGTTAGTATCCTAAGTTAGATATCTTAGGGTAGTTAGGTTATGCTAGTATCTTGAGGGTATCAAGATAATAGGATATTAGGATATGGGCTAGAAGTTAGTACCCTAAGTTAGTACCCTAAGTTAGTATCTTGGCTAGAATTTGGTATCCTAGGATAGTTAGATATCCTAGTATCTTAAGAGTGTCCTAGATTAGTCTATGGTAATAGGATACCCTATAGGGGGGAGGGGGCAGGGGTAGGGGGAGGGGGCAGGGGACAGGACCCTAACCCTATTTCGGACACGACTCTGTGACACAGGACACAGGACACAGGACACACACACACAATATATACATATATACCTATATATATAAATACACATATCTATATATATACATGTATATATATACTCACACACTTACATACACAAATACATATATAAATATATATGTATACAATGTATATACACACAAATACACATATATATACAATCAAAAATCCATTTGAAATTCATTTTAAGAATCTGAAATGTTGACGATATAAACCCAAGGTTCACAATATCGGTATCGGAATCGGTATCGGACTATTCCTATGAGTATTGGTATCGGCGATATCGGTAGTATCGGCGGTATCGTATCAGAGTATCGGACTTTGGTATCAGAAAACAAATAATTATTAATAAATTATTTACATTTAAAAATATATATTTTATACATTTAGGCATAATTTTAAGTATTTCAGCATTATTTCTTAGTAGTTTTGAAATTATATGAAATAGTAGTCACCCTTACCGATTGGTTTTGCCGAATTGACCGGAACAAAGACCCCCAATGTCGGTATCGGTCAATATTTGGTATCGGTCGGTATCGGATCGAAACATGCCAAACCGTATCGGTATCGGCCGTATCGGATCGGTATCGGCCGATACTTTAAACCATGTATGTACCATGGTTTTGCCTTTTAGTTGCAGGAATATGAGAGGGTGACATGGTTGTCACATTAAGGGTCTTTGAGGAGGTGACATGTTGTGAACAGATATATCCTTATAGTTCTCCTACATAATGTTAAAGAAAATCCGTAGGAGAACTATATATAAGGATATATCTTTTTGCAACATGTCATCTTGTCAAAGACCCTTAATGTACCAACCATGTTACCGCGGTATTGGTATTTGGATACCAATAGCGATAAGGTAAAGGGTACTAACTTAAGGTATTGGTATTGGGACACCAATAGCGATAAGGTAAAGGGTACCTTGGTAGGTAATGACTAGAAATAGGATATTTGACTTAGATTTGACCTTGTTTGACCAAGGTTGACTATTTTAACTGAAAGTCAAAGTAGAGTCAACATCTGACCTAGATTGGACTAATAGTTGACAAAGTCAAATATAGGTCAACCCTTGACCTAGTTTGACCTTGTTTGACTTTGTTTGACTTAGCTTGACCTTGTTTGACTTTGTTTGACTTAGTACAACCTAGTTTGACCTAGATTGCATATCATTGTTATTAGTAACTGTCCGCTACTAATGTGTGTCCCATAATAAGACATAATATACGAATTTGTACCTGTTGGATAATGTGTGTCCATCTTTACAGAATTATTTCCAAATGGATATGAATTACTACTTGTGGAATCGTTCATGGATGTACAATCGTCATCCTGATGATATGTGTGGTGTGCGGAATGAATACATAACGGGAGTAGAGCAGTTCCTGCAGTTTGCTAAGGCGTTCCCTCAGTACATGGACGACACCAAAATTAAGTGTCCGTGTGTGAAATGTCATAACGTGAAATATTATCCAGAAGTGGAAATGACATATCATTTGTACTCGAGGGGTTTCACGCCTAATTACTATCAGTGGACCGCACACGGAGAACTTGTGTCTTTAGCATCAGAGCCAGAGCCTTACGTTGAGCCGTATATGCATGCGGGACCTAATTTTATTTCAGATAATCATGCATACGACGACGGGTGCGTCAACATGGTTTTCGACGCTGCGGGACCTAGTTTCGTTCATGATGCACCTGAGGACGCACCGAACGTCGATGCTGCACAGTTCATGGAGTTGCTGGAGAATGCAAGGACTCCATTGTATCCTGGTTGTGAGGATCATTCACCATTGGAGGTGGTTACAAGACTATTGAGCATTAAGTCAGATTTTAACATGTCGCAAGAATGCTACAACCGAGTGTTGGAGTTGATTATAGAGATCTTGCCGGCGGGTGCTAAGTTGCCTGAAGACTTCTACCGGTCTAAGAGGATGGTGAGATCGCTCTAGATGGGATACGAGAAAATCGATTCCTGTCGCAATGGGTGCATGCTGTACTACAAAGACGACAAGGATGCAGATATGTGCAGATTTTGTGGTACTGATCGCTATAAGACAACTAATACAGGAAGGTCTACCGGTGCAAGAAGACCGACCGATTCATTGCACTACTTGCCTTTAACGCCGCGGTTGCAAAGATTATTTATGGTGAAAGAGACGGCCGAAAATATGAGTTGGCACATGCGAGAACAGATTGAAGAAGTGTTGGATCACCCATCCGATGAAGAAGCGTGGAAGCACTTTGATGGAGTGTATCCTGATTTTGCTTCAGATCCGCGTAATGTCAGGTTGGGACTATCTTCTGACGGTTTTACTCCTTTTGGTCTTTCGGGATCCCAGTATTCGTGCTGGCCTGTGATTGTCACTCTGTATAACCTACCGCCTTGGATGTGCATGAAGACTCAGTACATGTTTCTAACCGTTATAATTGCTGGTCCGAACAATCCCAAAAGGAATATTGACGTGTACATATAACCTTTGATAGATGAGTTGAATCAGTTATAGGAAGTAGGCGCTAACACGTACGATGTTTCCAGGAAGCAGAATTTTCAGAAGAAGGCAACCCTTATGTGGACCATCAACGACTTTTCGGCCTATAGAATGTTATCTGGATGGAGCACTCATGGCCGTCTCTCATGTCCGTATTGCATGGACCGTAGTAAGGCTTTCCGCTTGAAACACGGAAGAAAACTGTGCTTCTTTGATTGTCATCGGTAATTTCTGCCAAAAGATCATCCGTTCAGAAGAAACAAGAATACATTCCGTACCGGCGTTGTAGAGAAGGGTGATCCACCGCCAAGGTGGTACGGAGCCACGATATGGGAGAAGGTTAATGATTTTCCAAGTGCTATTGAAGATCCTACAACTGGGTACAAGTGCGATGGATTTGGTAGAGATCATAACTGGACAAAGAGGAGCATATTCTGGGATCTGCCATACTGGAGTACCAATCTGATCAGACATAATCTTGATGTCATGCATATTGAGAATAATGTGTTTGATAACATAATTAATACTGTGATGGACGTAAAGGAAAAAACGAAAGATAATCCCAAGGCCAGGTTGGACTTAGAAGAAATATGCAAACGCCCTGCGTTGCATTTGATACAGCAGAATAGAAAACAGTTCCTGCCGAAGTCAATTTTCTCGCTGGACAAGGAGGATAAAGTGAGACTTTGTCGGTGGATCCAGGGCCTAAAATTTCCAGACGGATATGTATCAAATCTGAGAAGATGTATCGATCCGAAGGAAAATAAATTGACGGGTATGAAGAGCCACGACTGTCACGTATTCATGGAGAGGTTAATTCTGATTGCATTTCGAGAATTCTTACCGTAAGCAGTTTGGAATCCATTGACGGAGCTTAGCATATTCTTCAGGGATCTTTGTTCTAAGAAATTGCTCGTTGATCGTCTAGAAAAGCAAGAGAAGGACATTGCGGTAATACTATGCAAGCTAGAGAGGGTGTTTCCTCCTGGATTCTTCGACTCTATGGAGCATTTGCCAATTCATCTATCCTATGAGACACGTGTTGGTAGACCCGTCGAATATCGATGGATGTACCCGTTTGAGCGACATTTGAATCACCTAAAAAGAAAGGTGAAAAATAAGGCACGGGTCGAGGGTTCTATTTGTGAAGCCTATGTTCTCGAGGAGATTACAAACTTTTGTTCGATGTATTTCAAGCCTCATGTTGCAACTAATAGAATGAGAGCTTCCGAAAATGACGACGGAGATCATGAAAGTAATGATACAATACTGAAGGTATTCAATGCTCCAGAAAAGCCATCGGGTAAAATGAAGAAGAGATATCTGAACGATGATGAGCTAAGGGCTGCTCAGGTATATGTATTACTCAACTGCGACGAGGAGGAAGTAGAAAAATTGGAGGGGTAAGTAAATAATATGTCTACATTATTTTAATAATATTGATTATTATACTATTACATTAATTGCACGATGTTGTTTTCAGCATATTTAATGATGATTTGAGGTCAGGTAGGCCACACATAACAGAAGAAGAACTAGAACAAGAAATGAGGCATTATTTTCTATCAGGGTTGAGTGCATATGTAAGACTTCAGAACTCTGTAATTACCTTTCTGTATATGCACTTGATTGAGAATGAGCTTAATCACTTCTTTTGTGGTATTTAGGTCGATCGTCCATACGCAAGACTTGAAAATGAGTCTATTAGAACGCTAGCCAAGGGACCAATTTATGCTACAAAAATATGGCCAAGCTACTGTGTTAATGGGTTTAGGTTCAAGTCAACAACTTGCCCGATCAGAGACAACTTTGTGGATCTCGACTCCACCAAAAATAGCTGTTTGTGTATCAGATCTTCGAACTACAAAGATGTTGATGTGGGCAACGATTTCTATGGCGTACTACGGGAGATTGTGGAGCTGACTTATAGTTATGGAATAGAGCCTGCTAAGATTGTGTTATTCAGGTGTGATTGGTTCGATCCGATTGAAGGTCAAGGTTGGAAAGTAGACAAGCACGGTCTTGTTGATATAAACTATCGGCGTCGATATCAAGCCTATGAACCATTTGTCCTATCAAGTCAGGCTCAACTCGTGTACTTCACAAGTTATCCTAAACGGGGAACAACAAGGTCGGACTGCTGGGCAGTATGCAAGACCAAAGCTAGAAATACCTTTAAGGTTGACGATATAGCTTATCAACAGGATGAACTACCTCTTGTAACAAATATTATAGAAGTGGACACGACAGAAGTTCCTCATTACACATCTAATTGTGTAGAAGAAGTAGAATTATCTGAAGAGGAAGATGCAGATAAAAGTGAAGATGTAGAGGAGGAAGAAGAAGAAGAAGAAGATGAGCTAAACGAACTAGATGAATTTTCAGAAGAGGATTAAAATCTGTGATGTCTATCATATAAATATGTATTTTTGTAATAATAAATCTGTGACACTTTAGTGACACTTTTATCTGTGACCATGATATTTTTCAAAAATCTGTGATGTCTATCATATAAATATGTATTTTTGTTTTATTGTCATATGTTATTATCAGGTATGACTAGACCAGGAGGACGACGCAGAGGATTTTACATTAGGCAGTCCCGTCAGCCTCGGCCTGGGGATGGAGAGGGCAGTTTCGTACCCTCATCCTCATCTCCGAGTACGCTAGTGTACCGTTCTGTTCCCGGTCCATTAACAGGACAGGGCAGTTCCAGCAGGTTGCCGACTCCTTCCTCGTCGTCCAGCCTTCCTGATCCCGCGTCCAACATCCCTGATCCCCCGTCCAGCATTCCTCCTGTCGACGGCTCTATGGGGGGAGCCGATATCGAGCATATGGAGGACGGCGATCAGACTGATCCTGCCCAGGCAGGAGATGAGAGCGACCCTCCATGTGCTCCCCCGGGCGAGACGCGTATAGAGATTTGGACGGACGGGCCTATGAAGTAAGTTAATTAATTAATATATATTTCTTAAATGATTATATATACATATATATTCTTGAAAAATTATTATTGTATATATATCAGCCTTCTATAGTATAGAGACAACTGGGGGTATTTCTGAGGCAGAACTGTGATGGGCCTTGGATTAACTACTCAGATGCTCCCGCAGATAGGAAGGCCTTTTGGTTCGCCCACTTCAAGGTAAAAATTTTGTTTATTTTTAAATTTTAATAATCATTTGTGTATATTATACAACTTTTGTATTTTACTTCTTGTAGAGGACCTATTTCTATCCACCACACCGGGAGGCGAGGATCGAGGGCCAATTTTCTGCCGTCGCAGCCAAGCTCATCCGTGATGCGATCCACGACCAGAAGTGTCGTGATCGCTCCGGAGAGCCGATCCATGGTTGGATCACGCCAGATCAGTGGGCTGCGATGAAGGCTAGATTCAGCGAGCCCAAGTACCAGGAGCGGTCTGACAAGGCCAAGGTGGCGCGGTCGAGCGCCGGTAAGTGGTATGGTGGCTCCATTCCGATGAAGGAGCATTTTCGTCTTCTGGTACGTTTCCTATGACGGACATTAATTTATATATAGTTCGATAGAATGTTTAATACTAATAATAGATAATATATTTTAACAGGTAAAAAAGGGTGAGGACCCGAACATGGTGACCGTCTTCCTGGTCACCCATCGGAGGGCTAGGGAGTTCATTGACGAGAGGGCGACGCAGGCATATGTACGTTCTATTCTTTATATTAATTTACTATAATTTAGAAAACAGAAAAATAGGTATCAATATAGACTTTAGCAAACACTTACACGTTAGCAAACATGTTCTAGGCCGAGTTTGTTCAGCTACAGGAGGAGGCGGCTGCTGCTACTGCTGCTGCTAGTGCACAAGCAGAGGGAGGGGCTGGTACTTCCTCCCAGTCGCCTACAGCTCCATCGTCGTACGAGCTCTGGATGATCGCCGTTGGCGGTCTTCAGAAGGGTACGTACTACGGTACGGGATCCTACGGCACATATTTGGCTTCGGAGTCATCCCGGGCCCCCTCTGTCAGTGCGTAGTCTCCGGCTTCGTAGGCGTCGTCATGAGCTGAGGATGTTCGTCGTCAGATCGAGGAGCTGCGTCGCGAGTTGCAGCAACAGATTTCTGATGCGGTCGAGCGACGATCCGACCCTCCGATCGACACCGGACGATTTGATGCGGTCGAGCGCAGCATACAGGAGCTGATGAGTCTGCATCAGGCTACAACTGCCAGCTTGCACACGCTCACCGAGTCTACGCAGCGCACAGAGCGTAGACAGGCCGAGCTGGAGGGATCGCAGAGGAGCATGTCTGCCTCACTCACTCAGGTTTCGGTTTTGCTTGAGGCGAGTACTGAGAGGGTGGTGAGTACCCTTGCTGTTTATGGTGAGCGACTGCGAGAGCTGGAGCAGATACGTCCTTCCGGTCCATCGATGGCGCCGACTCCAGACATTGTACTGCCTCCTACTGCCCCTACGGTGCAGCTCACCCAGGAGCAGTATGACTATATTCTATCCCAGTTGTGCGACAGGGGTCCGCAGTAATTTTATTGATTTTTTATGACTTGTATGTATTGGCCCTATGGGCAAATTGTTTATTGGTACACTTTTGTTTATACACTTAGTGGGAGACTTTTTATCATCTTCCATTTTTATTCGACTCTATTGAATGTTTATGAGGATGTGTGTCTGTGATATTTACTTTGCACTGCCTCATATTTTTATTGTGATATTTACTTTGTGATATCTGCGACGGGGATGACAAATATACCTACGCTGGGTTATAAGCGATGATCTGATATACAAAGGAGGTGCTGCCAAAATTTTAAAAAAATATAATGTATATTTTTGTGATGATGTGTGTCTGTGTTTATAGTGAATGTGAAATATAGTGTTCGGAACCATCGACAGTTTCGATTACTGTTGTATGTTTTATCTTGGATAGAAAGAGCAACAGTTCAGGGTGTACTTCTGAGAGCTTCATTTTCACGTCCTTCACTTTCTCGGGACGTCGTAAAGGATCCCGAGAAGGTGAAGGACGTGAAGAGGAAGCTCTGAGAAGTGCACCCTGAACTGTTGCTCTTTCTATCCAAGATAAAACATAGAACAGTAAGCGAAACTGTCGATGGTTCGAACACTGTACTTCACACACACTGTAAACACAGACAAACAACATAGCAAAAATACAAATTATATTTTTTTAAATTTTTTTTATTATATCTGCGACGTATAGCGACGTTCTGCGTCGTACAGCGACTGCACGTATACGTCCCTATACGTCGCTACATAGTGACGTAACGTCGCTAGCAGTCGCTATACTGCTGACGTGGGATATGTCAACCTGAGAGCGGACGTCGCTAAATTTGTCGCTAGGCGTCGCTAAAGTGCCCACGTGGTTGCCATGCCATGTCATCATATATAATGTTTATCGCGTCGCAAAGTGGTCGCTCTACGTCGCTATTTTGGCGACGTAAGTTTACGTCGCTATCTGTCGCTAATTTTGCGACGTCTAGCGACACTAAACGTGACGTCGCAAACAGCGACGTTCTGCGACAAAATTGTCATCTGCGACATGCCTATACGCGACATCCAATTTTTGTCGCTAAATACGTCGTAAATACATTTTAGCGATGGATTTTCCTTATTTAGCGACGTCTTTTGACGTCGCTAAATGGGGTTATTTTAGTAGTGATTTTGGCACGAAAGATGTAGCAGTGTGCTTTGACCAGTATATTAGCCATATCGTGGAAGGCTTAGCCATAGTTCAGTCCGAACTAGGAAAACCAGGCCGAGTTGTGAATTGACCCATTTAAATAATTTTAATTAAATATTATTTATTATATTGATTTTTTGATGACCCGGTTGGCCCAAATCAGCCCGAACTGGGCCCGGACCGAACCCAAGCCCATGTAAGCATGTCGTGTGACCAAATGGCGCCATGTAGGCATATTTTATGTATATACAAATATTTTTAAATTATTTTAGAATTTTATGTGCAATTTCTAATTATTTAATTATTCGTACTATTATTGGTATTTTATTATTAAATAATATCGTGCAATATTTGTACACATTTTTGGACCTGGATAAGGGTGTGCGGTAGAAGTTCACCCATTGGAAAAATTTTACTAATTTATTATGATTAAAATTTATTTTCCGAAGATTTAATAAACATTATTATTCTATAGAGATATTTTTATTATTTTTAGTTGATTTATTATGATTTTGAATTTTATATATATGTAGACATGTTTAAATATATTAAATAATTGGGTAGATAATATTTAATTTGTAATTAAATTTTTAAATAAGATTTATGGTGTAAATTTATGGATATATGCATATATATATACATGGTTATAAATAGAAAAGGTTTAAAAAGAATAAGAAAAGAAAAGGAAAAGGAAAAAAGAAAAGAAAAGAAAACTACCCACCCACATAAGTGGGCGGGCCCCCCACCCTCTCCTTTTGCTGCTCTCTACGCAGCAAGCAAGAATTTTTCCGCGAGCAAGTGGGTCCACAACTATTTATAAAGTCTATTAGTATTAGGTTTTGTCCCAAGTTATTATAAATATAACTTCCTCCACAGACCTCAAAACCCTAGACTCCCAAAACGAAAATTATAGCAGAACATACCCTCTTCGCCTAGGAGCTCGTTTCACCAGCGACGGAGTTTTGTGCGCGATGAACGGAGCGTCGAAAGTCAGCCCCTCGTCATCCACGGAGCAGTTTTCCCACTCAAGGTACCCAACTTCCCTATGACGTAACTTTTTACTCGTAGCACCGATTTTCGATCTGTAAGATTTTCTGGAAAGTAGACTTGACCCTCTTCGAGATCCTCTAGGTGGATTTCGACCTGGCCATCCAACTTGCTCGAAAAATTGAAGCAAAGTTGGAGAAAAACCACTTTTCTGGAATATTAAAAACTGTTTTAAAATACCAACTTGTCGGCTACTTTTCTTTCTGTACAATGGGATTTTGTAAAAACTAATTGAAGGCAGAGAATAAAAACATAACCGAGATTGTAATGCAACTTTTGGATTCACTTTTCATCTAGTATGTAAAAAGTTACACGTTGTTAAAGTTTTACGAAAAATTTTAATTTCTGTTTTCAAAAAGTGGAAAAACACCCGATACGGCGTGCGTCCCGACAAACCGGGCAACGTGGTCGTGCACTATACACATCGAAAGGCGCGTATGAATGTTGTCGACGTATGGGAATTGACGGAACCCGATTTCGTTGCAAGTGCGCAACGAAATCAGTGCGTATCAGTGCGATTTAAGTCACAACTTCGTGTACACTCATCAAATCGCGATAAAACTTGCGCCATTGGACTCGAAATATTTTTCTGGTCCTGTGAGCCAAGTTTGGTTCAATTCTGGGAAGATTGATCGGGACGCCATTTTAGCGGGCCCACAATCCCACTCAATGGGCAATTTTGTGCACGGCTCACCGGAATCCAAAATTGGACATACCGTTGGGTTCGTCTCATCGAAACAAATCCGTAGACATGTAGTTTGACGACTTTAGAGACCATAGATATTGGCACGCATTTCGGTACAAAGCGGATCCAACGACGGATATCGTTTTGACCCGAAATTACGATTTTGCCCCTGTTCCAGAATTTAACTTTTGAATAGGCATTTCCTAGTCATATCTTTTATTCCAAACTCGTTCGTGATGTTTGTTGCAGTATCCGGAGTCATCTGCGGGATTTGGCTTTTCTTGTTTCGTTTATTTGTCTGTTCGAGCTACTGGATTATTCTCTTTTGCACATAACCTCAGGCAAGACACCTTGCCATTTGCTGTTTATTTATTTTAGCTCATATCTCATGCATTATTCATTATTTTCTTTATGCAAAATAAACTGTGATACATGGCATATCTGTTAGAACTTACTGTTCAGTTATATTTCCTGCTATGTATAATTTTTCTTACACATTAAACTTAGAGTTAAGGGACCACCTTTGTGTGTTGCATTCATAGGCCTTGACACATTTATACCACATTGTGGTGAGTCACATGTAGGACTCGGACATGCATGACTGGCTGGCCACCGGTACGTATAAGCCGTGCGATAGGAATAACCGCTAATAGAGGTTGCATGCTTAGATTGACTTAGCGGTTATAGAGGTTCTCTGTTGTGGATACAACATAATAGGCATTAGGTGGGAAGAACAGTTCCTTAATGTATGGGTCATATATGCACTGTCCTGATTGCCGGTTATCTCCAATGGGAGGTACGGTCCTGATAGCCGGTTATCTCCAGTAGGAGGTACGGTCCTGATTGCCGGTTATCTCCAGTGGAAGATACGGTCCTGATTCCTGATCCGGTCCATGCGTCAAAGGTTTTTTCTTATTGCATTCACTATAGTACGGTTAGGTAACCTATTGCATGCATCCCTTATTTATTTGAGCAATATTTATTCAGTTTATATGGCATGATATTATGTGTCTTATTACGTCCCTCTGAGGACCTGGTTATCTCGCCAGGTGTGTGCTATTGTCTTTCGCAGGTGTTCTAGCTCTAGCCGTGTTCATCGCTATTTCTTCGAGGATGATAGTACTTGGATCGTCTTCGCTTCGCTCGCCAAAATTATTTTATTTCCCATGTATTTTTCTTACTTGTTGGTAGTGGATTTGTCTCCGCCCAACATATTGTATCAAGACAATTCGTTATCATTATATGATATCTTTTATTTTTGTGTGGATGAGATTAGTTATGGTTCTACTGTATTTTACAGCTTATGTATCCATACGAGGTTTCCATATATTAGAGTATACTTCGTATAAATACAGCTGGCATATCTACGTTCCTAGTCCTACGTATTTTGGGACTGGGGCGTGACAGTATACCACACTCACACAACCAAAATATATATATAAACTCAAAATCCACTCTAACCAAGCTATTTAATTAGTTTGTTTCCAACCATTCACCATCACATGATACATGCTCACAACACCAACCTGGCCCATCAACTACATTCACTACACAACCCAGCAAACCAACTAAAAAGCTTACATACGCAGCAATACCCAACTAACCCCTCGAGAAGAGAGTGTTCACAAGTTATTAGTCTAGCACATAGAGATACTCTGCTCTATACGGCAACCATTTAGGAAAAGCAGCAAGTATAACCTACAACCTACCTGCAGAACATAACTATCTACACAAGATCTTGCAAAACCAAAGTATGTTCATTCGTAGAACTCAATAGCTACTTATTCCCAAACTCAGCATACTTGAATCCAACGCTCATATATGAAATCAGAGAATTTAGAAGGCAAAAAACTCACACTGGCTAAAATCAAAGTTTTAATCAAGAGAAATTATATAGAAAATTGGATACAAAATATTAAATCATACAATCAAGTCGAATTATAACTTCAAAATATCAAAGAATTATACAATTGTTGATATACAAATCCATTATTTAACAAAAACAGAAATAGAAATTTATCGACCAACTAAAACTAAACACCAGACTCCGAAGAACTCAATTTCTCCTTCATCAAATCTGAACTTCCAACCCTCGCTACAGTTATACTGCAATTAATCCTCTGCACCCGATACTTCAACTTGGACACGAACCCAACACAAAACTCTGGACACGCACAACACCCAGACTCCCACATCTTTATCAAAACTTCCATCAATTAATGGTTACAGATCAATGAATTCCCTAGCACAAGAAATGGTAGATTATTACCTGATGTTAAGGAGGTCCGAGCTGGAACAAGGACGTGACTACGAGAATCCTGGACACTGGCCCTCTGTGTCCCAAGTGCTTCAAATCCTATTGGAACATTTTGACAAACATATTCGAAACATAAATAACGGGGTCAATTCTAAAAAAATGTCAAGAATTTCTCAAAGGAACTAGGATAATAGGAATTAGATTAACTTACAATTACTTCGATCTCAATCAGACATCCCGACCAAATTCCCAACTATGAAAAATAACCCAATGCCAATCAATTCATCAAGAACACAGTATATATATTTGTTTCCCGATCTGGACTAACGAGAACTGAGACTCACCTCAGTCGCCATTGTCATTCGCCGTGGAAAATGTCATTGTCGGAGAGGAGTTTGACATATCGTCACCGTCTGGAAGAAGTTACCGCCTAATGGGAGAGATGACGCCCGGTCGTCGATCGTCGAGAGCGAATGCCGATACAGGATCGATCAGACGCATACTGCCAGGAAGACGGCCCCGCCGTGGAGAGACCGTCACTGCCTGGAAGAAATCAAGCCCGTCATTCGCCGTTGAGCGCCGCCGTGTGCCGCCTGAGGGTCGTCGCCGCCATTGAGAGTTCGTCGAGGAGAAGAAGTGCAGCCCCCGTCGTCGGTCGCCGGGCTAGGGCCATCGTCACCATCTCGCTGTCGTCGCCTGAAGGATTACTTCATCGTGACTTCATAAAACGGTGGCCGCCGTCGTTGAAAACAGGGTCAGCCTCAGTCGCTGCTCGTCGCCGTCGCCGGCTGAAATTGGAGTTAGGATTGCCCACAGAGAATTTGGAGGAAGAAGGACTGGTGGAACAAAGAATTTCGATAGAAAAAGAAAGGATGAATGAGCAGAGATGCACATTCTCTCTCCTCAACTGTTTTAAAAATAGAGATGCACATTTGCATCTAGCTCTGCCAATAAATATTACAAAATAGCCCCTCCTGTTTAGAAAAGTTTGCACTTAAATCCCCCTTTTACTATTTATACAGGGCACTAAAATCAGTTAGAAAGTTGTTATTTTTGTGCAACTTGATTCAAAAGATTTGTTAGAAATTGAGGAAAAGTTTGTTACATAGTTGGTTAGAAATGCAGCCCACCATAGTTAGTTAGAACTAACTAAAATTTAAATTTATTCAAACATAGATTCAAATTAGGAGGGAACATAATTAAAAATTAAAATTTTGAAAAAGTGGGGTTACAAATCTTTCCTCCTTAGAAAATTTCGTCCTCGAATTTCAAGGAGTACGGCACGATACAGAAATGACAAGAAGTCAAAATTGGCTAGGCCCAATTATGAATGCGTTCGATGACCAGGTACTAAATTCGTAACCTTTGAAATGCTTAAACATGACAAGGTAAATAGATAAAATGGTACGAATGAAAATAATCAAAAATTGGTCAAGCACGAAGTGAAACAAGGTTTAATTAAGACCAAACACGATAGCTACATACAATGAGTTGAAGTAACACGATTTAATCAAGATTAAAATTGAACGCGCACGAGGTGAAACGAATTTCAATTACGACTTAGAGGGATAAATCATGAGGGCACGATCTTCTAAACATGATCAAAATTGAAAGTTTTAGAGCAAAGAAGAAATTTATCGTTGATAGGCATGATCAAGATCGAAGTTAAGACAGTACACGATCAAAGTATGATTTAAAACCTGATGAAACATAATCAAAATTCTGCAACATAGATTTGAGAAAATCAAATGATCAAATGATACAATGCAAGAAAAGAAATTGCAAGGATTGCTTGAGAAAACATACGGAACTGCCCAAGTGGTATTAATATCAAGTTAAGGTGAACTTGTAAGGATGTGTGAATCTCGAAAACCAGTAATCATATGAAAAAGAAATATAGTCTCTATGGTATTTGAGAACATATAGATATTTGAAGTCATTTTACTTAGAATCCCTACCCCGTCAGTGTATATCTGGCTGCAGTGAACTTTCAGTTCCGTGACTCAAATAACGACATATTGTCGAATACCCCTCGACTTATCCAAAACGAAACAACTCAAGGGATCAAAATATAAAGAATTTAGGACAAGTCTCAATAATCTTCGATACCTGTGAATACCTGAAATTACTTCAACTTAGAGTCCCTGCCTCGCCAGTGCGCAGCTGGCTGCAGTCAACCTCAGTCTCCATAATCCAGATAATGGCTGTAGTGTGCAACTGCCACACCCTAGTAGGTCATCGAATAGTCTATCAACCTTATCCATAGGATTTTAAAAAGGGTTTCAAAGAATCCAAAATGAGTTTCAATAGTCCAAGTCACGATAATGGTGAGGTTATCTGTCCGTTAGAATACAAGGGTTTATTAGGTACTAGGAAGCAACAAGGAATTTAATCAAGGAGTAACGGGTACTAAAAGGTCAACAAGGAGATTTTAACCTCAACAGGGAACAAAGTTTCAAACAGTAACAGAAATCCCAAATAAAACCTGGGATGGTAACAAGATTCTATATATAAAACGTTATCCCGAAGGGATAACAGAATCTCGAAGGATGAACAGAAGCAAAGTATCAGATAAAAGACAAGGTCGCAAAATAAGAAATAAAATCGCACATTGGAAATGAAGTTCAACAAAATCTCAAGTAACAACAAAATCTCAAACAAAATCTCGAAGAAAAATAACCCCAATAGAATACAAGGTCTCAAATAGAAAACCAATATCAACAAGGTTGTGATTAGGAAATAAAATCTCGAATAGAAAATCTTGACGAGGAAACATGATATCGAATAGGGAGCAAGGTCTCATCGAGTCGCGAGTAGGAACTGAAGTTTCAAAGCCTGAAAAATCTTGGATATGAGACAAAATCACGAATGAAAGCAAATTCTCGAAATAGAAAACAGGGTCTTAAAATCTCGAATGAAATCAAAGTCACGAGTAGAAAAAGTAATCAATGGGTGAGTAGGAAACAAGCATCGAATTGTGGACACAAATCTCAAATAAGAAATAAAATCTTCACAACCCTCAGAGGGATCCCCAACAAGTGCTGCATAGGACGGAGCTTTAAACAAGTTTCGAATAAGGAACAGAATTTCAAAATAAAATCTCGAGAAGCAATTAAATATCAAATAACACGAAGTTTGATAAAGAAACAAAATTTGTAAATATGAGCCATCACTAGGAAACAAGGTCAGAAATGATGAATATGCAACGGTATCGAATAATGGATTTCAAACAATTATCAAATTGTGGATCTGAAACAAGTTTACCGAAGTAGGAAACAATATCTCGAAGTAAGTTTCGACATCAACCAAGGTTTCAAACAAGAAGTTTCAAGAAATGATCTAGGTGCTTCAAGGAATTTAAGGGAAGGCTGGATTGCGAATCAAGATACATGATTTTTCCAACCACGTAAAAGAAACCTTCTATCTTCAGTATTCCTCCAGGACTGGAATCACTTCAACTTCTTCAACTGTTCTGACGTAGACTGATCCATGCGGTAATGCTCCATGTGATTGCTGAATCTGAAGAGGTTGGTCCCCTTGTTGTAGTTCTGATGCTTCTGGTGCTTGTCTTTGGGCAGTGTGATCAACGGCCTCTGGACAATCCTTGACTTGATGGGCAGGCAATCCGTAGTACAAGCATAACCTTCATCTTTTGCGGCATTCCTCGAATCGATGTCCTGGATGGCGGTCGAAAGCACAATTGGTCATTGTCTGAATCTGATGATGCGATTGAGAAAGCAATATCTGAGTATGACAATGCTTTGCGGGTCCGAGGTAGTTGCTGTCTTCGTCATAAGTCTTCATGTCTCTCTTGTGCTTCAGCTTTTCGTCTCGTTTCATTATCTGTGATATATTCTGGATCTCCTGGCTAGTAGTTCCAATCTTCAGTGAAGTCGGTTCCTTAAGGATTTGTATGATCTTTAGTGGCAGCTCTAGGTTCTCGATCTACTCCTCGGTGCAAGATATGCGCTCGGTGTCGAAGAAGCCCAAGGATCATAAAGTCTAGAAATCAGAAGTCCTTCCTGGCTCTAAAAGCGTATCTATAAGTCTGGCTTGGAAAAGAATGGCCTGCTCCCTTTGGGTGTCAAGGAACTCTTAAAACATCTCCATCAACTACGTACTACCCATGGGGATAGTAGGGCGATAGTGGAAGCTTGAAACCCTCAAGTGTAGATGGATCAATAGTTCCGAGGTCGCCTGTTTGAATTATCTGAAAAACAAAAAACTGTTAAAATGTCCTAATCCTAAAAACAACAAGTGTTTATTGATATCAATATACTTGATATACGCTTATTTTCCGATCTTTCCTATGCTGTGATCAAGTTTTTCTAGTTTAAATCAAGTCCCCCAATAGTATTTTAATACCTAGATACTATTAGGACAGACCTGCATGGGCCACCACTAAAAATATGTCACGACCCGCTCTCGAATAATCGGACACGAGTCGGACACGTCCAGCCTTCGCCGTTAGACATGAAAAGTAAGCTGTACCAAGCTAGGGAAATCTAACCAGATAAATATGAATGTATATAATCACAACATCTATAAAACATTCCCAGAATGATCACCATAATCCACAAATCCATGTATCAAAATTATACTAGTCATCAGAAATGAAATGTACAATATCTAGGAGTAAAGCTAAAAGTCTAAACCTGAAACCTCAAACAAAGTCATGTCTCCATACTGCTCAGCTAATATCCTGGGCTCTGGCCCATAGGCTAGAGCTATATCCTGCAAGCACCTACAACATATCCTAGTCAGGAGCGGAGCGAAGTATATCCAAGGAAATAAACATGAACATCATGGTATGGACAAGAGACAGGAAATATATAAAAGTATGAGAAATGAGAACAAGACATGAAACTGAACATGAGTACTGAAAGTACCGGGAACATGATATGAGTCCTGAACATGAAATACAACCTGAACATGAAATCCTGAAACGTGCAAGATTGAAATACATCCAGATTGTGTGATCGGCTTGGGTAGATTCAATGAACATGAAATGGTACGGCTATGGTCCCGCGTGCACGATGTGGGACCTAAGCTATTCATATGAATAGTAACAGGATTTGATCACACAACTGTAGTATTTTCCCTTCCAAACACAAGAAATCCATGAAACATGAAACCAGACAATACCGTGATACATCGTGTCAACAAGGAGATACAGGAATGAATATACAAGACATAAAAAATGAACAAATCTAAGGAGTATACTTGCCTTACTCATGTTGATCGAGAATAGATAGTACATCTGGTTGTCCTCCTGTTATGATTATAAGTTGATTAAGTTTTAGAACTAACTACTGCTTTAACCCGACTAAATAAATATTTATAATGAGGTATTCACTACAGTACACTAGAATTTATAATTTGCTGACAATATAGTTACAAGGAGAATAATCCATATAAAATACCCCTCTTATATATATTTAACAATTCTCGCTAAAGAGTGAAGGAAATAATACAATACAATGAGGTATTGACAAATTAATTTTCCCCTACCATTAAAATGCTTAGAAGAGAAAAACCCAAAAGTAATCAATTGTATACCACACTCACACAACCAAAATATATATATAAACTCAAAATCCACTCTAACCAAGCTATTTAGTTTGTTTCCAACCATTCACCATCACATGATACCAGCTCACAACACCAACCTGGCCCATCAACTACATTCACTACACAACCCAGCAAGTCAACTAAAAAGCTTACATACGCAGCAATACCCAACTAACCCCTCGAGAAGAGAGTGTTCACAAGTTATTAGTCGAGCACAAAGAGATACTCTGCTCTATATGGCAACCACTTAGGAAAAGCAGCAAGTATGACCTACAACCTTCCTGCAGAACATAACTATCTACACAAAATCTTGCGAAACCAAAGTCTGTGCATTCGTTGAACTCAATAGCTACTTATTCCCAAACTCGGTATACTTGAATAACGCTCATATATGAAATCAGAGAATTTAGAAGGCGAAAAACTCACACTGGCTAAAATAAAAGTTTTAATCAAGAGAAATTATATAGAAAATTGGATACAAAATATTAAATCATACAATCAAGTCGAATTATAACTTCAAAATATCAAGGAATTATACAATTGTTGATATACAAATCTATTATTTAACAAAAATAAAAATAAAAATTTATCGACCAACTAAAACTAAACACTAGACTCCGAAGAACTCAATTTCTTCTGCATCAAATCTGAACTTCCAACCCTCGCTACAGTTATACTGCAATTAATCATCTGCACCCGACACTTCAACTTGGACACGAACCCAACACAAAACTCTGGACACGCCCAACACCCAGACTCCCACATCCTGATCAAAACTTCCATCAATTAAAGGTTACAGATCAATGAATTCCCTAGCACAAGAAATGGTAGATTATTACCTGATGTTAAGGAGGTCCGAGCTGGAACAAGGACGTGACTCCGAGAATCCCGGACACTGGCCCATTGTGTCCCAAGTGCTTCAAATACTATTGGAATATTTTGACAAACAGATTCGAAACATAAAAACGGGGTCAATTCTAAAAGAATATCAAGAATTTCTCAAAGGAACCAGGATAATAGGAATTAGATTAACTTACAATTACTTCGATCTCAATTAGCTTATTGGAACCTCGACTAACAAATTGTCCTACCAATCTGACATCCCGACTAAATTCCCAACTATAAAAAACAACCCAACGCCAATCAATTCTTCAAGAACACAGTATATACATTTGTTTCCCGATCTGGACTAGCGAGAACTGAGACTCACCTCAGTCGCCATTGTCATTCGCCGTAGATGATGTCATTGTCGCAGAGTAGTTCGACACATCGTTACCGCCTGGAAGAAGTTGCCGCATAATAGAAGAGACGACGCCCGGTCGTCGATCGTCAAAAGCGAATATCGATACAGGATCGATCAGACGCATGCTACCAGGAAGACGGCCCCACCGTGGAGAGATCGTCACCGCCTGAAAGAAATCAAGCCCGTCATCCGCCGTTGAGCGCCGCCATGTGCCGCCTGAGGGTCATCGCCGCCATTGAGAGTTCGTCGAGGAGAAGAAGTGCAGCCCCCGTCGTCGGTCGTCGGGCTAGGGCCATCGCCACCATCTCACTGTCGTCGCCGGAAGGATTGCTTCATCGTGACTTCGTAAAACGGTGGCCGCCGTCATCGAAAACAGGGTCAGCCTCAGTCGCCGCTCGCAGCCGTCGTCGGCCGAAACTGAAGCTAAGGTTGCCCACAGAGAATTTGGGGGAAGAAGGACTGGTGGAACTAAGAATTTCGATGGAAAAAGAAAGAAAGAATGAACAGAGATGCACATTCTCTCTCCTCATCTGTTTTTAAAAACAGAGATGCACATTTGCATGTAGATCCCTCCGCCAATAAATATTACAAAATAGCCCCTCCTGTTTAGAAAAGTTTGCACTTAAATCCTCCATTTTCACTATTTACACAGGGCACTAAAATCAGTTAGAAAGTTGTTATTTTTGTGCAACTTGATTCAAAAGATTTGTTAGAAATGGTGGAAAAGTTTGTTACATAGTTGGTTAGAAATATGGCCCACCATAGTTAGTTAGAACTAACTAAAATTTAAATTTATTCAAACATAGATTCAAATTAGGAGGGAACATATTTAGAAATTAAAATTTTGAAAAAGTGGGGTTACAACTATGGTTTGATAGAACCCCCGCTGTTTCATATTTCAAGATTTTTGGTTGTAAATGCCTTATTCTTAATACTAAAGACAATCTGAGTAAATTTGATGAAAAGGCCGATGAAGGTATATTTTTAGGTTATGCAGCAAAGAGCAAAGGGTACAGAGTCTTTAACAAAAGAACCATGATCATCAAAGAATCAATTAATGTCAAGTTTGATGAGCTAAATCAATACTTAGACGATGACAAAAATGAAGACGTGATTACACCAAGTACAGGTACAGCAAAACCTTCACAGAAAGATACAGAACTTTCAAGCAAAGAAGCCGGAACCAGCAATCCTGAGGATACGCCAAAGGAGATGAGATTCTTGGCAGATCATCCAAAGGACTTGGTAATTGGTAAGATTACCAAGGGTGTAAGTACTCGTTCCTCTAATAAAGATATAGCTTCTTGTGTTGCTTTTATTTCACAGTTTGAACCCAAAAATATTGAAGAAGCATGTAGTGATAACTTTTGGTAAGATGTTATACAAGAGGAATTAAACCAATTCGAACGGAATCAAGTTTGGGAACTTGTTTCCAAGCCCATAGATCATCCGGTCATTGGCACCCGTTGTGTATTCCCAAACAAACTGAGCGAGAATGGTTTAGTGACTCGTAATAAGGCTCGACTCGTAGCTCAAGGATACAATCAAGAAGAAGGTATCGACTACGATGAGACTTATGCCCCAGTTGCGAGATTAGAATCCATTTGTATGTTATGTGCATTTGCATGTTTTCATAATTTTAAGTTATTTCAAATGGATGTCAAAAGCGCATTTTTGAATGATTTTATAAAAGAAGAAGTTTATGTAGCTCAACCTCCCAGTTTTACTGATTTTAAATATCCTGATTATGTTTTCAAGTTGAAGAAAGCCTTATACGGTTTGAAACAAGCCCCTCGTGCTTGGTACGATCGTTTAAGCTCTTTTCTACTTGATAATGGTTTTTCAAAGGGAAATGTTGACACTACATTATTTATAAAATCTTTGAATAACAAAATTCTTTTTATTCAAGTTTATGTAGATGATATTATTTTTGGATCTACTGATGAATCTCTTTGTCAAGAATTTTCAAAGTGTATGCAGAATGAGTTTGAGATGAGCATGATGGGAGAGCTAAAATTCTTTCTCAGACTATAAATCAAACAAACCAACAATGAGACGTTCATAAATCAAGCAAAGTAAATAAAGGATCTATTAAAGAAGTTCGACCTGGAAGCAGTCAAGCCACTTAGCACTCCAATGACAACTTCAACCAAGCTTGATATTGATGAACAAGGCAAACCCGTCGACATACGTAAGTATCAAGGTATGATCGGTAGCTTACTGTATTTAACTGCTAGTCGACCAGACATTATGTTTAGTGTTTGTTTGTGTACACATTTTTAAGCCAATCCTAAGGAATCACATCTGTGCGCAGTTAAGCGTATCTTTCGATACCTTAAAGGCACTTCTTCTGTCAGCTTATGGTATCCCAAAACCACGTCATTTGACCTAATCGGTTATTCTGATGCTGATTTTGTCGGATGCAAAGTAGATAAAAAAAGTACCAGCGGCACATATCATTTCCTAGGAAAAGCTCTAGTCTCTTGGTTTAGCAAAAAGTAAAATTTTGTCGCGTTATCAACAACCGAGGCTGAATATATCGTCGCAGGACGTTGTTGTGCACAAATTTTGTGGATGAAGCAAACTTTAGAAGACTATGGATTGTATTTTACACACATACCCATTTTCTGTGATAACACTAGTTCTATTAATTTGACTAGAAATCCAGTATGTCACTCTCGTACTAAACATATCGAGATTCGACATCACTTTCTTAGAGATCATCAACAAAATGGAGATATAGACCTTGTATACATAGACACACAGAATCAATTACCTGTCATACTCACAAAACCTCTAACGGAAGATCGTTTCAATTATTTACTTCGAGAATTAAGAATTTTATATATCAATAATATTAATTAATTTTGTTTTATTAATTAATTTATTCAATACTCAAAAACTATTTTCGAGACAAGCCTAAAAAGAGTCTATTTGTCACCACGACTACGGTCGAACCGAAGCGGTATTTAAGAGTTCCCCGGTGAACCTCCGTTAGCTGGGACAGTACTCCTACAACAAATCTGAAACAAACACTGAGTAAAAAATATTAATTTATAAAATAATATTAATTGTATTATTTGAAATTTAAAATTACTAAACTTGGAATTAAATATTTGAAATAAATTGATAAAAAAGATGTGGCCCACAAAAATATTTTTTTATAGCCAGGAGAACCCTTGGCGAATTCGGCCCGAGTTCGATCCCAATTCGGCCAGAGTTCGGCTGGGTATATACATATATCAGTCAGAACCCGAGGCCCCCATCTTCTTCATTCCTTCCAAAACCACATCAACAGCAGCAGCAGCGCCCGAAAACCCAAGTTCTTCTCCACCTTCCTTCTTCCAATCTATGTGGAGATCTTCATCCAAAATTTGGATTCGTACAAAGAATTGCCTTCTCTTCAGCATACCTGATTCTCGGAAGGTATAATTCCTTCTCTCCTCCACTTTCAAATTATTAGGGTTTCTAGTTTTTGGGATAGAATGCCTAAGGGATTCAATCCTTTCAAGAGGATGAAGACCCATGCCAGTGAAGAGGCATCGTCTTCTGATCCGCATACGGATTCCCTCTTTCTTCGGTCCAATCGGATGACGGTGCATCGGACGAGTTTTATTTCAAAACTCCCGGCCAAGCCTTACTTTGGTATGCCAACTTTATTATGCGTAATATAAGTATCGGATCTCTGATCAAATAGACTATATTTCCTGACCACCGTCCTTACTTTGAGGTATTAGGGTTACATCACTTTGCTACTTTATAATTCCCTATAGCTATTAATGCAATTAGACTATTTTAGTGTAATTTTGTGTTAGACCCTTTTACCGCGAGAACTCGTATCGGCGGTATAGATATCGAGTACAATGATGAATTGCTAGCAGAAATCCTTGGTCTTCCAAACGAAGGTGCCCTGCTCGATGACATTACTGACTTCGATTTTTCCGAGGGCACGACTCTCGTTAGTTTCAAGAATGAGCTTTGTACGCCCGCACGTGCTCATCCTGGAAAGTTCAAGGCAAATAACTTGAACTTGTTTAACTACAAATTATATCGCATCATCTATTCCACTCTACTTCCAAAATCTACTTCAAAAGATGATGTCACTGCACTCGAGCTTTCTGTTTTATATCACATTTTTAAGGGGATTCCTTTTTCTGCCCCTAAAAATATCATTCAGATGATGGGTAGATGTCGCGGAAGAAACCGTAACCTTTATTATGCGATGATCATCCAACGCTTCTTTCAGAGATTTGATATTGACTTATCCACTTGTGCTCTGAACCCTGAGCCCAAGTTTCTCAAGCTTTCTTGTCGCAGCATTGCCACTATTCTTCTACCTACTGTACCTGCACCTACTACACCTGCTCCCACAGTACCTGGTCCTCCTCAGTCTTACCCTATGACCTTTAAGGGTATTCACCAACATCTATCAGTTATGCAGACATTCTTCGTTGACACCTCTAGAGAACATGAGTTCCGTGACGTGACTCAGTTTCAGGCTATTGACAACTCCTTTACCGATCTGAGATTTGCACAGACGGGTCACTCTGCTAGCTCTCTTCCTCGAGACCCTTCTGTATCTGGCTACCGCATTGATGATGAGGCGGTCCACTTTTTGTTCTAGCCAGGGAATACATACGATTGGTATTGTACTTCTGGTGCTACTCCACATACTTCTGGAGCTGGTCCATCTGGACATGCTGGCACTGCAGCCGATGATGAGGAGGATGAGGATGACTTTTGAGTTGTTACTTTTTGAGACTGATGACTTTGTCTTATGTTTACTTGGAAATGCTCCGACATTCCAAAATAGTATCAGTACACTTTTATATTTTGCATATGATTTGTGATATTGATAGACATATTTTTTTGCCTCAATTTGGCATATGACTCAGTTTAGTTTATTATTCAGCTTAGCATTTTATTTGTTTCAGCTTCATTATAGCATTATCTTTCTTTATGCTTCCCTATAAACTGCCTGTGACAATATCATGCCTGTGTTGTTTATACCATATTTGTTTATCTTATTCTGTCTATAATGTTTATACCAGGCCTGTATAGGAATAACGTTAGAAATTATATCTTTATTTATTTTTTGTGTGTGTTTCTTCACTGATTGTTACTTATGCATTTATTGCGGGAGAGCTTTCTCTTTTGTAATTATTTTGCTAAGTGACAACGGAGAAGAAATAAGATCTAACATCTTCATGGATACAGGTTATGAACAATTTTTTATTTTATATCTCAGTACAATCGGTATACTTTTGAATTGATCAAAACTAAGATGTTATATCGGTCAAGGTTTGTCAATTATCAAAATGGAGAAGATTGTTGGCCCATTGGTCACGGTCAAACCTGATTTTAATAATTGATCAAACTCTGTCTCGATATACGAATCAATTCAGATGTTTACTAACGACGTTTTGGATACTGATCAAAGATGGATATCTACTCAGTTCAAGACCGAAGCTGTTTGCTATTCAAGAATGCATTTCCTTTAAAATAATGTAATTTTCATTTTTTATTGAGTCTAGGAATACATTGTACCAAGTCGTACTGGCAAATAGGCTATCCGAAATTATTTTTCAAAACTGACCTATCTTTTTAAAATGACCTATATTTTTGAAAAACATCTATTTTGCAAAAAGCTTTTGAAGAATTTTTCAAAAAGCCAAAACAATTTTTCATAAATTCAACTGACCACACACTGACAGAACTCGGCCAGAGTTCGGCTAGAGTTCGGCCAAGTTGAACGTTATGTGAACATTTGATTTTGAACTTGGTCTCCCTTCAGTTGCGATTGGTTACAAAGAGTTCTGTTCGAATTCTGCCCGAATTCTGTCAGAGTTCTGCCTTTGGAAAAACTATCAATATAAAAGGATTTTGATCATTTCAACACACCAATTCACTTTCATCTCTTCTCTTCTAAAGCTTACATTTTTTCCAAAGAGTTCTAAAAAGCTTCCATTTTCAAATCCTAAGCCAGCTACAATCCTCTAGTCGATTTGCCAGTACAGTGCGGTCTAGAAGTTTCAGAGCGATTGTAATCAGAGGCTTGATTGAAGATTGACTCTTCACAATTAAAGTTGGTCGAGTTCTTCGTATCAAAGCTCGCGTCTGTAGAAGTTACAAGGACTTCGTATGAAAACTTGCAAAATTTTCCAATAGTAGATTCAACTGGAAGCTAGAGTTCTTCCGACTGGACTAGTCGTCACAAGAGGGAAACCAGTATAAATATTTGTGTTTACATTTGCCTTCTGATCACTCTTTTCATTAATATTATTTATTTTGTGATTATTATTATATATGTGATCTAACTGCTAACGAGTTTTTAATTATCAATATTTCGCTGCCTACTCTATTCACCCCCCTCTAGAGTATTCTGCTTTATGATTTTGTTCCTATACAAGGTTTATCGCATTAACTTCGAGAGGCTGCCATTTGGCGCATAGGTTTGGTTATGTCTTGGCCTATAAATAGATGTGCTTGTGATGAAGAGAGTTTGCTCATTCTCATTTCACACAACTTTTATCGAGAATGAACTCAATCGATCCTCCTCCTTGGCGAGATGGTATGTTGTGGTTTGCAGATCTCCTTGTTCAAAGAAGCTTCAATTTTGACTATAAACTCCATTAGACAACCTAGTCGTATCGAGTTAGTTATGGACAGAGCAGTTCGTGCTCATATTCTTCACTGGCAGTGATCTTCCCTGATACAAGAGTCGAGTGCCAACATATTGATTACTGGGTTTAGATTAATTGTCAACCCACATTTTGCTTAATAATTGCTTCATTCAGAAGTGATGTGCCTGATCTAGGATGAGGAAGTGATGCGACCTTGACGAGGAAGTGATTCGTTCGTGATGAGTAAGTGATTCGCTCGCGACAAGAGAGAGATATCCTGTGCTGAGACGTTAAAGGGATGGGCCTATCCGTAGAGTTTAGACTAGGCTGTAGTAGACTCTATATATATAAAAAAGCCATGTAATAGATTTTTATAATTAATAAAAATCTTCTTTTCATGTGCTTTCATCTGCTATCTTTTTGTGATGTGCCAAGATTGCTCAGCGTCTCTGGTACATGTCTTTTATAGCGCTTAGGGATGTGCCTTGTTTGGACTAAGTTGCTGGGCGCATGAATTTTTATGCTTCTATAAGACCGCTTCAAAGTTTTTAAAATTTAGACAAATTTTTGAAATACTTTAAACAAGAAGCATGGGCAGTAGAACTTTTAAGCGCACGATCTGTTTGTGCGCATGGCCATCTTCGCATATGACTGCATTGGCGCATCTGTTGATGATAATGCTTCGGTTCTCGTGTCAGATTAATGATAAAATTTTCAAAGATTTGATGTTGTCTCTTCACGAACTTTGAAACGTCGGCTGCTGTCGCCACTGCTTATCGAGTCATGCACCTCCCCATGCCTTATAAGCAGGCACTTAGGATGAGAGAGAGAGACTCTTCTAATTTCTTCTTCAAGTTCTCATCTCCTTAGAGTTTTTTCCCTTTTCGAAAAAACCTAATTTCTCTTTGCAATGTCCCCCAAAGCTCCCCGCTTCGCCGCCGCCAACAAGGGCAAGGGTAAGAAGCCCGTTGAAGTCACTGCTGACGAGCCTGACGTCTTTGACACCACTCATCCCGACGTTCGTAGGGAAGTGATCGATGAGTGGCCGCCTTTGTCGACGTCTGTCACACTCACTTTTTCTAATTAAGGGTATTTTAATCTTTGTGCATTTTATTTATTTATTTAATTGCACATTAGATTGATTGTTGTGTGTTTTGATTGGTGCATTGATAGGACCTAGATGGTATAACCTTAGTCAACCATGATTGAAGACTAGTAATGTGATTTAGGTTCATTATTGACTTATTAGAATTAATTTAGAATTTTACCTATTTTTCTAGAATTGTTTAGTAATTTTTAGCTATTTTCTTATAAGCCTTTTTAGCTTTTTTTGTCTTTGGGCTTTGTAGCAACCTAGGGATGCTTGGCCCATGACTTAACCAAACCCTAATACACCCCTCTAGCATGGCCGGCCAAGCATTGCAGCAACCCCTCTTCATTTGTGAAGAATCCTATAGCCTGCATTAGATCTAAGAGAAACCCTAGTTTCCATTCCCCTTCAAAACCCTAACTTTCTCATCTGGCATCCAATTCGTGCCAAACGAATTGCGTTACGACCATAGGGAGGAGGAGAACTTGCTGGAGCACTTCTAGCAAGGAGTTGGAGGCGTTTGCTTGGGAGAAATCGGTCGTCGGAGTGCTCGAGGAGTCACTTTTTATTGAGATTCCAACTCTCAATAGGTAAACCACGTTCTAGCAATGTTTCTTCTGATTTTTCTTCATAATAGAATGCATCTAGGTACCCTCGACCTATAGGTTTAGTTTCGTTCGATTTCGTGTCCGTTCGATGTACGTATCGAACACATATCGGCGTTGCAACCTAGGTGTTCGACGTAATTACCTAATGGATCGAAACTTATTATTTTTCAAATCTATTTGTATATTTGGATAGCCCTAGACATAAGGATCCTAACCCCATAGTTTTTGACACGAATCGGGCTCATGTCCGTGTCCAAACAGGACACGAACACGCTGCACATGTAGGCCACGCGTGTGTCCTGCTGTGGTACGCTGTTTTTGTGCGACACAGGCCACGTGGCCGTATGCCACTTGGCGTGGAGGTGGGGGCAACGACTAACATGTCAGTCCCCAAGCCTCGCTCGACTTTGTGTCGTGTCGAAGGAGTAATCACGACCGTACGGATCCACACGAGCACGAGCGCGCGCACAGCCGCCGCTGACACGACCTTCGTGCCAACACGTGAGGACACGTGGACACGATTCAGGATGTCCTACGTGTAGCCCTATACCTAGCCTATCCTCGGATACGACCACGACACGTGTGGTGGGACACATGAGTCCCTAGACTCGTCGTCCCATGTGCACGACGCTGTGCACTATTCTGTGTACACGCGCATAGGCCGCACGTGGACACGTGCTTTGTGCGTATCGAACACGACACTTGGCCGCAAGCTAACTCGGCCAGTAGGTCGGGGACGTGTTAGCCTAGGTGTACGCAAAGTTTTACGAGAATCGGTTCGAAATCGAGTGAGAAATCAAACTCGCACCAATTCATTTGACACGCGTATCGGGTTTCCCGATACGCACTCTGTGGACACGATACGGACACGGGTTCGACCCCGTGAGTACCCGAACATGTCACACACATGGATACCTTCGTGTTTGTCAAGTTTCGTGAATTCTAATTGAGTATATCACATTTTGGGCACGTATATACACCCAATCTCTCTTCGATGTTATCACGGATTAGTACTATATGGATCTCTTCATGTGATGTTATCCCCTCAGATACATCGGGTATATTGTATTCATGTACTTTATCATGTGCATCGTCTACTCATTGTATTCGTATTTATTTATGTATACTCATGTGACATTCATGTACACTCATGATCATGTGAGCCTTCATGTATAACCTAGTGTGCATGTGGACTAGCTATCAATGTGACACACTACTTTCATGTGCAATAACACAACCTAGACAGATCCTTGTGTACTGATTAGGGCAGTGGGAGTATTTATTTGGTTATGTGATCTATACCCTTTTTATGTACAACTCAAAACTAGATTTAAGTCATGTATAACCTAAGCCAGTTTACATAACCAGATTGTGCTCTATACCACGTAGTTAGTTCAGTTCTCTTATTATATCATGTATATCTATTTTCATATACAATGTTCTCTTTTACAGTCTTATTTTTTTATCAGCAGTTCTTGTATATTATTCTATAGCTTGTTTCATATTTTCTTTCATGTTATGATCTGTGTGAGAGATATGTATTCATTTCTGTCCTGACTGGACCTATTGAAATATTACAGATGATGAGGATTACTGCGACACTTACTATGGAGCAGGCCTAGTTGACACAGGTGACCTGGACCCTCAGCAGGATCCAGTAGTCGCTGAGGACTTACAATGAGTTTAGATTAGACTTATATCATTACCTAGTTATGAGACATTGTGATTGTATCGAGATATTATTTATAGAGTTTTGTACCGAGACTTATTTATATTTGTGACTCTCACTGTTGAGATTATCTTATCTTATTTTCCATCTTTGTTGTGATTGAGTTTACTAATTATATTATTCTCCTTTCGGAGCATATTCTAGATTGTGTTAGATGTGGTGACTTAGGACAGCGTTCTACCGCCGGCACTGCGGCATAGGCTGGACGTACCTACGTCTCGTGCCCTTACACTGGGTGCGGGTCATGACAACGTCTCCAAAAATACATAGACACTTTGTGCGCGGTTTGAGCGCATGGATGGGCAACCATCTGGAACATGCGCCAACCACCCTGCTGAAGCGCATGGGTGTGGCTCATAGAGCTATACTCTGAAGATGTGCCTAAGCTTTACTTCGCTGACGCGCATGGACTTCAGTCCTAAAGATGCGCCGAAGCATTACATTGCTGATGCGCATGGACTTCGGTCTTGAAGATGTGTCGAAGATGTTACATTACCAACGCATATGGACTTCGGTCCTGAAGGTGCGCCAAGGTATATTTCAACCAACGCATATAGACTACGGTCCTGTGGATGCGCCGAGGCTTTGGCCTTCCCTGAAGGGCATAACTTCGGATGCGTTGACGCCAAGCTGTGCATGTCTTTTTGTCTTTCTTTAAAAAGACCATATTTTTGCTAAATTTTTTGCCTTTGCAATTTTGTAGTATCTATGACCTTGCCTCGATTGGATGAGATTATGTTCTACTACTCCCTTTGCCAGATGGGTCTGGACTTTAATGAAGAAGTGGCCAATCCTGCCAAGGTTGTGATTATACTGGACCAGTCGCCGAAAAGGACAACACCGATCAGGGACCAACCATCTTCTTTCCTCTAGAGGGGCCTACTCCCTGCTACTGGAAGTACAACCGAGTCTTAACTGAAGCCAAAATTTCTGTTTAGGGACAGACTGGCCTCTTATGAAGTAAAGCTTTTAAAGATTAAGAAAGACTGGTTCTTTAAAGCAAAGGGTCTTTGCATGTATGCATCGAAGACTGAATGCCAACTGTCGTTGTCCGCATTCACCTGCTTGGCTTCAAAGCGTAGGATGAACTGGGAACTTACCCCAACCCAGGAGGGAGCAGTTTCCGAGTTTTATAAAATCGACTAAAGTTTCGATCAGAAAGACGTCATTAAGTTTGTACGAGGTGGGCCATTTTACTCTCTACTAGTTTTTGTCCTGGGAGCATATTCAGTGACGTGCCCAACAACACTTTTGCCTTTAGTGCTTCGACCTTCGCCAATCTTATGCTGGCGGCCAAGATCACGTACCCGAAGGACAAATTTCAGGTGGAAGGTTGGTGCCATTACGTACCAAAATGGGACGATCTGACCATGTGGATCCTGACAAAGTACAATGATGAGCTCAAAGAAATTGGTTTAGATTCTTCCATACGGGCTACCCAGGCTAGAATGGAGATGAACCAGCCAATGTTCCTGGCCCTCCTGGAACTGTACAATCCTCATATCGGGATGTTTTATACACCCATAGGAGAGCTGGGACTGGCGCTCTACGAGATATTCGAAGTCATGAAACACCCCTAGGGGACTGAGCCATATGAAGAGTATTCTCCAACAAATGAGGAGCTCTTCTTTTTGGATGCAAAGAATTCGCAGATGATGGTAGTATACAAGAAATTGTTGCCATCATGTGAATCAATGAAAAGACAAGACCAGGGCATCCCCTCATGTGACTGTTTGGCAGAATTATATCTTTACCTAGCAAAAAGATGACCCAAAGAAGGTTTATTTCACTACCCCTCAGGGTTCCACACGTGAAGAGATCGCCGCCCAAATGAAGGAACAGGGCGAATGGAATCTACGAGAGGATAAAAATAGGGAGCCGACTGATAAAATTTAGAGTAATCTCTGGCACTCCACGCACAGAATGTCCCCAAAGGCTGTGCTAGCTGCCGGTCTAATAATATGGCTCCGGGATAATGTGTTCCCTGGAGGGCCAGGCTCCATGGAGGGTAACCCGTAACCTTATCCTGCCTGCAGTGAAGATTGTATTCGACCGTCGTTTGGCCTTGCTTCCCGTGATGGGGTGCCACTTGCAGCGGGGCCTCCGAAGTTTGTAGAGAAAGTCCTAGACATGAAGGGCAAAAGCAGAATTTTTCCCGAAGTGGAGCTGTCCTAGCACTATTTGATTGGGTGGTTGATACTACATCACCCCAACTTGATAAGCCCTGGCATAGAAGAGGGACATGTTGCGGGTGATGCCCTTATCTGTCGTAACTGTAGAAGGAAGTGGCTGTACACTGGTATCCCCGTTTGTCGAAAGCTTTTGCCCCATATTCATGGATGGGACATTTTAAGGTTGGCCTATTTTTTTGGGCTTTGATGCTGACTGGAGTTGGAGGATACAGGCATTAGATGCTTTCACCCTTCCGGATTGGGGGTTACGGTTGGTTGCAATGCATCTGACCCTCTCTCTTGGTGTATCTGAATTGGAACTACTGCTTCCTGGAGCTGTATCGACCAAGCCATTTTTCCCGTCAATTCGGCTATAGTCAGCTGATGTTGCACAACCCGAGCACCAGCTTGGGGTACATTGGGAGCCTGTTGGATGGAGCCCGGGCTTGGCAGTACTACAATGCTAGGTGTATAGGGGTGTATTTCATAACTCCATTTTTGAATCCCCGGCCGCACATCTTATATTCTGCCGTCAAGCTCTATTGTTCGGTGAACACTTTCGGCTATAATAGGGATAAAAAATTTTCGTTGGGACCCAGCTCGAGTGGCACTATGACACGATTATGAGTGCTCGGTCGTATCGTCCGACGGGTGCTCCAGCACCGGCAGATGCCCTAGTAGCCAGGACGGAGGAACCACTGGAGGAGTCCACGGGTAGTCAGTTGATGAGGCATGCTCCGATGGAAGTGGGGTCTTCTGCACCAAAAAGGCAGAAGAAGGTTTTAGTTTCCAAGTCTGGGGCCACTCTAGCTTTGCCTACGGAGAAGACAAAAGAGCCTTCTCCTGAAAAAGGTAAACATATTATTCTTCGTTTTAAGAGATAAAAGGTGGTCTTCCTTTCCTCATCGTATTTCCTTTGTTTGTAGGGTACGAAGAAGAAGAAGTCCAGGTTTTCAAGGCGACATCTGGATGAACCCTTCAAGAAGGATGTTGCTAGTTCTCCTGAAGAGTGTATCCCTCCCGTTGCAGAGTCTTCGGGTAAGGAGGACCAAGATGTCATTGTCCGGGTCCATACTTCCACCTCTTTTAATTATGCGGAGGATGACTTCAGCGATCTATTGGAGTCATTGAATGCTGACCCACCTTAGACGAACGTCTTAGGTAATTTTGTTTATGCATAGCTGTCGGTTTGAGTAGTAGTGTTAATTATGTTTGTTTGTATATACGCACCAAGAGGGGCCTTCGCGGCTCTTGGAAGTGCCTACGACTAAGGCCGATGTGGCAGTTGAAGAATCTGCTAACCAATCTCTCGAAGGGACAAGACTAAACGCTCATCTCGAGGTCGAGATGGAGTAGGCTCGAGAGCCGCCCCTATCGACTGATAACCCGGATGCTACTATAGGGTGGACGAGGAAGAACTAGCAATTGAGGGTGGTGACCAGTTTGAGATAGATGAGAGGGTAGTCTCTCCTGGATCGCCCCATGATGCTGAGACAGAGAAGACGACACCGCTGTCGAACCCTACCGCTGCTCCAGTGACGGAGAGCGTAGTGGAAGAGCCGGTTCAGCTACCAAGTCCTACCTCTGCTCCGGTAATAGAGTGAAGTGGAGGAGCCAGTTCAGCTGCCGAGTCCTACTCCTACTCTGACTACAGTAGATTCCGAGATTGGTGGATCCTCTAAGACGGGTATCAACCGGGATGAGACTCCAATTAAAGGAGGTCATGTTCCTTCTTACATCCCTTGGAGGACTATAACTAGGGCGGTCCCCTCAGAGATACGGCCCACTGTGGAGCCCAGTCCTGGGGCTATTGGAGATCGGTCCGGATCAGCAGAGGATCCAATTTCTGGGGTAACTCTAGCATATTCTTTCCAGAAGAGACTAGTCAAGTAACCTTGATAACTGAAGGTTCGACTGGAGAGGTGACGATTGCCCCTTAAGTGTTGGCTTTCAAACGGCCTTGTTGTAGACGAGTTCTGCCATTTTCGGTTTCGCTATCCATCCAGTTCATATAGGGCTCTCGATGATACCCCCGATGACACCTCAAACATTAGTTGAGGTGGACGACTATGTAAAATTCATCGTCGAAGTCTTTTATAAGATTTTAAGGAGTGGTGTATCTGCTGTTCTAGAGCAGGGCTGGACTTTTGCGGTGGCCAAGGCATCAGCTCTCTCACAAGTAGCTTATGTCAGGTCTCATCAAGGCTATGATGCTACGGCTGAAACCTTGGAGGCAACAGTTGTCGAGCTTGACCATCATCTAACTTAAATCCATAGCCTTCAGAAGAATGAGCTTTCCTCCTTGATAGGGGAGGAACAGAGTCGACTTGTCATCGAAGTTGCTGAGGTTGAGTCGGCTTACTCATCCAGCAGAACGGCTTTGGAACATGATTTGGTTGAAGCCGGTGCCAGAGAGCTTGACCTTGCTGCGGCTGTGGAGGCCCAGGTCCACAGGCAAGGGGTTTGGGCGAGAACGTAGTAGAGGTCGACAATAAGATCTACCTGCTCCAGGAACAATGGATCCAATTCATAGCTGATTCTCATCAGACAGCAGCTAAGCTGGATACATCGAGTCACGAGGCGACGGAGCTTACTCAACATGTAGACCAGCTGACCAAGAAGAAGACAGAACTGGACGCTAAACATGCCGACATCGTTGCCTTCAAGGACGAAGAAGCGATGTACTGTGAGGCAGAACGTCGAGCTTTGGCGAACGTCCATTTCAGGGTCAAAGCTTTAAAGCGTCGTATCGACGAGCTGTGTGCCGATCCCTAGCTTTATTCTTTTTTGTTGCTTTTGTTCACTTTGAAATGTAGTTCCCTTTTCCCCTTTTTATGAAAGAAATAATGAACTTTTGTTTAATCATTTTAGTCATGAATGTAGAAGCATGGAAAATATCAGAATAATGGTCCATGCGGCTCCGGATACGAAGCCCATGCGGCTCATATGGGAGCTGTCTTATACAGTTCAAAGGAAGACTCTCCGTCTCATGCGGCTCGAGAGTGTATGCGGTTCAGCAGGAATATGCGGCTCGTTCGATGCCACGTGTCCCCCTGTGATCCTTCCCTACAGCTGGCCCTTTGAATAGTGGCCTCATTTAATGCTCTGACACGATTTGACGATTGTGGCGGCTCTGGCATAAAGTGTCATAATGGCTCTGCCATAATGACAGACTCTTCGGAAAAAGAAGAAGATCTCTGACCCGATCTGTCAGAAATCCTAGGTTGCCACATGGCAAATCTCATGTGGCTTAAATAGAGAACAGCTTCATGCGGCTCACTGAGAAGTCACCCTATATGACTAGCAGAAATCAGCCATATGCGGCCCACTAAGAGCTCAGCCCCTGCGGCTCAATACAACACTAGCTCATGCGGTTCGCAAAGACTATGCATATGCGGCTCATTGAGAGTTCGTTCCCTGCGGTTCGATGAAGCATTGTCCTATGCGGCTCACGAAGAGTATCTCCCTGCGGTTTAAGTATTGCCCATCCTATACGGCTCTGGCAGGACCGACAATCAAAACACGTGGCATCGGATCAATCAACAATTTAACCGAATCTCAACAAATATATTTGACATCATCATCATAATTACTGAGATCAAGGCATATCATTTATCATCAAGCCAATAGGACACGTGGCGAGCAATCGGGCATTGGTATAATCAATCATGAACATTTAAAGCAATCAACATTAATTGCTCACAAGATTCAGTACTATCCTCATTAATGGCCGAGATTCATTATAATCAGGACCAAGGGTTCAGATAGATTGAAGGAGCGCCGACATTCCAAAAAAAATGATCATTAGCAAACCCTAATGATCATATCCCACTCTTATAAATAGCCAGCATCATTTCTTTGCACAAAGGAATGGCAACAAAAGAATAAAAAAAATATACAGAGTCAGAGAGAGAATACACAGAGAGAGAGAGAGAAGCCAGGAGAGCAACAGAGGAGCAAAAAGAGCACTTCTTCGTCAACGCCAACCATCTTTTCACAAGGAACCAAGGCTGCATACCGATCGTTCAAGGAGTAAGGGAGGGCTGCCGTCGCCTTCCCGAGCCTCTATCGTCACCCCCCAGAATCTAAAATAAACAATTGTACTTAGATTGCTGTACCTAGGGTTTCGTCCCTAGGCTTTCTTTGTACAAGCGAGTTTGTATTGTGAGTCTAAGTTCAGTCCTCCGATAATTGTTCTGTACTTTTACAATCAATGGCAAACACGATGGCGACTCTGCTGGGGACTAACTTCTCCACGGCTGAGGAGTTGGTGACGCAATCGGATGCAGCCAAACTTGGCTCCACGCAACAAAAGATGGTCGTCCGCTTCGACCAACAAGCGTTTGAAGAGATGCTCTCCGAAGGAAGCGCTGGCCTGGTCCAGAAGCGTACCAGCACGACAAAGGCTCGCAGAGAGTGGAGGACAAAATCATTTGCTCCTCCCCAAGCCCCCGACGGTGTACCCTCTGTTGCTCAAGACGGCGAGAAGGACTCTTCTGCGGCCCCACTTCAAACCGTAGATAACTATACTGTCCCCAAGTCCGGCAGAAGAAAATACTATGAAGCTGGACTTGCAGGGGCAAAGAGGAACTCTACACGAATTGAGCCGCATAGGGGTACTAGCCGAGTGAAAAAGGCTCATGCGACCACATCCGCTAGCCGCATGGACAAAGCCCATGCGGCCACAGTCGCTAGCCGCATGAAGAAGAATCAGGCGGTCACATCGGCGACGTGAAGGTGGATCGGATGCACATTAATCCTGGCTCTTCTATAAGCATCATCCCGAAAGGTCTGCTACATCATCTCCGCATCCCAATGCATCGCCTAACACCTACAAGCACTACCATCAGCGGTTTCAATTCGGGCAGAAGCTACCCTATCGGGAAGATTCGTCTGAAGTATCAGATTGGCGATCTCCAATCTGAGGTCACCTGCTACGTCATAGATGCAGACACTTCTTACAACATCCTCTTGGGGCGCCCATGGATACACAATTATATGATTGTGCCTTCCACGCTACACCAGTGCTTCAAATATGTCGATAAACACGGCTTCATGAAGACAGAGTTTGCTGACATCGATCCCTTCAAAGGGGTCGAATCTTACTACTCGGACTCATGTTTATACGAAAAGTCGAAAAGGCACCTGGATGAAGGAGACACACAAGCTCATACTGAGACAACCACGGGATCAGAAGGACCCCTGACGATCCACCTCCAAGCTCGCAAACCGGGCAAGTCTGCACCCCTCACCGCCACTCTGCGGAAGGACGCGATCAGCCTCTCGGCGCAAGAGGAGCAGATGATAATCCGGCTGCCTAGATCCAGCCAAGTGCCGAGACCCACAACGGAGCTACTAACCATCAGGTTACCAAGAGTCAGTCAACCACAAACAGAGAAGATCAACCCCTCGGACAGGCCATTGACAATACGCCTTTCCAAGAAAGGTTGTCGCTTCGATGCAAGGTCTGACACTTCCAGCGAACCAGCCACTCCTCGCTCCACATCGAATGCCAAACTGGGGGTCGCCAGTCTGCCAACGACTCCACGCTCTGCTCCATCAACTGGACCACTGACGATCAAGCTTCCTAGGTTGTCCTCTAAGTCTTCGTTCACACAGGGGGTAGTCGAAGCGGAACCGGAGCTAGCCAAGTATGTGGCCGCCCACACTAATGTCCCCTCCGCCGATGATGTAATTCCCCTAGAAAAGATACCTTACTTCATCAATAAAAGGTTATCTTTGAACTACATCGAGCTCAATAAGCTATGTATGATGTATGCTATGGAATACGACATAGGCGCTCACCTACACACACAGGTGACAAATGTGTACACCGCAATCCAGCTTACTCCAGTAGAAGACGCCTACCGAATACACAAGGGAGGAGATCATCCAGTCATCTTCGGCCGGACGAACAACCCTCATCCCCGCATTATAGAAGAAGACGACTTCGGGTCAGATGCCGGGAGACTTCCTCTGTATCTCTATAGCCCTCAATCCAAATATCTCATGCAGAAACAGGGGTATGATCTAGAGACTACGCCAGGATTGAACTATGGCACTGGGCGACGATTACCTTTGAAGCCGCCAGTCCCGGCGGGCAAACCACGGAACTAATATAACAAAACTCGATGTGGGTTGGGGTATGTAACGCCTACTACGACCCCGAAAAGTTTAGATGAAAAATGCGACTGGCAGTCACATTCAACCGGATCACCAGCTTTTGACTCAGATACCAGCATCAGAGATGTGTTCAGACAAGTCATGTCAGTCAACATGACGTTCGTCGACGCTTACGAGGAAGACGAAGACATCCCCAAAATCCTCGAGCTAGAGCCATGGGCCCAGCAATTAGACACGCAATGGGAAAAGCGATTCGAACTGAGAGAACCTCCTACTGAAGATAACGTCATACAAGTAGATCTCGGCAGCAAATCTTCTCCAAAACCGATCTTCATCAGTGAAAGCCTAACCAACGAAGAACGGGAGTCACTGTTAGAACTTGTCAGGGAGTACATTGATGTGTTCGCCTGGAGATATAAAGACATGCCATGGTTAAATCCTGACATCGCTTTTCATAAACTCAATATTCGGCCAGATACGAAGCCAGTCAAACAACAACAGCGACGCTTCCGTCCAGGCATCATGGACGCAATCGAAGCTGAAGTCAACAAATTGATAGCCAGCGATTTCATTCGTGAGGAGCAACATCCTGAATGGGTCGCCAATATAGTACCCGTCTTCAAGAAGAATGGGAAAATTCGAATCTGCATCGACTTCCGTAACCTAAACGAGGCATGTCCCAAAGATGAATTCCTCCTTCCTATCACAGACATCATGATCGACAATACCTGCGGCTTTGAGCGCATGTCATTCATGGATGGCTTCTCGGGATACAACCAAATCAAGATGTCTTCCGACGACGAAAAGCATACATCATTCTGAACACCGATTGGCACGTACTGCTACACAGTCATGCCTTTCGGTTTAAAGAATGCTGGCGCCACATATCAAAGAGCTATGAGCATCATCTTCAGATACTACTTATGCAAGACGGTGGAGTGCTATGTTGATGATATAGCCGTCAAGAGCCGTAGCAAAGGAGACCATCAGCAGGATCTAAGGACGGTATTCGACCTAATACGGACGCACAATTTGAAGATGAACCCTACGAAGTCCTTCCTGAGCGTATCTAGCGGGAAGTTCTTAGGCTTCATCATTACTGCAAAGGGTATCCATGTAGACCCTGAAAAGACAAAAGCAATCATGGAGATGGGCCCCCCGAGAAATCTCTGCGAACTCAGAGGCCTTCAGGGAAGGCTAGCTTACATCAGAAGGTTCATTTCCAACCTCTCCGGGCGATGCCGACCATTTACGCACCTCATGAAGAAAGGAGTCTCATTCGTATGGGACGAAGAATGCCAGCGTGCTTTCGATAGCATCAAAGAATATCTGTCAAATCCTCTGGTCTTGGTAGCCCCAGTCCCTGGAAAACCATTTCTGCTCTATGTACGAGCAATAGAATACTCCTTCGGTGCTCTGTTGGCACAGAATAACGATGCAGGCCATAAACAGGCCATATATTACCTCAGTCGAATGATGATTGGACCAGAGCACCGATACACCGCTGTGGAGAAGGAATGCCTCGCTCTGGTGTTTGCCATTCAGAAAATACGGCACTATGTCATCGGACAAACGATACATGTGATCTCACGAGTTAACCCTCTCAGGGTCCTCATGACTAAACCAGGGGCACTCAGCTCTCGCCTCGCTACATGGGCAATACTGCTGTCCCCTTATCATATGATCTTCGTCCCCCAAAAGGCAGTCAAAGGTCAAGCCCTGGCAGATTTCTTGGCAGCCTACCCAGGTTCGGAGTCCTCCAGGATATACGAAGAGATCCCAGATGAGGTCGCCGACTCGCATACAACCTCCCACAAAAATATATGGCGAATGTTCTTCGACGACGCTTCGAGGACCGGACCTAAAGGCAATATAGTCGTCGGAGTCGGAGTAGTACTAATCTCTCCTTCCGGATTGGTGATTAACCGCGCTTATTCCCTCACTGAACCCTGCTCTAACAATGTGGCCGAGTACAACACTCTGGTCATTGGCATCCAACTTGCAAGAGAGCTGGAGGTAGAATACCTTGAAGCATACGACGATTCCCAACTAATCGTTAATCAGATCCGGGGTTCGTACGAGGTCCGCCATGAAGACATGATCCCTTATCATCAAATAGCGATTAATATCATCTCAGCATTTGAGGGGTTCTTCATCGAGCACGTCCCCAGACTCCGAAATATTGAAGCTGATGCCCTAGCTGGTCTCGCCGTTTCCCTAGCAGTTCCGAATTATGATCGGCAATCAGTGGAAGTGATAGGCCATAAACTGGTCTGTCCCAAAAACAATGTGCAATTCGTCGCAAGTTATTCCGCATAGACGATCGATGATGCCCCAGATTGGAGACAACCATTCATCGACTTCGTCGTCTACGACATCCTGCTTAAGAACCCAAAGGAAGCTACTTCCATCAGAAGGCGTTCCCTCAGATTCTTCTACGATACAGAGACGAAAATGCTGTATCGCCGCTCCTACGACGGATTACTGCTTCGGTGTCTGTCAAACGCAGAAGCCAAAGAAGCCGTACGAGAAGCCCATGATGGTGTTTGCGGGGCCCACCAGCTCGGCCCGAAACTGCAAGACCGCTTTCGCCGAATAGGCTACTATTGGCCCACAATGGTGGCAGACACGATAGATTATGCTAGAAAGTGCAAAGCTTGCCAAGTCCACGCGGACTTCATCCACCAACCCTCCGAATTTTTACATCCAACAGTGGCGTCCTGGCCATTCGAAGCATGGGGAATGGATATCATTGGTCCAATCACCCCACCTTCCTCCCGAGGACATCGCTTCATACTTGCGATCACTGATTACTTCTCTAAATGGGCGAAAGCTGTCCCACTCGCAGAAGTCAAGACTTTAAACTTGATCAACTTCCTTAAACACCACGTCATCTACCGCTTTGGACTACCCCGAAGGATCATCCATGATAATGGTCCATAGTTTACAAGCCACGTATTCTATCGGTTTTGCGATAAGCACCGTATTCAGAATATCGCCTCGACGCCGTACAACCCGACAGCAAATGGGTTAGCAGAGGCGTTCAACAAAACAATCATCAAACTTCTCAGAAGTTTGTCTCCTCCAACAAACGTGACTGGAACGACAAGCTCGGCGAGTGCTTATGGGCTTATCGCACCACGGTCCGAACAGCCACCGGAAATACACCATTCTCCCTGGTATACGGAAGTGAGGTAGTCCTCCCCTTAGAGACACAGATCCCCTCACTACGTGTTGCCCTCACACACGAATTGACAACCGATGATAACTACCGACGTCGACTGCAAGAGTTAGAGGCCTTAGATGAAAAGTGCCTCCTAGCTCATCAAAGGATCGAGCTATACCAAGCACGCATCTCAGGAGCCTTCAACAAGAAGGTCAAAATCAGAACATTCCAGGTAGGCGATCTCGTCTTGACAGTCCGGAGGCCAATGGTCATGACTCACAAGACCGCCGACAAATTCTAGCCAAAGTAGGAGGGCCCATTTATCATTCAGACGGTATTCTCCAACGGTGCTTACCGCCTTGCAAAGCAAAACGGAGACTTGCTCATGCTGCCCGTCAACGGCAAGTTCCTGAAGAAATATTATGTCTAAACGACATTCGCTACAAGGTCGTCGAGTCATGTACCCGCTGGTACCACTGAACTCACACCCTTAGCATTTCAGATTATCGAGTCATGTACCGGCTGGTACCACTGAACTCACACCCACAACATTTCAAGATCATCGAGTCATGTACCTGCTGGTGCCCCTGAACTCACCGCTACATCCCCTTTAGATTATCGAGTCATGTACCCGCTGGTGCTGCTGGACTCCCACTTTCTCAATATGTTAATTTACCGAGTTATGTACCCGCTGGTGCCTCTGAACTCACATTTCGGTCACTCTTTCAGATAGTAAGTCACGTATGATTATACCTCTGAACTTGCTTCCCTGAAGAGATCCTCTCTCATGATCCAATACCCGCACTCCCAGTGCACAAAAAGGGTAATCGATCCACAAATTTCCGAAAACGGACATGTCCTCATTACCTCTGAATCGTTTTCACTTCCACCAAAAACAAACCGCCCCTCACATAGAACCTCCACGTTCTCCTACCTCTGAGTCGTTCTATGTACTCCCTCTTCATTGAGCCCACTCCTGTCATGTCATCATTACCTCTGAGTGGGAAGGCTCCGTCGAAGAACCCTTCATGCTTGCCATGTCCACATTACCTCTGAGCAAGTATGTCGGTCTCCTTTCAACCTATTATCTGTACCCACAATCGGAGTACGACAAGGATAATAGGTCCACAAATGTCCGCTGTTGACCATGAATATCTTCCGTGAAACCTCCCCTGCCATGTCCTCATTACCTCTGAGCAGGAAGGTTCCACGGTAAAACCCTCATGCTTGCCATGTCCTCATGACCTCTGAGCAAATATGTTGGTTTTCCTTTCACCCTATTATCTGTATCCCGAACCAGGGTACGCCAAGGATAATAGGTCCACAAACATTCCTTTGCTAAGCTTCTTAGCATAAATCCACTACCCCACCATGCCCCGGGAGCCCAGCTGCTCTATGGCATTCCTTTTTTTAAAAGTACCGAGAACATCCATGACCACTTTGCCACGGCTGTTCCGGACATCCTGTCCAAACTTGTTATCCGTACCTAAAACCAAGGTATGCCTAGGATAACAGGTCCACAAATAATCCCCCAGCAAGTCCAATTCTGCAAACACCCAAGTACAAAGAAAGAAAAGATGAGACGAAACATATCCATTTTTCAGAGTTCCACATCCTCCGGGATTATATCGCTGCTACAAGATAGAAATAAAGAGAAAACAAGCAAGACAAGACAGAAGAACAACTATGGTTCAGAGGCACACAACGTCAAGAAATAGTCCGTCAGCGGGGCAGTCGACCGCTCAAACCACTGACTAGTTCGACACATTGACTCTGAAGTCAACTACATCGCCCAGATGAGCAAAGATTCCACTGGGGGAATAAAGTCCCCATATTTGATATAACCCAACTCTTTCAGAATAAATACCCAGTCATAATCTACACTAGGGATACAATGTTCACACAGAACCAAAGGTAACCATTACAAGAAAAGAGGGAAGCAAGTACATTCCATTCATTGGAATGTCCAGCTACATTCACACAATTAACAAACAAAAACCAAAGGAAATTCTTCATTACTTCTTCAGACGAAAAGGAAAAACACAAACCACAGCTAAACAGACAGAAACATACAAGGAATCCCTGAAACCTAGTTACAGAAACGTATATACCACTCCCTCAACCACTTCACATACGAGGGATGCAGTTGAAGGAGATCCTCGTCCGGAATAGGAGCATCAGAATTCCCAGAGCTACCACCCCCAACAGCCTCGACATTTGGAGAGAGACCATCCTGCGCAGACGACGGTTCCTCCTTCTTCGTGTCTGTCACAAAGGGAGACCCCTGGTCGATGGCAGGAGGCGGCGGCTCTTCTGTCACTGCAACCTCAGCGTCCAGCGGAAAGACTGCAAGAACAAAACAACAAAATGAAGTAAAAGATATTCTAAAGAGTCATGCGGCTCGTTGAAGGCAACTCGCATACGGGTCGAACATGGAGAAAACCTCATGCGGATTCAAGTCATGGGACGTATATACGGACCACGTAAGTTGAACTCACATACGGCTCCTACATAAAGCATACCCCATGCGACTTGATCATGAGATGTATAGGCGGACCCCGTAACTCGTATGGAGCATACTCCATGCGGCTCAGCCATAGGATATATATGCAGACTACGTAAGTTGAACTTGTATGTGGCTCAGACATGGGGTACATCCCAAGCGGTACGATCAGAGGACATGTATGCGAACCACGTGGTTTTGTACACAAAGTAGGCAGTAGAGCAGACCCTATCTTCTACACAGTTGTTACCTTCGATGGCGACGTGAACGTCAAGGCGGACAGGGGAAACGATAGTCGAAGACGAAGCTGATTTCTTTTTCTTCGCCGCGGCCTTCTTCACAACTTTGGAAATCCTAGGCACCATTTCGGTTGGTCAGATGAAGGAAGGAGACAAAGACAGAAGCTTTTGGTCAAGAAAAAGTCTAAAAAAATCCAACCGAACATACGCATATTTATAGACAGAAGGACTATGAACCGACGCCTCGCACGACGTGATCGACCCTTTGGCTGTCGAGGCAAACTGGACAATCAAAAGAATAAAAACTTTGGGATCATCCCCCAAAAGACGGCGTTAATTCGAAAACAAATCAAGAGCATTTTAATGAAGATTTGCACACGTAGTTAGGACACGTGGCAAAGAGCCTATACGGACAGATGAATCTATGCGGCTGGGACACTTATGCGGCATGAACGGGACCATGCTTCTTATTCAAAGTGTTTCAATTTTGCAAATTAAAAACTTTGAAGGGGGTCCTGTAGAAGCATGGAAAATATCAGAATAATGGTCCATGCGGCTCCGGATACGAAGCCCATGCAGCTCATATGGGAGCTGTCTTATACAGTTCAAAGGAAGACTCTCCGTCTCATGCGTCTCGAGAGTGTATGCGGTTCAGCAGGAATATATGGCTCGTTCGATGCCACGTGTCCCCCTGTGATCCTTCCCTACAGCTGGCCCTTTGAATAGTGGCCTCATTTAATGCTCCGACACGATTTGACGACTGTGGCAGCTCTGGCATAAAGTGTCATAATAGCTCTGCCATAATGACAGACTCTTCGGGAAAAGAAGAAGATCTCTGACCCGATCCGTCAGAAATCCTAGGTTGCCACGTGGCAAATCTTATGCGGCTTAAATAGAGAACAGCTTCATGCGGCTCACTGAGAAGTCACCCTATATGACTAGCAGAAATTAGCCATATGCGGCCCACTGAGAGCTCAGCCCCTGCGGCTCAATACAACGCTAGCTCATGCGGCTCGCAAAGACTATGCATATGCGGCTCATTGAGAGTTCGTTCCCTGCGGTTCGATGAAGCATTGTCCTATGCGGCTCACGAAGAGTATCTTCCTGCGGTTCAAGTATTGCCCATCCTATGCGGCTCTGGCAGGACCCATAATCAAAAGACGTGGCATCGGATCAATCAACGATTTAACCGAATCTCAACAAATATATTTGACATCATCATCATAATTACTGAGATCAAGGCATATCATTTATCATCAAGCCAATAGGACATGTGGCGAGCAATCGGGCATTGGTATAATCAATCATGAAGATTTAAAGCAATCAACATTAATTGCTCACAAGATTCAGTGCTATCCTCATTAATGGCCGAGATTCATTATAATCAGGACCAAGGGTTCAGATAGATTGAAGGAGCACCGACATTCCAAAAAAAATGATCATTAGCAAACCCTAATGATCATACCCCACTCTTATAAATAGCCAGCATCATTTCTTTGCACAAAGGACCAGAATCAACAAAAGAATCCATGATATTAGGATGGAAGTGTCGTTGTTGCTGCTTAACAGGCTTAGCGTTGGGTAGAAAGTTAAGTCTGTGCATTGCGACTTGCGGGTCCAACCTGGCATATCCTTATAGCTCCAGGTAAAGACATTGATGTTTTCCTTGATAAGTTGTACCAAGGATTCTTGATCTTCCCCTGACAGGCTCTTGCTGATGAAGATGGGTTTAGGCGATGATTCATCCTCCAAGTCGATTTATTCTACTTCATCTTCGGTGGGAGGTTCCCGTTGTTCGAAGCAAGATTCCTATTGAGATCCTAGGCATTGATCCTAGGGTTCTTCTTCAAAGAATTCCAATGTCTGATCGTTGTCTTCTTCTGGAGGATGTACGTATGTCATGTTAACCGACAATATTTTCCTAAAGATTGGGCCGATGCTGGTGTCAGAGTCCAAAGTTGAAGCTTCAAATGAATGGAGTGCATCTCAGCGTCAATTTTTGAACTCTGGGGTTGTCGGAGGTTTAACGTAGCCTACCCCCCGTCGAGTATGGTGGTAGTAATCTTGAGGCTTCCCCTTTGGAACAGGGAGTCGTAAGGAAAGGCGTCGACCTTTGCCATAGTTCAAGCCTCTACCACTATGCAAGTCATACCCCATTTTTTGGATGAGGTACTTTGCTTGATCTGTATAAGGGTATATTTGCCTTTTACCATTATCGGTCTTCGGTCAGGCTGGAGGAAGGTCTTGATGACGTTCGACCTTGCCGAAGATGATAGGTTTTTCGTCCTTGTTACGGGGCGGGACTATATAACAGACTCTTCGGTACGGGAAGACCCAATTTACGTTATTGACAATTGTATTGCCTTTGCAATGCTCCTAAGGCATTATCTAAAGAATACATAGCATTCCAATGTGGAAGATTAGAGTAGTTCAAAGACATCCTTTTATTGAAAAAATAATGGATCTTGTCCCGACGAATTACATCATCAAGCGAGGGTGCTCAATATTGGCAGATATGTAACCTTCCATCTCTTCATATGTCAGAAGCTGGACAGTTGTTAGAGGAGGTGCAGAGGCCTTTCGTCGTATCTTGGCTAGTAGTGGAGCTCACATCTTCGCATGAGGAGTTTTTGGAGACCTTATCGGGAGTTTGACCCTGATAGACTCCTGAGCCTTGCCTGAGAGTTTGACGGTCAGAGGGGTCGGTGCCTTTCTGCACAACTTAGCTACGACAGGAGCTGACACTTGGAGAGGTTTTCCCTTGAGCCATACTTTCAGTGGCTCTTTAGTGACTGCTTCGGCCTCTGCTTTGACTTTTGCTTCGTCATCAGCATCGTTGGCGTCGTCGTCTAAGTGGATCATTTTGTACAGATCAGCGTCAGTACAGTGTGCCTCGATTCCTCTTAAGGGATCGACATTCGAGAACTCTATCCTAACGATGTCGTTGCTTTCTGCATATTTTATGCAATGGTGGAGGGTGGACGGTACAACCATGTACTCGTGTATCTACGGATGTCACAACAAGATATTATAGGATATATCGGTATCGATGACATAGCAGGTCACCTCTGTCTGGAGATCACCGATATGGTACTTCAGACGGATTTTGCCCAAGGGATTACTTTTACCGGCATTGAAGCCGCTAATTTTAGTATTGGATGCTGTCAACTGATACATAAGAATTCCCAAAGTTTAGAGCAGACTCCGAGGAATGATGCTTAGGGAAGACCCCGGATCGATTTGAATTCGGTCCAACTTGATGGCACCAACGTACCCTGTGTAATATAGTGGTCTGTTAGGCCGGTTATTCTTGAACAGCATGTCCTACCGAGTAAACGTAATATTGGGGATGATCTCTCCCATATTATGGTAGTGTGGACATGCGGTTGGGTCCTCTTCAGGCTGTTGGACCTGGCTGATGAAGGACTCAGCATCTTTTAGTGCTTCATATGGAGCATCTCGAGTGTCGTTAGAGAGTCAAAGAAGCACATACAGAGACAGACGCGCTGGAGTATTAGCTAGCTGTGCTAATATATCAAAGTTGTGGGGTTTGATCAACCGCAAAGCACCATATTTTCTTAGAGGCTTGTCAAAATGAGCCTCCTTTTGCTTCTGTTTGTCTGTTACTGGACGTTGGGATGGACCCTCCCCATGGGCAGCACTAGTGGCGGCAGGAGGTGCCTCCTCAATCGAAGCCTTATCCTGCTGAGTGTTCTATTTTGACCTTGTCACCACTGGCAAGGCTTCTTTCGAAGAGACATTGAGTATTCGGCAATATTTGGACTTTTTGTCTTTGCTTTTGGTGGTTGGGCGTACCACCTATTGAGTCAACTTCGGAGCTAAATCTGGATGAACCCACATGATCTGGTCCTGGGATATGGTGAGTGGGACCAGCCCACTCACGTTGTCACGAGTTGGAGGGAGATTGCTCACTTTCATTATTACCTTTGGGAAGGGGACGACGCCATCTTGGGCCTTAGTTGGCGGTAGGTGCCAAACAGAAGGGACACCATGTTCACTGAGACTGTTTTGTCCTCATAGTCGAGAGAGAGGACATTCGCATTGATCATCTGTTGTATGTAGTTCTTCATTATATAATTGTCCCATGTTGGGTGCCCGATAAATCGATGGTAATGGCAATACTTCGGGTCGCTGACTTTGTCAACTTCATCTGTGCGCTAAGGGCCAGGCAACTTTATCTTATCGCCTTGCATAAGAACCTCAAACGGCTGTAAGTTGTCTTTATCATTGAAGGAGTAAACCTCCTTCTGTCGTGGTACGGCTAGTGGCTTTTAAGCGGGTGCCGACGCATCCTTGGAGGTATTCACAGTCAATGCCTGCTTTTTCTTGGACTCGTGTCTACTGCTATTGTTGTTGGCAGGACGCTTCCCCTTATCATCGAATGCAGGGAAGCTGACTCCAAGAAGACGAACATTACGATCTTTCATCTTGGTGCTTTCAGCACCGATAATGAGTGTAGTCTAGTCTGTGTATTGGGTGGAGTCGACCCAAAGTTTAACTGTCGGTGTCATGTTCTTGTGGCAGGAATCCATCAGCACAGGCTCGGGAATACCAGGAGGTAGCCTTGGATATGCTTGACTGAAGTGCTCGATATAAGCCTGGACTGTCTTTTTTTCCTTCTGGGTGATTTCCATGAAGGAAGACATAATCATGTCCATTCCACCGTCATAGAATCGAAAAAGGAAAAGATGCTTCAGATCCTCGAAGGAGGATACATAATTATCTGGGAGGCTGCAGAACCATTCATAGGCCACCCGTTTTAATGCCCCGATGAACAGAATTGTGAGCAAGGCGTCATCTTTTGGCAATCGCTATCGGATCCCGAGCTTCTGACGCTTCTCCTTTTTGTCCTTAGCCTCTATGCGAGTGCGTAGCTCTCTCACCAGCTAGAATAGTTCCTCAGTAGAGGCATGAGCAGATGACCGAGGCAAGGTATGATGATCGGCTACCAAGGCAGCGGACGATCGAAGCAGAGTGTGATGATCCGTCCCCAAAGGCACCCGCTGCGGCAGTACATTCGATTCCCCATGGGTTCTTAGGTCAGGACTAGCGGATGTAATCCATTATCGGAGCTTGGGCAGCCAAGGTGTTCTACATGTCGAACATGACCCGAGTCAATGCCTGCATGGAGGTGGTGTAATCCTCCAAACTTTTCAAAGATTTTTTTTATTTGCTTAAAGAATTTGTTTAGGATTATTTTGTATGTATTTATAAATATAGTCTTGGTCATGCTTAAATTTTGCTATGTATATTGACTAGACAATATGGCAGGACTGTTCCATCATTAGAGATCATTTTGCGTAGTTATGCCATACGCGACTATTTTGTGCCAATATGATTAAGCCACGTCTAGTGCAATTAACTCGAGGCAAGTGTACTATTGCTATATGTGCTTCTTACATTATAATACTATCTTTTACTGTGTTTCATTGAGTATTCAGATTGTGACACGATTGTGACACGGTGGGACTTGATTGTATCATTGCTTATTTATTGATTGTTTAGTGAGTCGGGAGGAATAATGCTCAGTAGGTATATGAACAAATCCAACTATTGTTATTTTGGATAGCTAAGTCATACACCGCACGTATGGGTTAGCCGTACCTTTTTATTGTGGATAGCCATCGTATGATGTGCCGTATTAGCCCTGCCATTCAATTGTCGAAAAGTATTTCAAACACACTGTCTATTTTATTATACATGTTCATTGCTAGTGTCTCGTTCATCCATGTTCTTTTTATTTATTTCTTGTACATGTTTGTCGTATCCAGTTCATATCCATGTTTTCTTTATTTTCTACTGCATCTCTATTGTCTAACTTATTTTGTATTAAGTTACATAAATGCAATAGGGTTGTACTTTACTCCTTTTCTGACTGGATCGTTGTTGGTGACTTGGCGTGCTTCATACCTTTGTGCTTTGCACTATACGTGTAATGCCCCAGTCCCAAAATACGTAGGACCAGAAATACGAATACATGCTAGCAGTACTTTACCGATGGGCCAAACTACACTACAAGCCCATTAGCGAAATAATTAAGCTGTAAATCATGATAACATCCCAAAACACAACACAGCCCACAGGTGCATATATATATATATATATATATATATATATATATATATATATATATATATATATATATATATATATATATATATATATAAAATCACATCCACAGAGTCCACTAAGAGATCAAGAATAAATAAGAAAATGTCTCAAATATCCAGCAATAAAAGTAATAAAGTATGTGTGGGTAAAACATCCCGAAACCACAGAGAAAGAAACAAAGTACAAATCAACTACAAGTCTGATGAAAAGAAAAGGAAATAATATAGCAAGACTAAATATGAAGACAACATGATCACGAAAAATCTTCTGGCACTATCTCATCATCCTGTGCTGGTACGTCTCCAGTCTGTGCTCCGGAACCGTAAACCTCCAGGTAGTCTTCAGCTTCGTCTAAGCCTGGGAAATAGCCTGGTCCTCAATGGACTAGCAAGGTGCATAATATACATGCCAAAGTACAAAAAAGAAAGTATGAACTAAGGCAATCTACTATATCCGTCTATATGCTATGCAAGTGAGATACTTTTCTAGAATACCAGACCCCTTCCATTAAGGCTTACTAGCACCTCAACAGCATATTGTCCCTAGTACCTGTATCGTGGCACCAGGGACAATCAATTCTTGACAGTGATAATCCCTTACTCTGCTATAGAGATAAAGGTCATTAAATAATGGGCCACACGATAATAGTTCCGATATTGTAGTCAAGTTCTCCCTAATTCCCATGTCTAGAATATAGCAATATCAAGTCTTTACAGTCATCTCGAAAGTAAAAGCAATACTGAACAGCAGGAAATGTGCCAACTTTGTGAGTCTATCCACAATCACCCAAACTGCGTCCTTCCTACTAGGACTCCTCGAAAATCTAGTAACAAAATCCATGGTAATATGCTCCCACTTCCATTCAGGAATGGGAAGCGGTTGTAACATACCTGAGGTCCTCTGATTTTTTGCCTTTACCTGCTGACAGACCAAGAACTTTTCTACAAAGCATGCAATCTCCCTCTTCATACCATGCCATCAATAGTATTGCTTCAAGTCCTGATACATCTTAGTACTCCCGGAATGAACAGAATAAATAGAACTGTGGGCTTCACTCATCAACTCCTGCCTTAATTCTCTATTTGGAACATATAGGTGATTCTCGTACCTTAATATCCCATCCTCATGAATATGAAGTCATGTCTGCTCTCCAGCCTCTGCCCTCTCACGAAGACTTTGAAATCTTGCGTCTGTAGGGAAAGCTGCCTTGATCCTATCCACGAACGACGATTGTACTTCTAGATTGGAAAGTACTTCTTGATGTCCCGGCATAATGACTTCTATTCCAAGCTCCTGAAGATCCTCTAATAACTATGGCTGGGCTATCAAGAAATATGCAGTAGGCTTCCTACTCAATGTGTCCGCAACTACGTTTGCCTTGCCAGGATGGTACTACAATTCTATATCATAGTCCGTTATGAGATCCAACCACCGCCTATGTCTCATATTCAACTCCTTTTGTGTGCAGACATACTTCAAGCTCTTATGATCCATAAATATCTCCACGCGTTCTCCGTACAAATAATGCCTCCATAGCTTTAATGCAAAGATCACCGCTGCTAACTCTAGATCATGAGTAGGGTAATTCTTCTCATGTACCCCCAGTTGTCTTGACGCATAAGCTATGACCTTTCCATGTTGCATCAAAACACATCCAAGTCCACTACTTGACGTATCACTATAAACCACGAATCCTCCCGATCCCGAAGCAAGCGTCACAATAGGTGTTGAGGTCAACCTCTTCTTCGATTCTTCAAAAGCCTTCTGACAATCTTCTGTCCACTGAAACTCATGATCCTTGTGCGTCAACCGCGTGATAGGCTCTGCAATCTGTAAGAAATTCTCTATGAACCTGCAGTAATACCCGGCAAGTCCAAGAAAACTTCTAACTTCTGCAACCGATGTTGGTGTCGGCCAAGACTCTACAGTATCTTTCTCCAGATCCACAAAAAGTCCTTCCCCCGAGATAACGTGTCCAAGAAAAGGAACTCTATCATGGAAGAATTCGTACTTGCTAAGCTTGGCATACAATCTCTCCTTCCTTAAGGTCTCAAGAACGATGCGAAAGTGCTCTTCGAAAATAAAATAAAGATAAGCCAGGGTTAAAAGTGTTTACTAGAGAAGGATCCTAATATGGCTAGTCGTACCATTCTATCGTAGGTATGGTATTATCAACCTATTCAATAATATCTGCCATTTCAAGCCTAGCAATTTTTTTCTAATAGGCTCTACGCATCTGATATCAAGGCACTCATACTCAACTCATAATCTTACTAGGATCCATCTCTAAGAAACTTACTTGTTTCTATCTATCCAACATCACAATCACACCAATAACCTATCGTAATTATATTCTATAATATAACTATATGGTTTAACTATTTTAGTCAGTAGATAGCAATGAAAACCTAAGGCTGGGTCTAACAAACCTATATACCGACTTCAAACAATGGTAGGGTCATCAAAGAAGGAAGGTTTGTTGAATTATTTCTAAGAACAGTATTGTCACGACCTGTACCCGCTTTTCGGGATACGAATGCGTGTCCAAGGCAGCCTACGCCGCAGTGTCGGCGGTAGAACGATATATAGCCGTAATGTTCAAAATCACAACTAATGTTCATTCACAAAATTAATTTAATTTACAATATTCCCAAGTTTTATATTTGCAGAAAAATATAAACTCCTACAATTATTGGAATGATTACAAGTCATCTATCTAGCTAATCTCTAGGTTTTCGTCTGCAAGTACACCCGTAACTCCCCATGCTAATTGAATCCACAGCTAACCTGAAAAATGTTGGTTTCCAGTCAGGAATGGAATGAGTATAATTCATTGAATATAGTTCAATAAATAAAAATGACTATACAACAGAGGTTAGACATCAATCATATGTTTTTGAAAATTGACAAAAAAAACATGAGAAAAGACGAAAAATCAACAATGAATAAATAAACTAAAAATACTTTCCTACTGTTAGAATTACCTTTGATATGTGATCAGTCTGGGACACTACACCGCGAGGTCTACGAGGTTTACATATACGAAAATAAACAATGTCTACGAGGTCTACTTGCAGAAATATAAACAATGTCTACGAGGTCTACTTGCAGAAAATAAACAATGTCTACGAGGTCTACTTGTAGAAAATAAACAATGTCTACGAGGTCTACTTGCAGAAAATAAACAATGTCTACGAGGTCTACCTGTATAAAAATAAACAATATCTACGGTCGGATCACACATCCTTGGTACTTCTCTTTCTGACTCAACAATTTATAATAGAATATAAAATCACATAACCAATGGCCAATCAATGAAATATAGTGAAGATCAATATCGAAAAACAGATAATAAACTGTACTCGCCTGTGGTCCTTTGCCGGTTAAACCGATAATTCAACCCACTCAGTGTGCCACAATAGTCAAAACTCGTACAACAATCTCCGGATATTGAAATAAACATTACCAATGTTCTTAGAATAGTCAAATTAGCTAGAATTTCTTGTTCTTAAATCTAATTCTGGATAGAGGGGCAAAACAGTAATTTTGCGTCAAAAAGGTATCCGTCGTTGGACCCGCTTTGCACCAAAAAATGTGCCAGAGTCAATGGTCTCTAAAGTCGTCAAACTACATGTCTAAGGATTTTTTTTGATGATACGAACCCAACCTTATGTCCAAAGTTGTATTCCGACGGGCCGTGCACAAAATCACCCGTTGAAACGGACCGTGGGGCTCGTAAAACGGCGATCCGATCAACTATCTCAGAATCGGACCAAACTTGGCATACAGGACTAGAAAAATGATACAGTCCTATTGGCGTAAGTTTCGTGTCGATCTAAGAACGTGCACAAACATTAAGAAATTTGTATAGAGGACGATACGGTGAATTTCGACGGATAAGCATCAAATTCGTCGCACACATGCAACCAATTTGAATTCTTTCAAAGCCCACACGTCCACGAAACCATTACGCACCTTTTGATGCTTTCGGTTTGTGACCACATCGCCTAGATTGGCGGGACACACGTCGTATCGAAGAGTTTTTCATAAATTTTAATATTTTAAAATATGTTTTTTGCCCAATTGGAAATTCGATTTCTCGACATACAGTCGTCGAAATCGACTTCAGTAACTTGGGTTGCCGAGCCCTACAGGTTGTCTAGGACTTACTTTAAATAGATTTCTAAAACTCTTCATGGTTTGCCAACAGTCGGCCTTCCAAACAGGGTATCGGGACTGTTCTATGAACTGTTCAAGAACAGTTTTCGGGCAAAGTTCGTGTCGATTTTTCATTAAACACAAATCAGTTCTATACTAATTGATCGACAACCCTTCTATATGGTTATGTGGACATACTATAGGATTTTACGGATTTAGAAACTATCTTGTATAGATGGAGAAATCAGGTCGTGAAGGGAGTACCTGAGTTGGTTGAAACAGAGCATGCTCTGTTCGGTTCCGCGACAGCTGCCATTTCACGCGGTTTCAGCAGCCGTCCGAGGGACGTACGGCGATGCGGGGTCGCCGGTGGTCGCCCAGAGTCTAGGGTTTAGGTTGTATCGTTATCTCCTCTTTTCGATCTCAATCTTTCTATTTATAAACTCGCGTGGGGGGGTTCGGTTATACGAAGCCGAGCAATAGGAAAGGCTCGGGTTGGCTGAGTACTGCTGGGCTTTAGTTTAGATTTTATTTTTCATTCAATACATGTTATATACATATATATATATATAACGATATATATGTATACACTATGAACCACAATGCAAGGAGTTTAAATATTACAAATATTATCCATAATTGCAATATTTAATTATTAATATATATACTAATATATATATATATATATATATATATATATATATATATATAACAGAAAAAAAAAATATATATATTAACAGAAAACACATTTCATTAGAAAGTAGAGGGCTCTAAAAGAGCAGTACAGATGTCAGGACCTAAAAACACATAAAGGTCCTGCTAGTCTAAGTAGAAAATACAAAATAATTGAAAAGTTCAAATTCGAAATTTTGAAAAATTTCGAATTCGCAAACGCCGGTTGGGCACCCAGCCCTACGGAGAATGGGCACACTGCCCAAGCCCGAGACACGGAACCCGAAGTGGAAGCTGGCACGAAACTAACTTCTCCTATTTTTTTTTTTGAAACTGGTAGGTGGGGCGCGGGGCCCAAGGGAGGATAGGCGCGTGCGCTGCCCGAGGGGAGCGCTGCTCCCGAGGAGGTTCTCTGCGCGAGGAGGGCGCGGAACCCGGAGGGAAGGGGGTGGGGGAGGGTGGGAGCCAGCGGACTCCGGCTCAGGCGGCCGGCGGGAGGGGGGGGCAAGATCGTAGGGCGCTGGCCGCCGGCGGTGAAGGCACGGAGGGGGGGCTCCGGCGAAGGGGGGCCAGCAGGCTGCCCGAGGAGGCCGGCGCGGGGCTCAACGGTCGAGAGGACGGGAGACCTCCGGCGGGAGGCGATCCGGCCCAGAGGGCGGGAGACCTCCGGCGGGAGGCGATCCGGCGGGAGGATCGATATATATATATATATATATATATATATATATATATATATATATATATATATATATGCCTAATTATGTATATTCATGAATTACTTTTATATATATACACATGTATATATAATCTAGATGAATTCCAAGATCCAACATATTTGTTAAGGGAAATACTTACTATATTATCAATAAAACATTATTTATATATTTATATGTATTATAACAAGAACTTTGAATATAACCATAATTTGTAATATGGCCTACTAGGCCACAAAAAAAAGGTACCAACCATTCATCTACATAGATGTCCTTAGACACCCTACCTGAGTACATGGGCTTGGACCTGGTTCGGCTCCAGTCCAGACTAGTTTGATACAATCGAGTTCCCTAAAGATCTATAATATAATTAATAAATAAATAAATCTTCGGTAAGGGTTAAGTCGCAACTTGGCCTAGTTTTCCTAGTTAGGACATCACTATGGCTCGGCCTTCTCTACCAGGCTAATACACTAGTCAAAGCACTCCACCGCACTATCCGTGCCACGATTTCTAGTCACCTTGTACTCCAAAAGTCCACCATGGTTAAAGTCATCAATCGTAATAATTAACTAAGTAATCATTTATAAAAATTTCTAAAAATCACCATTTTATTCAAATAAATAAATAAAAATATATTATCAAAATTTTGAGAAAAGGGGCTACAAATCTACCCACCGTAAAAATAATTTCGTCCTCGAAATTCTAATTCATAACTATTCCATAAATCCAAAAGGAAAACTACTATTACCTTAATCTCTTTAAATTTTAATTCCTCCAAAAATGGTTTATATCCTCCTCATAGCTATTTTGTAACTACGAAACCCCGAGGACTTCTACCCACCTTTGGTTACACTACTCCCTCAAAGGTATGTCCCTAAAACTTTATAATCTTCTAACTAATTGCTAAATTTGCTACCAATAGACATCTACTATATATGGCATCTATAATCCTCTCTTATCTATGAAGCAACCCAAAATTTAACAAGCAACAAATTTACACAAGTAGCTAAGAAGTATTGATAAATTCTAATAAGCATGACCATTCGTGCTCTGCAATAGGAAGGACAGGAAGATAAGGAAGAATAATCGAGAACAATTATGAAGTTTCAAGGGCGGTAGAGTGTATCCAATGATGCAGATAGAATGAATGTCTATGAACCATTGACTTATTTACTAGATTGGGTTACTCTAGTCTAGTCACTTGCTAACTCGAAGAACCCTTCGATTCTTAGAGGGGCTTGCAATTCGTGCAATACAGAAATTTTGTTCTCAAAATTTATCTAAACAAGATTCCATAATAGAACAGAATTTGAGAAATCAAGATTGTGATCCTTTCCGGGGTTATTTAAACACACGAGCAAGGGATATAAATGCAATGCAAGATCGTATCGCAACTTCCAGGTAGATGGAATAAAGGTTATAAATGACTTTACATTCTAAGAGGTGGGAACTACATAACAGGTATAGGGCCTATTTCAAAAAGTTTGGTTTATAATCCAATATGGTGGTATGCATGGATGGGTTTTACTGGGTCTTAATGGGTTCCCTAATCGGACATCAATCGTTAGTTGGGTGAACCCTGGATTTCAAACTATATTGATCGGACAAGATCCCAATGATAAAACTATTTCTACTAGGCTAGGGTAACCTAGAATAGGTTTCCACCCAAGTAGTTGAGCTTGTTGCCAGTCAGGTTGGTTAGCTAAGTCCCTAAAGCCTAAAATTGTGCCTTCAGTGACTTTTGTGTTTAAGTAGCACGAGAAGACTCAATTGAGTGGCATACTAGTGACATGTGCATAGTGGGCTTCGAGTAGATCACAACCATATATTGGGTCGAAAGGTTCGAGTCGAGGTTGAGTCTCTAATTGTAGTCGGGAAGTATATCGGTATTATGGTAAGGGTTATAGTTAGTCCTTTTGACCCAAAAGTTGTACCACAAAAATAAAGTACAAGGGGATGGGTTTGAGTGGGACATGATATACCTAGATGAAGGTGGACTCGTCTAGATCTTGCATATAAAATTTGTTGGAAGGTAACCGCTGGTCTCGCGCTCCGATCATTAATGACACGGCCGGGGACACAAAATGATCTAAATGAAAAGTGGGGGTCCATGGGGCACTAGTTATCATCCTAATGGATATTATCCTAATCAATCGGTAATCCTCGTATATCCAAAAATTTTTGAAGGCTTACAGTCTACTCCCCTTAGAAGCTAGGACAGGATTTTAGGAATGATAAGGTTAGAAGAATTCCAATATCCGGGTATTGTACCTCGACTCTTGTTAATAAAGAAGAAGGTACGGCATAACAGGATACGGTAGATATAGTCAGGTCAAGGATCGCTCCTCAATAAATGGAAAACAAGTGTGTACTATGATACATGGTCGATAAAATAGAATGATCTACTCGTCCATATTACACAAGTGTTATCGACGGGGTAAACAACTCTAAGGCACATCCTATGAAAGATTTTTAATAACTGAGTCGTAAATTTCTATTTGTGTCTAGCCTGCCAGACTATTGTCACAAGGGTTCTATTGGTATGGGCTGTAGTGAGCATGTATTGCTGTTGATAACTGGTAGATTGTATTATGACAGGGTATTTAAGCTATGGTATTGGCTAAGCTAGTGACTGTGGTGTTCCAGTACTAGTTAGGTCTTAATAATAGAATTTACATAACTAGGGTAATATTTGTTAGAAACCAATCTCAGAATGAGTGTCTACCATACTCATGGTAAATGATTGTCCTTACCCTTGTTTATTCATCTCATTTCTAAAATGTGGGCTTTGGTCGAGGAAAAGTTTGGTTAAGGCTTAACGGTTGCTAGTTAAAGCAAGCTTCAATCAACTAATTAGAGACTCACAACAATTGGTTTCTTGAGAATAGATAGCCTCCTAGGTTGGCATTTTGACTAAGGGTAAAACCCTAATCATTCCTAAATTCAGGTGGCTAGAAAGATCCCAATAGTAGTTTGAGGGTCGAGAGAAGAACGGTTAACTCAATCACATGACTGGCCGATGATAGCTATACTTGTTTATACAACTATCATAGCCATAGGGATACTCTATATCTATCTACTAATTACGAGCTTTCGTCTTTCCAACACTGTATCTATCTAGAGGCATCTATATCTCAATCCACGTAGGTAAATCAGAGGGAGATCGAACTGAGTACATCATGGCTGATCAGACCATAATACATCGATTCTGATTAGACAATATGTTAGTAGGCATCCCCAATAAATATATGTCTGGAATTAATCTCGATAAAAGAGTAAGCTTACAAAACTAGGCTGTAATAGCAGCATTGGTCAAGATAGTCAAAATACAAGTATGCAAAAATTTTGAAAGATGGCACAAGTAGTTCGAGTTTTGTGAGAATCAAAACCTTATGGCACAAGTAGTTCGAGTTTTGTGAGAATCAAAACCTTACCCGGTGTCCTTGCTTATACAGTCTTCCTACTATCTTCTTATCCATAAGCCTTGGTCGACTAATGGGTTATGGACCTATAAATTCTATATTCCAGGTAAACCTATTAGTGTCAGTCGATTACCTCATCAATAGATCACAAGGACCATGGAATGCTAGATTGGGAGACCTGCTTCCCAACTTATAGAACTTTCACTAGTATTTGCTTTGGATCTTAGGGGACATACAGAGCATTTCCTATCCTCTATAGTATCCTAAACTTGTAATCACGTCTGAAGCTATTTTACCGAGAATTATACCTCGCCCGTATACTCGGGCTGTGGTAAATCCTTGGTTCCGTGATTCAAATATGATATGCTATCAGATAGTCTACCTTATATTGTCACAAGGGTATCTAAGATCTAAAGAGGTCAACAACGACATAGTTTTTGTAATGTTCCATAACCTATATTTTCTTAAACTATTTCCAACTGTAGGAGTCGTGCCTCGCCAGTGCGCTGCTGGCTGCAGTGAATCCATAGTCTCCATAATTCAAATAAATGGCGACAGTGCACTGCTGTCCTACCATTATGAGTTAACTAACATTCCTTTAACTATATCGATAAAAATTCATGAGCTTCTAGAGATTCAAACAAGTTGACTATGAAATAAAGCGTAAGTATTTGTTCTATCAGTCACAACCCCTACAATAAAAGATTGAACAGGGAGGAAATAACTGAAGACAAAGAAATACGAACACTCTAGTATTTATTTCATGTGTATTCAAACAATTGAAGAAAAACTTTGGATCGAAACTAACTCGTGGTCCCTACATGGATAACATAATCAGTAATTATATAAAAATAGTAATTCTTAGGGCAAAATAGGAACTAAATAGGCAATTTGGACTAAGATATGAGGATGATGTCTGAAGAGGCAAAGAGAAAGAATTGCATAATTTATCAAGGTTAAATTATTACTTCTATGAAGCCCTGTCTCACCAAGTGAATAACCTATCCACATTGGATCATATCATCATATCAAGAGGTAATAGTGTACCTATGGGGATCTGGCAAACTATCAAAAGTAATAACTCCTCATCTAAATTGCACGGCCTAGACTACCCATCGGTAAATTTGTATAAGGGACTCCTAGCCCTAGTCATTCTCTTAAATTGAATTAACCCTAACTCGTGAATGAGCATTTCCTAGTCGCAGGCTTGCAATAGTACGACTAACTTAAGTACCATCACGAGTTCACATGGTTTACGAAAATAGACCTGCATGGGCCACCACAAAAACTTGTCACGACCCGCACCCGCTTTCCGGGATACGAATGCGTGTCCAAGCCAGCCTACGCCGCAGTGTCGGTGGTAGAACATTGTATAGCCGCAATGCTCAATATCATAAATAATGCTCATTCACAAAATTAATTTAATTTACAATATTCCCAAGTTTTACATTTACAGAAAAATATAAACTCGTACAATAAATAAAAATGGCTATACAACAGAGGTTAGACATCAATCATTTATTTTTGAAAATTGACAGAAAAAGACATGAGGAAAGATAAAAAATCAACAATGAATAAATAAACTAAAAATACTTTCCCACTGTTAGAAGTACCTTTGATATGTGATCAGTCTGGGATACTACACCGCGAGGTCTACAAGGTGTAATTGCACGAAAATAAACAATATCTACGAGGTCTACTTGAAGAAATATAAAAAATGTCTACGAGGTCTACTTGTAGAAAATAAACAATGTCTACGAGGTCTACTTGCAGAAAATAAATAATGTCTACGAGGTCTACTTGCAGAAAATAAACAATGTCTACGAGGTCTACTTGCATGAAAATAAACAATGTCTACGGTCGCATCACACATCCTTGGTACTTTTTTTTTGACTCAACAATTTATATTAGAATATAAAATCACATAACCAATGGCCAATCAATGAAATATAGTGAAGATCAATATCGAAAAACAGACAATAAACTATACTTGCCTGTGGTCCTTTGTCCGTGAAACCGATAATCCAACCCACTCAGTGTGCCACAATAGTCAAAACTCGCACAATAATATCCGGATGCTAAAATATATATTACCACTGTTCTTATAATAGTCAAATTAGCTAGAATTGTCTGTCCTTAAGTCCAATTCTGGATACAGGAGCAAAACGATAATTTTGGATCAAAATGGTATCCGCCGTTGGACCCACTTTGTACCGAAAAACGTGCCAGAGTCAATGGGCTCTAAAGTCGTTAAACTATATGTCTACGAATTTGTTTTGATGGTACGAACCCAACCGTATGTCCAAAGTTGGATTCCGACGGGCCGTGCACAAAATCACCCGTTGAATCAGACTGTAGGGCTCGCAAAATAGCGATCCGATCAACTGTCTCAGAATCGGATCAAACTTGGCATACAGGACCAGAAAAATGATACGGTCTTGTTGGTGCAAGTTTTGTCTCTATCTGACGAACGTGCACAAACTAATTCAGAAATTTGTACAGAGGTCGATAAGGTGAATTTCGATGGATACGTATCAAATTCGTCGCACACACGCAAACAATTTGAATTCCGTCAAAGCCCACACGTCCACGAAACCATTACGCACCTTTCAATGCTTTCAGATCGCGACCACGTCGCCAGGATTGGCGGGACGCACGTCGTATCTAAGAGTTTTTCATAAATTTTTATATTTTAAAACAAGTTTTTTGCCCAATTGGAAATCCGATTTCTCGACGTACAGTCGTCGAAATCGACTTCCGTAACATGGGTTGCCGAGCCCTACAGGTTGTCTAGGACTGCCTTCAAATAGATTTCTAAAACTCCTCATTGTTTGCTAACAGTCGGCCTTCCAAACAGGGTATCGGGACTGTTCTATGAACTGTTCAAGAAAAGTTTTCGGGCAAAGTTCGTGTCGATTTTTTATTAAACACGAATCAGTTCTATACCAATTGATCGGCAACTCTTCTAGATGGTTATGTGGACATACTATAGGATTTTATGGATTTAGAATCGATCTTATATAGATGGAGAAATCATGTCGAGAAGGGAGTACCTGAGTTGGTTGAAACAGAGCATGCTTTGTTCGATTCCGCGACTGCTGCCATTTTGTGCGGTTTCAGCCGCCGTTCGGCGGTCGTGCGGTGGCGCGGGGCTGCCGGTGGTCGCCCAGGGTCTAGGGTTTAGGTTGTGTCGTTATCTCCTCTTCTCGATCTCAATCTTTCTATTTATAAACTCGCGCGGGAGGGGGGGGTTCGGTTATACGAAGCCGAGCAGTGGGAAAGGCTCGGTTTGGCTGAGTGCTGCTAGGCTTAGGCTGCTGGGCTTTAGTTTAGATTTTTTTTTTCATTCAATACTTGTTATATACATATATATATATATATATATATATATATATATATATATATATATATATATATATATATATATATATATATATATATATATATAGGGAGCGGATCAAAAGCCCCCCTTAGAAAACCCCCTAAAAATATATATATATATATATATATATATATATATTATATATATATATATATATATATATATATATATATATATATATATATATATATATATATATATAGGGAGCGGATCAAAAGCCCCCCTTAGAAAACCCCCTAAAAAACCCCCTCACTCTAATTCGTAATATTAATGTTAAAATTAATGTTAATGTTAATATTAATATTAATGTTAATATTAATGTTAATGTTAATGTTAATATTAATTTTTTTATTTTTTTATATTAATGTTAATGTTATTGTTAATATTAATGTTCATGTTAATGTTAATGTTAATATTAATTTTAATGTTAAGTTTAATGTTAATTTTAGTATTTAATGTTAATATTAATATTAATATTAACATTAATATTAACATTAATATTATCATTAAATTACGGATTAGAGTGAGGGGGGTTTTAGGGGGTTTTCTAAGGGAAACTTTTGATCCGCTTCCATATATATATATATATATATATATATATATATATATATATATATATATATATATATATATATATAAGGGAACAAAACTTTTATTGAATGAAGGAAACAGGAAATAGGGAAATTACATAAGATCAAAAGCTAAAGAAATTCGGTGGGGTCTGCAACTTGTGTTTGCAACGAGTCAGCGCCTTCGACACTTGCCTACTAACTTCTCTTTCAATCTGAATAGCCGTGAACTTGTACTCCTCATACCTCCATTTATTCCTATTCTTCCACAGTACCCACATGACAGCGCCAACTACAACCTATTTCATATGTAGATTAGGTTTTTGCCACCATAGATAAAAATACTGTTGCAATATAAAAGGATGAGTCACCGGCACCCAAAATGAAGTACTGAGAATAGTCCAAATCATTACTGCAATCTCGCCATGACATAGAATGTGCTCCATGGTTTCCTCGTCTGGTTGAACGCAACAATGACATTTCGAGGGTAGGTAGAAGCCCATTGTACGTACATTTTCATCTGTCGGGAGCTTGTCATGCAGGATACGCCAGAGTAAAATCGACCACTTCACCGACATGCAGGAACTCCAAATATTCTTGAACTTAACCTGCTGAATTGTAGGTACCCTAATAGCCTCCCATGCTGCAGAGACTGTGAACCGCCCCGAGCTCGATGTAGTCCAAGTCCATACGCCATTGGCTGCATTAAGGATAAACTGATCAGAAGACTTCCGACCCTGTAGTAAACATTTTCAAATATGGGAACACTTTTGAGGAGCGCCTGCAAGTTCCAAAGATTGAAATTTGTAGTAACGCACTAAACAAACCGTTGCCATAATCCATCCTTAGTCTTCAGCTTCCACCATAACCTAGCAGTAAACGCATTCATAGTTTCACGTAAACATCTAATCCCAAGCCCCGCTTCATCAATCGGCCTTGCCATAGTCCGCCAACTGGACCAAATATGCTTCGGTATTCCGTCAGTAGAACCCCAGAAGAATCTAACCATCATATCCTCAATCCAATTAAGGACCGTTTGAGGAGGATTGCATGCAGCTAAAATGTACATAGGAATAGATGTCAAGACGGATTTAATATGCACCAATTTACCTCCATATGATAGAGTCTTCTGTTGCCAGCCTTCAAGTCTTCTTCTCACTTTCTGGATTAGCTCCTCATACAAAGAAGCATTCCGCATTCCAAGCGCCATCGGACAACCCAGATAATTGAAAGGCAAAGTATCAATCCGAAATCTCGTAATGAGTCGAAGCTCCTCCTGACGCTCAAAAGCCTGTGGAACAAAAATAGATGATTTAGCCGCATTAATTCTTTGGCCCGAGACTCGTTCATATCGTTGCAACATATCATGGATCAACTGAACAGATCGAACATCTCCTGACGAAAATAAGAGTATGTAATCGGCAAAAGCCAAATGACTGATTGCAGGACATCCACTAGGAGAGTAATAGTGAGAGAAAGAGTTGTGCTGTAGCAACTTGTTGAGATTTCGAGACAGAACTTCTGCAGCAAGGATAAATAACGCTGGGGAAAGTGGATCATCCTGACGAACACCCCTGAAAGCTTTGAAATAACTAGAAGTAACCCCATTGATAATGGTCGAATACCAAATATTATTGATCAATCTGAAAAACCATACTTATCCACTTCTCATCAAAGCCAAACCGCCTCATGACCTCCATTAGAAAGGTCCAATCTAACCTGTCATACGCCTTGGCCATATCCAATTTTATAGCTATATTGCCTCCTCGGTTTTTGACATTCATCATGCTAATCAATTCTTGAGCAAGTAAAATATTGTCAACGATCTCCCGGCCCTACACAAATCCACTTTGTTCCAGAGATATCAGTTTTGGAAGGATAGAGCTCAATCGACGAGCCAGAAGTTTAGACATAAGTTTATTTAAAATATTGCATAAACTTATCGGCCTGAAATCAGTCATAGCAGAGGGATTGGTATTTTTAGGGATTAATACCAATGCAGTGGTTGTAATCTCCTTAGGCAACTCAAAACCTGCAACAAACAAATCCACACCTTCTAAAATGTCGTCAGCAACAATATTCCAACATTTGACAAAAAAGAGAGCAGTGAAGCCATCCAAACCAGCTGCACTATCGATATCCATGCTTCGAAGTGTCTCAAACAACTCCTCCTTGGTAGGAGGTGCAGTAAGCATAATATTCTCGTCTTCAGAAATGAGATGAGGAATGGCCGACATAAGATCTTCATCAGCAGTTGTTGATTCACTTTTATACTGTTCTTCGAAATAGGTATTCGCCACATGCTGTATATTATGCAATCCCTCCCTACGAACCCCTTCCGTATCAACAATATGATTGATTATCAGCTTCCTCTATTTGTTAGTAACACAATCATAAAAGTATTTAGTGTTACGATCCCCTTCAACATCCCAACGCAGTCGTGCTTTTTGTTTCCAAAAAGAATCAATAATGCAATACTTTTGTTTCAAAAGAGCTGTAGCATGTTGGAGCTTCTCCCTGTTCACGACGGATCTGTCACAATCATAGTCCAGCTCCGCAGCCAGTACACGATCCTCCGTAATAACTACTTCTTGGAAAATATTGCCAAAAGTATTATGGCTCCATGCAGATAGAGCCTTCCTGCATGCAGTAAGTCGCAAACAAACCATAAGAAGACCACTAGGGTGTGTGATCGATCGCCAAGCCTGCTCAACTACCTGCATAAAACCATCATGTTTAGCCCAAAAAGCTAGAAATTTAAAGCTACGCCTGCCCCATTCCTGCCGAGATAGAAGCTTGATCAAAAGTGGTGCGTGATCCGACTCCGTCCGACTCATATGTTCGACTACAGTTGATGGTGCCAAACGAAGCCAATCATTCGAGACCAATATTCTGTCCAGCCGAGATCATTGCCTCTCCCCTTCATTAGATTTAAACCAAGTAAACTTACTTCCCAAATAGGGAAGTTCAATTAACCCAGCCGCCGTTTGAAAATTAAGAAACTCCTGAATAGACACCATGCAAGGAGGCCTACCACCAATCTTCTCATCCGAACTGGAAATTGCATTGAAATCCCCTCCCACCGCCCAAGGAAGAGCATGAATAGTTCGTAAGTGTAGCAGTCTATTCCATAAATCCCTTCTACCTTCCTTCTTACCATGGCCATGAACAAAAGAGAACATGACAGGCAATGACAATAACTCATTTTGAAATAAAATGGTGAGAGATTGATCAAATTCATCAAGCACAGACATCATGCAGCCCGACCTCACCATGATCCAAATATTGCCACGACTGTTACAAATAGCCGTCGCAAACCCCAATTTAAGCTTATAATGAGAGATTTGGTCTGTTGTCACCTTCGGTTCAATGACAATGAGCAATTAGATCTTATTAACCCGACATAAGTTCTTTAATCTTGTAAAAGCCATCTTATTTGCTACTCCTCTAATATTCCAACACAGAGTGTTAAACATTATGAGAGGCTTTGGGGTTACCGAATTTAAAGTTGGAGGAAACTGATCGGAGAACCCGGTCAGATGGCTCTGGAACTTTCTTCTTTCGCCTCTGAGACGTAGGCCTGACAGCTGTGTCCTTCTCCCTCTCCCTATTCTGTTCAGCATCTGCTTCGTCCGCCCAGCTGCGGAACTCCCCTTCTTCTGCACTTTCGTCTTCAACCCCAGCTTCATCCGGAGCAATGTCATCATCAACCCCTTCCACAGTTGCCAAATTAGCCACTTCCTGAGGAAGAGCCAGATCACTTTGTGTGGGAGGCTCCCGGACCGGAGCAACCCCGTCATTATTACTTTGCACACCATCCGTACCAGTCCCATCAGTATTGGTGGGTAATATCCCTACTTCATATGGTGCAGTAGCACCTTGGTTATTAACCAGCAGATGAGTGGTTGGTGGAATCACATGTTCAACTTGGTCACTTGATTGGCCAATATCTTTACATTGAAGAATATGAGTCACAATAGTTGGAGGAGACTTCAGAGTTTGAGTAGGAACATCTTGCTGTATTTCTTTCCCTTTGTCCTTCTGTTTAATCTTGCAGTTGTTAACCCCATGCCCTTGGTGGCGGCAGTGAGAGCAATAAAGCGGCGTGGATTCATAATCTATCAACTGCTAAAAACTACCACTTGGCAAGTTAATACGAATGCGGCGTTGCAGAGGTTTAGAAGCATCTACTTCCATGAATATCCTGGCCATGCTAGGTCGCGATAATTCTGCAGTCGCCTTATCGATTTTAAGAGGAATCCCAAATACAGAAGCAATAGCAAATAATGCCTCTTCGGCATAAAGATGATGAGGGAGATTCGGTAGAGTCACCCACACGGGTATCTTCGGCGATTCATGATTAGGCGTGAAATCAGGATCCCACTTGAAAACTCGCATGGGAGCACGAGCAATATACCATAGATCCTTAGATCTAAGTTGAAGGAAATCCACTTCAGTTGATGGCCGAATGAGAACATGTTTATCGTCGATAACACCCGCCTTAATGTAGCCAGAAAATTGAAAACCTGATAGAGCCTTTCGAATCAATTCAATCGGAGGTCGATTATGAGAGAACTTACTAACCAAAGCAAACCTTAGTGGGTCAGAGAGGGCAGTTTCTTCCTCCACCGTGAAGAAAATAGTAGGAACACCTTTGAATGAAGAGATCGTACGCGGAGGTATGGTGGTAGCCACAACTGGTGGGGACCCCATCACCGCCTCGGCAAAAGTCTTGGCTGCCATAACCCAAAACTAATCAAAACAGAGAAAACCACCGGCCAAGTGGTTCGGTGACCCAAGGGGGACGCCGGCCCGGCCAGCGGCCACGACGGTGTCGGTGGACAAGGAAACTAGGGTTTATCAGAGGCGACAGCACAAGGCCTCCGCAATCTCTTATATATATATATATATATATATATATATATATATATATATATATATATATATATATATATATATATATATATATATAAAATATATATATATATATATATATATATATATATATAAAATATATATATTTTTATTTTTTATATATCTATATATATATATATATATATATATATATATATATATATATATATTATATATATATATATATATATATATATATATGTATATATATATATATATATATATATATATATAAAATATATATATATATATATGTATATATGTATATATATATATATATATATATATTTATATATACACTATGAACCACAATGCAATGAGTTTAAATATTACAAATATTATCCATAATTGCAATATTGAATTATCAATATATATACTAATATATATATAAAATACAGTTAGATCGACATATATATATATATATATATATATATATATATATATATATATATATATATATATATATATATTATAAAGCCTAAAATATATATATATATATTATAAAGCCTAATTTTGTATATCATGAATTACTTTTATATATATATACATGTATATATAATCTAGATAAATCCCAAGATCCAATATATTTGTTAAGGAAAATACTTACTATATTATCAACAAAAATTATTTATATATTTATATGTATTATAACAAGAACCTTTGAATATAACCATAATTTGTAATATGGCCTACTAGGCCACAAAATAAAATAGGTACCAACTATTCATCTACATAGATGTCCTCAGACACCCTACTCGAGTACATGGGCTTGGGCCTGGTTTGGCTCCAATCCAGACTAGTTTGATATAACCGGGTTCCCTAAAACTCCATAATATAATTAATTAATTAATAAATCTTCGGTAAGGGTTAAGTCGTAACTTGGCCTGGTTTTCCTAATTAGGACATCACTATGGCTCGGCCTTCTCTACCAGGGCTAATACACTAGTCAAAGTACTCCATCGCACTATCCGTGCCACGATTTCTAGTCACCTTGTACTCCAAAACTCCATCATGGTTAAAGTCATCTATCGTAATAATTAACTAAGTAATCATTTATAAAAATTTCTAAAAATCACCATTTTATTAAAATAAATAAATAAAAATATATTATCAAAATTCTGGGAAGAGGGGTTACAGGTATGAGGCCAAACAAGATGCATAAGATGTAGTCTGGGCAAGACTCGACAACCATATATCTCCGTAATTATGTCACGTGAAGTTACTGCCACGCCAGTGTGTGTCTGGCTGCAAATAACTTTTTTGTTCCATAATACGATGTATGGTTGCAATGCACATCTGCCATGCCAGATAATACAGGTTCTTGAGCTTATCTTGGCCAAATCCATAAAATATTTCTGAACCAAATTTTTACGAAAATATAGAAGAAGAGATCAACATGCATAGGATATAGGTCAAGTAGAATTTGAGAAACATATATAGCCATGATGTCGTTATCTTAAGTAATGTCTCACCAGTATTTCTCTGGCTGCAAAAACTTGATGTCATAATACAAGGTTAAATATAATTTTTCAAACTTTTCCTCGGACCAATCCATAAGACACTTTCCAACAACTTAGCGGAAAGGAACGAGAAAAAATAATCAAGAAGTCAACAGGGAATGGTTTAGTCATATCTCGATAGGAAGAACACAAAAGCAATCATGTTGAGAAAGAAGATAACATGAAAGCAATCATGCTGAAGAACCTGAGAAAAGTCTATAATCATGTTTGTGGATGTATCCTCAAGTCATATTCCTCAATCGATTATAGGCTTGTAATAGTACGACTATCCTAGGTACCACTATGACTTCGCTAAATTCGTGAAGACTCGACCTGCACTTATGGCTTCTAGTGTGTGTGCCCCCGTATTTCTGTGGTGATAGTAAGGGGAAGATACATCCACTACGAAGATTCGTCTTATTAGCATAAATAAATAAGGATTACGATAGAACATAATCAAACTAGATGCAAATCAAAAAGTCAAGCGAGAGTTCGAAACAAAGTCAAGAAAGATATCAAGCATGTGGATGTGATCCTATGGGTCATTCCTATTCTAATTGCAGGCTCACGTCAGTACAGTAACATAACCGAAGTGATTTAATGTCGACCTGCTTGGGCCACCACAAAAACATGTAACGCCCCAGTCCCAAATACATAGGACCAGGAATACAAATATATGCCAGCAACACTTCACCGATGGGTCAAACTACACTACAAGCCAATTAGTGAAATACTTAAGCTGTAAATCATAATAATATCCAAAAACACAACACAGCCCACAAGTGCACACACACACACAGAAAAAAATATAATCACATCCACAGAGTCCACTAAGAGATCAAGAACAAATAAGAAAATGTCTCAAATATCCAGCAATAAAATAATAAATTATGTGCGGGTAAAACATCCCGAAACCACAAGAAAGAAACAAAGTACAAATCAACTACAAGTCTGATGAAGAGAAGGAAATAATGTAGCAAGACTAAATATGAAGGTAACATGATCACGAGAAATCATCTGGCATTATCTCGTCCTCCTGTGTCAGTACGTCTCCACTCTGTGCTCCGGAACCGTAAACCTCCGGATAGTCTTCAGCTTCGTCTAAGCCTGGGAAATACCTAGGTCCTCAGGGACTAGCAAGGTTCATAATATACATGTCAAAGTACCGAAAAGAAAGTATGAACTAAGGCAATCTACTGTATCTATCTATGTGCTATGCAAATGAGATACTTTTATAGAATACCAGACGCCTTCCACTAAGGCTCACTAGCACCTCAGCAGGATATTGTTCCCAGTACCTGTGTCGTGGCACCAAGGACAATCAATTCTCGACAGTGATAATCTCTTACTCTGCTAAGAGATAAAGGTCACTAAATAATGGGCCACACAACAATAGGTCTGATATTGTAGTCAAGTTCTTTCCAATCCCCATGTCTAGAATCTAGCAATATCAAGTCTGTATAGTCATCTCAAAAGTAAAAGCAATACTGATAAAGAAATCTAGAATTCTAACACAAGGTCAATACCATGAATAGTCATGTAAATCTCGCATCATGAATGTGTCAGAGTCATATGGTCAATCATGTCAATGGACACATCAGTATGTACGTAATGCCTAATGTCAATACTCGATGTTATTATCACGACATCGGTACCCGTTGTTTGCCATTAAAAAAATCAAAGATAGGTATTACAGAAATACTGAAATTGATTACAAACTTGCTTGTACAAAGAAAAGCCTAGAAAGAAATCCTAGGAAACAATCTAAGTATAATTATTTAGTTTTGATTCTGGGGGTGACGGTAGAGGCTCGGGAAAGTGTTATCAACTATGCCTTACTCCTTGTACTATTTGACGCAGTCCTTAGCTCTTGAAAAAATTGCTTTTCGAAGGTTGCCAGCCTTTTGCATGGGTGTGGCACCCTGCTATTTATAGTGGTATGTATGTTAAGCCGCATAGATGGCCTGTGGCCACGTGGCTAATTAGCATGTGAAGATCCGCTCTTTGGCTGCCATCTGTCGATTTGTTGGGATTTTGTTGCAGCAAGTCTGGGTAGTTAAGACCCTTGTTAGCAATCACCCGAACAAAATGCGTATTATACGCAAATTTTTTTGTATATTACATAAACGTATAATATTTACGTACTTTTTAAAAATTTGAATTTGTACACGAATTTTAAACCTGTGGCATTTTAAACGCGTACCGTACGAATTTTTAAAAAATTTGACAAAAAACGTGAACGAAAAACCAAACAGTCTTAACTTTCTTCACTCTTGCTGCTATTAGATATTAAGATTGTCACAATTTTCAAAAATTATCAAAATAAAAGAAGAAAAAGTCTCGCAGTAACCAAAAAAAACCCAAGAGTCTTTGCACATGTTGCTTGCAACAATCAAAGAAAAATCTTTCGGTTTTCCATCATCCAACCTCTTTTTATTCTCACACTGAACCCTTGTTTATGAAGGAGTAGAGGTGGGTGGGCCCTATATATATGTCGAATTTTTAGTGCCGAATTCGTTCATATGAAATGTACTAAACACGAATTAAATCTAATCCGAATGTTTTTCGTTTGACGAATTTTTGACCGTATTTTACTTATATTGTGCCAATTTATACTCATACTTTTGTCATTCTGAATTTTTTTGGTTGCCGAATTGCTAACAAGGGTTAAGACTTGGTCAACTTGCCACGTGTCCTGTCGTAGGAATCATTTTGAACCGCATGAGTCTCTCAGTTTTCGACCATGTGGGGCCGCATGAGACTCATGCGGCTTAAGTCGCAAACTTCTTTAGCCCACATATAGCTTAAGGATTTAAGCCGTATAGATTCTGTATTTTGGCCGCATAAAAGTTTATGTGGCTTGGGTCACAGTCACCCTTGGCTGGATGAAGTTCGGAGACTTTGGGGCCGCATATGTTTGAACCGCATAATGTTCATACGGTTAGGTGTCACTCCTTCTGGCCGCATGAAAGCGTATGAACCCTGCTTTTGGTGATGTCTCACGTCTTTTCTTTTTGTCAAAGTGTTAGAGCTGTCAGTTTCGACTAAACTTGTCAGCTTTATCAGACGAACTGATCCTCATGGCCGCATATCTTTCTTCTGCAGCTGGTTGTCGACGGGCCGTATAAGGCATTGAATCTGTCATGCGGCTTTCCTTTATGCGGACCTGTTTGGCCCAAAGTATGTATGTGGCAATTTGTGTTCCGTATGAACCCCATATTTTCTATGCTTCTACAAGACCCCCTTCAAAGTTTTCAAATTGTAAATTTGAAATATTTTGAATAAGAAGCATGGAGATATGTCAAGCCGCAGGAAGTCTGCAAGTCGCAGGGAATTTTCGTGCTGTAGAGAGATTTCGAGCTATAGGGAAATCTTGAGCTGCAAGGAGACCCCATCAGCCTGCCAACTGATACTGCTGCATTTAATTTTCTTGATTCGGTTGCCGATCCCTTTTCGAGATAAAGCCGACGGTTACTAGGGATAAAGTCCCCAAACGTCAAAATTATCTTTAATGATCTCGAGAATCGAAGAGGCATTCTTCAAGATAAAGCCGACGGTTATTTAGGGAAAAGTTCCCAAACGTCGTTATTATCTTAAATGATCTCGAGAACCGAAGAGGCAATTTTTAGCAACTCTATAAATAGGGGTCATTCGGAGAAATTTTTTTCTCTTTCACCTTCTTCTCCTTCGACTTTATCATACTTTCTGCTATGGCTCCAAAGGCTTCCAAGTCGACTGGTGCGGCGGCCAAAGGGAGGGGACTTACCTCTCCGTCGAGAGCGGCAGATGCTCCTTTCATTCATCCCGACATGCAACCCCCTCTCAAGAGTAAGGACGGTGGAAAGACGACGACTAAAATTTTGAAAGGCTATGTCGCATATTTCATGTGTGGGCCTATCATATACTGCCTCTGTGCTTTAAGCCTGGTCGATGCATATCCTATCTCAGTTGGACCGCATGTGTTCTGTATGATAGGGTCGCATGGGCTGGACCGCATAACCGCTGCTTATTTTGAACTTGAACCGCATAAGTGCCTCAAGATTGATCCGTATGAACACTTCATGACTGAGCCGTATAAGTGCCTCATGATTGAGCCATATGAGCACTTTATGATTGGGCCGCATGAATACTGTATGACTGGGCCGCATAATTGCCTCATGACGGAGCTGCATGAGTACCTTATGACTGGATCGCATGAGTATTTTATGACTGAGTCGCATAAATGCCTCATAATTGAGCCGCATGAACACTTAAAGACTGAGCCGTATAAGTGCTTGATGACTTGAGCTGCATGAGTACTTCACGAAGCTGGCCTCATGACTTTGGGCCGCATGAGTTCTGTTTTGGCTGGGCCGCATAACTGGCCAGGCCGCATAACTGAAAAAAATAGAGTTCTTTGTTTGGTGCTAAGCCCCATTTCTTTCATGTTTTACAGGGATCTGGCTAGCAAACTTCTCCCAGATCGGTGTCGACGATAGAGTAAAAATACACCATTCTGACACATACATCAGACAGCTCAAAACTCCTCATGCTTTGAAAGAGTTTTCCCCGTGCTATTTTGGCATACACATCAAACAACTCAGGACTCTTCATGCGTCAGAAGAGTTTTCCCCAGGTGGTAGGAAGGGCCTTTATACCTCGGAGAGTTGGACGGTGGTCAGGCGTCGTTATGAACGTCCTACCTTCACGGCTCTCCAAGTAGGCGAAACCACCATTAGAGATGATGTTTTGAAGGTATGATCCTTCGGGGGAGCAGGGCTAAGGCATCCGCAATACGGAGGGGAGGATAGCATGCTATATTTACCCTCCTCGAGGCAGCTCCTTGGGGATTCAACAGCCTTATTTGCTTCTCAGCAGTAAAACATAACTTCTTTAGATGGCCACGAAACTGCTTTTTGATGAAGACGAAGTACTGTCAAACTAACCAAACTATGTATTGCTAGATTTTCCTTTCTTTGTTTTCTGCTGTCGATGTAGTCCTATGAAAGTAACTCATTTTGAATAAGCAGTTCACTCCATTCTTTATTTGTGGTATTTTGTGGTGCTTGTACAAGAGGGCCTAATACAGCATTTGTGTTTGATAACGGACACCCTACTGGGGGATTTTTGTGGACCTATTGCCCTTTTGTGCATCTAGAAATACGAGCAAATATATTTGAATGATATTTTATGGACCTACTACACTTTGGTACACCGATGGTGCAAGTAATAGATTAGGATAATTTTTATGGACTTATTACCCTTTTTGTGTACTGGCGATGCGAGTACTGAAAATAAGTGGAGAGAAAACCAACATATTTACTCAGAGGTAATGAGGACGTGGTAAATATAGTTCTAAAGTAGAGCCTCCCTACTCAGAGGTAATGAGGACGTGGTAGGAGTTGGCCAAATAGGGATACACAGAATAACTCAGAGGTGCTATCAACGTGGAAGTTCTCTGTATTGGGTGGTTTGTTTGCGATGGACCGGAAAACAACTCAGAGGTAATATGGACATGGTTGTCTTTCCTGTTGGGGAATTTTGTGGACCTATTACCCTTTTCGTGCACCGATGGTACGAGTAATAGATTAGGATAAATTTTATGGACCTATTACCCTTCTGCGCACTGGTCATGTGGGTAATAGATTTTGAGGCAAACTCTGGTAGAAAAAAGCATTTAATGTGGAAGTTCATAGATATGACCAGGAGATGAGATATGAATCCACTCAGAGTAGTCAGAGAGTAAGTTCAGTGGTACCTAAAGGTACATAACTCAACAATCTGGAAGATTTAAGGTCAGAGTGTAAGTTCAGCGATACCAGAGGGTACATAACTCACAATCTGATAGATAATTGGAAGATGTCATTTAGACATAATATTTTTTGAGAAACTTGCAGTTGATGGGCATCATGAGCAAGTCTCCATTTTGTTTTGCGAGACGGTACGTGCCATTGGAGAATACGGTCTCGATGATGAACGGACCCTCCCATTTAGGCTAGAATTTGCCGGAGGTCTTGTGAGTCATAACCGTTGGTCTGCGAATGGCCAAGACGAGATCATCGACTTGGAATATTCTCTGTTTAACTTTTTTGTTGAAAGCCCAAGGGATGCGCGCTTGGTAGAGCTCTATGCTTTGTTGAGCTTGTAAACGCTTCTCATCTAATGCTTCTAACTCTTGTAGCCGTCGGTAATAGTTATCGTTCGACGTTAACCGGTAAGTAAGGGCCATTCGAAGTGAGGGGATCTGAGTCTCCAATGGGAGGACTGCCTCGCTCTCGTAAACCAAAAAGAACGGTATATTTTCCGTAGCCGTCCGAATTATGGTGCGATACGCCCATAAGCACTCGCCAAGCTTTTCATTCCAGTCGTATTTGTTTGAAGACACGAACATTTTAAAGAGCTTGATTATGGTTTTGTTGAAAGCTTCAGCCAGACTGTTAGTCGATGGGTTATATGCTGTCAAGGCCATGTTCTGAATCTGATTCTTGTCAACAAATCGATAGAACGCGTAGCTTGCGAACTGCGGACCATTGTCATGAATAATCCTCCGTGGTAGTCCAAAATGGTAGATGATGTGATATTTTATGAAGCTAATCATGTTCGATATCTTCACCTCTGCCAGCGGAACAGCTTCCGTCCATTTGGAGAAGTAATCGGTGATTGCAAGTATGAACCGATGCCCTCTAGACGACGGCAGGATGATTGGCCTAATGATGTCCATTCCCCATGCTTCAAATGGCTAAGAGGCCACTTTCGGGTGCAAGAATTCAGATGGCAGATGTATAAAATCTGCGTGGATCTGGCAAGCCTTGTACTTTTTTGTATAATCAACTGCATCTTAATAGTAGCCCATCATAGGATCGTCGATATAACATTTTTGTCTCCGTATCATAGAATAATCTGAAAGAGCGTCTTCTGATTGAAGTTGCTTCCTTCACATTCTCTGGCATGATTCTATAGACTGCAAAGTCGATGAGCGGGCGTCTCCAGTCTTGTATGTCGTTGGTTATCTGGGTGGAGTAACTCGTACCCAGTTGAAGATTGTTCTTGGGACAGACCAGCCCATGGCCTATTATGTCGACTAGATGATGAGTATCATTTGAAAGTGCCAAGGAAGCGGCGAGACCAGCTAGGGCATCGACTTCGATATTTTGGTGCCTAGGAACGTACTCTATAAAGAATCCTTCTAAGGTTACAATGATGGCAATTGTTGTCTGATAGTTGGGAATCAGGTCCTCATTGCGAACCTCATATGAACCTCGGATCTGGTTAACAACCAACTGCGAGTCACCATATGCTTCCAGGTACTTGATCCCCACTTCTTTTGCGAGTTGGAGTCTGATGACTAGAGCGTTATATTCGGCTACGTTGTTTGAACATGGTTCTGTAAGAGAATATGCCCGATTGACCACCAACCCAGAGAGGGAAATTAATACTACCCCGACTCTAGTGATGGTATCACCTTGTGGTCCTATTCTTGAAGCACCGTCAAAGAACATTCGCCAAATGGCGTCATACGAAGTCATGTTTGAGACGACGACTTCGTTGGGAATTACTTCATAGATTCTGGCTGTTTCTGAGCCTGGATGGGCTGGTAGGAAGTCAGCCAGGGCTTGACCTTTGATAGCCTTCTGCGGAACAAAAACTATGTCGTATGGGGATAATAGTATCGTCTAGGTGGCTAAACGAGAACTGAGTGCACCGGACTTGGTCATGAGAACCCTGAGAGGATTAACTCGTAAAACAACATGAATGGTCTTCTCTGTCACATAGTGTCATGTTTTCTGAATGGCAAACACTAGGGCAAGGCACTCCTTCTCTACGGCAGTGACCTACATTCCAGTCCTACCATCATCCGGCTGAGATAGTAAATGGCTTGTTCATGTCCCACGTCATTATTCTGTGCTAGCAGAGCACCGAGGGAGTGTTCCATCGCCCGTACATAGAGCAGGAAGGGCTTTTCGGCGACCGGGGCTACCAGAACTGGCAGATTCGTCAGGTACTCCTTAATATCATCGAAGGCACGCTGACATTTCTCATTCCATATAAAAGAGACACCTTTCCTCATGAGTTGAGTGAAGGGTTGACATTGCCCTGAGTGGTTAGATATAAACCTCCTGATATAGGCTAGTCTTCCCTGAAGGCCACAGAGTTTACGGAGGTTCCTTGGTGGACTCATCTCCAGGATTGCTTTTATTTTGTCGAAATCTATGTGAATGCCCTAAAAAGTAATGACAAAGCCCAAGAACTTTCCGCTGGACACCCCTAGAAAAGACTTGGTGGGATTCATCTTCAGGTTGTGCGCTCGTATGAGGTCGAACACTGTTCTCAAATCAAGTAAGTGATCATTTTTTGATCGACTCTTGACAGCGATGTCGTCAACGTAACACTCCACCGTCTTGCGCAAATGATCTCTGAAGATGACACTCATAGCCCGTTGATATGTAGCACCGACGTTCTTCAGGCTAAAAGGCATAACCGTATAATAATATACGCCAATTGGTGTTTGGAATGACGTATGCTTCTCGTCATCAGGAGACATTTTGATTTGATTGTATCTTGAAAAGCCATCTATAAAGGATATACGCTCGAAGCCATACGTATTGTCGATCATTGTGTCGGTGATCGGAAGTGGGAATTCATCCTTAGGGCATGCCGCATTCAGATTATAGAAATTGATGCAAATTCGGATCTTTTCGTTCTTCTTGATGACTGGTACTATGTTGGCTACCCAGTCTGGGTGCTGCTCTTTATGGATGAAACCGCTAGCTATAAGCTTGTTTACTACCGCTTCAATCGAATTTATGATATCTGGACGAAACTGCCGTTGCTGTTGTTTGACTGGCTTTGCGTCTGGATAAATGTTGAGCTTATGAAGTACGATCTCAGGGTTTAGCCCTGGCATGTCTTCATAGCTCCAGGCAAAGACGTTGATGTATTCTCTGACGAGTTGTAACAATGACTCCCACTCGTCATCTGTCAGGCTTTTACTAACAAAGATTGGCTTTGGAGAGGATTCATCGCCGAGGTTAACTTGCATAACCTCGTCCTCAGTAGGAGGATCAAGAAATTCAAAGCATTCCTCCTATTGTGCATCTAATTGCTGGACCCACGGCTCCAACTCAAGTGGTTCAAGTAGATCTTCGTCTTCTTCTTCGATATCAGCGGATGTCATATTGACAGATAATGTCTGTCTAAATATATCTCCAATACTGCTATCAAATGCATAAATGGGTGACTCAGACGAATGAGAGTGCCACTTATATTCTTTATCGACACTTTCGAGCGTTGTTGGTGGTGTGACATACCCGAGGCCGCGTCTGGATTTGTGATAATGGTCCTGAGGTTTCCCTGCCAGTGCCGACGGATGTAGAGGCAATCGCCGACCACTGCCGTAATTCAGACCCGGAGCAGCCTCCATGTCGTACCCCTGCTTTTGCATGAAGTACTTGGCTTGAGGACTATACAGGTAGAGCGATAATCTTCCAGCGTCGGATCTGAGATCGGACACTTGTGGCGTGAAAGATTGATAACCTTCTTTATGACCAAAGATGATCGTGTGATCCCATCCTCTTTTATCTGGGACCAGGAAGTAAGCGCCTTTAATAGGAGCAAGATGATTTGAGGTATGGACGGTTGTCACTCGTGTGTACAGGCTAACGTCTAGACAGTCCCGTACAGCATACATTAGATTAGGCTTATCATACTCAGAATAGTCTAACGGCAGCCTCTTTATTGATGAAATAAGAAATTTTGTCCACAGGGATTACATCATCAGGAGAGGGGCTATCCACCTGTGTAACCAAGTATTTGGCGAGTTCTACGTCCTCTTCGGCTAGTTCTACGTCCTCTTCGGCTACCCCCTGCGAGCTTAGAGGTCAAGATGCTGTCTTGGGCAACTTGACAACCAAGGGTTCAGCTTGAGGTATTGACCTGCCTGAGAGTGTTGGATCGACACTTGGTTGCCGGCTCATCTTGGAAAGACGGATGATAATTGGCTCAGCAAGGGACTTTGTGTCTTCCGGTTGCCTCTGAGCGGATTTTGGCAATCGAATTACGATCGGTGTTACAGAGGGCCTTGCATCTTCCTGTTGCCTTTGATTGGATTTTGGCAGTCGGATCACCATCGGCCCTATGACAGGTTTTGGCTCCTGGCTAGATCTCGGGAGCCGGATGACCATTGGTTCCAACTGCGTAGGTGAGGCAGGAGAACCGAGCACCTATTTATGCAAGGTTGCGACGAAGGGTACGGCCTTGCCCGGTTTGCGGGCTTGGAGACGAATTCTCAAGGGTTCTTCTGGCCCTGTGATGGCCTCCAGTTCGTTAGTTATATGTTTCCTGTATTCGTCATATAGACAAGTCTCCGAAGAGTTATAAGATTCAACCCCTTTGAAGTGATCGATGTCGACGAATTCAGTTTTCACGAAGCTATGCTTACTGACATACTTGAAATACTGGTGAAGGGTTGATGGCATGATCATATAGTCATGTATCCACGGACGTCCCAGGAGGATATTGTAGGAGGTGTCTGCATCTATGACGTAGCAGGTAACCTCCGTCTTCAGGTCACCAATCTAACATTTCAATCGGATCTTCCCTAGGGGATAGCTTTTTCTCGAGTTAAAACCGCTAATGGCAGTGTTGGTCGCCACTAGCCGGTGCATAGGGATGCCAAGAAGTTGGAGCAAGCCTTCCGGGATGATGCTTATTGACGAGCCAGGGTCGATATGCATCCGATCCACCTTGATATTGCCTATGTATCCAGTGTAGTACAAGGGAAAATCATGCAAATTGGACTTGAACAACATGTCCTGTGGAGTAAATATGATGTTGGACATTGCATCTGTGCTATCACTGCCCTGTAGATCTGCTGGCGGGTCTTCCCCTGGAGGCTTGACCTGAGCTAAGTAGGCGTCAGCATTTTGGAGTGCTTCTCTTAATGCGACACGAAGATCCTTGGAGATGCTTAGGAGCTCGTATAACTACAACTTTGCTGGCGTATTAGCCAATTGTGCTAATATGTCAAAGTTGTAAGGTCTCTCCAGTCCCTGAGGTACATCATTATGGAGTGGCCTATCGAAGTGGGTTTCTTTTGGCTTGGATTTATCCGCCAATGGAGGCTAAGATGGCCTTGGGACATCAGAGGGAGGCAACGTTGCTGGCTGAGGATCTTCGACTGAACTATCCCGTGCAGGCTGGACTTGTGCTCCAGATCGGGTAACAATGGCTGCAGCTTCCTCAGCCTCGGCTGAAATTGTATGGCAGGATTTAGACTTCCTGTCCTTTTTATTGTTGATAGGAGATGACACCTCCCGTGTAACTTCGGGCACTAAGTCTGGATGCACCCACATGATCTCTCCTTACGAAGTAGTGAGAGGTACCAATCCAGATGTCTGGCTCCGAACGGGTGGAAGATTAGTATCCTCTATCGTTGCCCGGAGGACAGGTATTACCCCGTCTGGAGTACTTGTTGGAGGGAAGTCGCCGAACTAAATTGACACCATGTTCGCCGCCACGGTAACCTCTTCAAAGTCTATCGACAGGGCTTTGGAGTCGATAAGACTCTGAATGTACCGCTTTAATTGGAAGCAGTCATGAGTGGAATGATGGACATAACGGTAAAAGTGACAATATTTTGGGTCCTCCATTTCTGCTGCTCGAGGCTCGTGCCTTGGTGGAGGGAGCTAGATCCTACCCCCTTGCAAGAGCATATCGAAGATAGGTTTGACATGACTATCTTCAAATGAGTAATTCACTTTGGGCCACGGACATTCTACCTGTTTTTGTTCGGGCTTCTGGGTCGCATCAGCCACCATGGACTGTTTACCCTTATTGTCCCGGTTGGAGGTGGCGCCACTGTTGTTGTCGCTGGAGGTGGAACCAGGACGTCTGCCCTTATCCTCTTCGTCAGGGATGTGTAATCCAAACTGGGGGGCCTTCTTCAATTTTGCCTCTGTATTGGTAGCACTTATGATGAAGGTCGTCCAATCCCTGAGCTGATCGTCACCCATCCAGAGGCTAATTGTGAGGAGCAACTTCTTCTAGCATATATCAATCAAGGAGCTCTCAAGATTGCCTTAGGGCAATCTCATTGCGGTTTGGCAAAACTGTTCGATATAGTTCCTTGTTAGCTCCCTCTCTCCTTGAACGACGTTCATGAGAGATGACATCGTTACATCATGCTCTACTTCATAGAATCTTTCCAGGAACATGTGCTTAAAGCCGTCAAAAGAATGGATGCAGTTGTCGGGAAGGTTACGGTACCAGTCGGATGCGATCCCCTCTAATGCTTCGATGAATAATCGTGTAAGGATGGCATCACTATACGGCAAGTGGTCGGTTGTGACTTCAAAGTAAGTCATGTACCGACTAGCGGAGGTCTTTCCGTCGTAAGAATCGATATAAAATGGCTTGTACCGTAGTGGGAAAGGCACAGCTCTCCATGCAACGGGATATGGCTATCGTATTGTGATGTCCCGAGAGGAGTCTCGGGCATTAAACTTTGCTCAAAGCTCCTGGACTTCCCTCCTTGCCTCCTTGGCTTCATCTGCAGCTGAAGGTACGGATGCTCCTAAGGAATCATCGCCCAAAGGAGGGGCGGTCGTATTGGAGTCCGCGTTGACTGCGGGTCCCAAGCTTGTTTGTTCTGGTGTCCTTGTTGGTTGGGTTGGCAAGGCGGCTTTAATTTCGTCCACGGACTTGACCAAGGACAGGAGCATGGCTTCAAGTACTTATAGACGTTGTCGATCAGAAGGCGCTTCATGATCATCGTCAGCCATAAAGACTGTCCTCACATGGGTAGTGTAGAAGCATGGAAAAATATTAAATAAATTCGTATGCGATCAAGAAATCAGCCTCATGCGGCTCATAGCTGAAAGAGCCTTCATGCGGCTCAAAAGGCTTGAGAGCTTCATGCGGCTTAAAAAATGAAGGGAAAGCCATGTGGCCTCATACAGCGGGCCATAAATGCTCTAAGTAGTTGGCTCATTAATTACCCTTACACAGTGGCAGCTCTGACAATGATGGATTGACAGCTCTGACATAAAGTAGAAATGATGACCCTTGACGTGCTCCTAGAGAGACGAGGAAACTCTTTACAGCTGGCAAGATCCATTTTCAAAACTCTTTATACGGCTCAATTGCAAGGACGTCTATGCGGCTCAGTTGCAAGGGTCTCTATGCGGCTCAGTTGCAAGGGCCTTCATGCGGCTCAGTTGCAAGGGCCTCTATGCGGCCCAGACTAAAGGACGTCTATGCGGCTCAGTTGCAAGGGTCTCTATGCGTCTCAGTTGCAAGGGCCTTCATGCAGCTCAGTTGCAAGGGCCTCCATGTGGCCCAGACTAAAGGACATCCATGCGGCTCAAATTAAAGGACGTCCATGCGGTTCAGAGTGAAGGACTTCCATGCGGCTCAGATCAAAGGACTCTCATGCGGTTCAAGGCCATGCTCATGCGGCTCGCAATAGTTGGGGCACGTGGCAGGAATTAATTAAAGCCCAACAATTCAGATTTTGGCGATCAACATAACAGACAGTTGGGACACGTGGCAAGAGATTGACCAAGATTTATTCACTCGGATTTGCTGATATCAACAAATCATCATGAAGCAGATTTGTTGCAATCAATATTAACTGCCCATGCAGATTTGTTGCAATCAATAATAATTGCTTATGCAAATTTGGTGTAATCAACATTAACTGCCCAGATTTGTTACAATCAAGATTAACGGTCCAGATTAATTGCCAACAAAACAGGATCAAGGCAAATCGTAATCAATCCCTAACCGCCCACTTTTCAAGGAGCAATCATTACAAATCCTACTTATCACACCCCACTCCTATAAATAGTAAGGTGTCATTCCCTTACAAACAGGTGGACAAATAAAGAGACAGAGACACACACAGAGAGAGCGGCGGCGCACAGGAGAATCTCCTCACATATCCCGAGAGCATTTCTTCATCAGAGCCAAGGCTACATCCGATCGTCCAAGGAGTAAGGCAGAGTTGATAGCACTCTCCCGAGCCTCTACCGTCACCCCCCAGAATCAAAAATAAACAATTGTACTTAGATTGCTGTACCTAGGTTTTCATTCCTAGGCTTTCTTTGTACGAACGAGTTTGTATTGTGAGTCCAAGTTCAGTCCTCCCATAAAACTGTTTTGTACTTTTACAATCAATGGCAAACACGATGGCAACTCTGCTGGGGACCCACTTCTCCACGGCTGAGGAGTTGGTGACGCAATCGGATGCAGCCAAACTTGGCTCCACTCAACAGATGCTGGTCGCCCGGTTCGACCAGCAGGCGTTTGAAGAAATGCTCTCCGACGGGAGCGCTGGCCCGGTCCAGCGGCGAGCCCGCACGAAGATGGCCCGCAGGGAGTGGAGGTCCAAATTATTTGCTCCTCCCTAAGCTCTTGAAGGAGTATTCTCTGGTGCCCAAGACGGCGGAGAAGTCTCACAGGCGGCCCCACTTCGAACCATAGAGGACTCTGCTGCCCCCAAGTCCGGCAGAGGAAAACACTACGATGCTGGACTTGCAGTGGCAAAGAGAAACTCTGTGCGGTCCAAGAAGAAGCCGTATAAGGGCGCCAGCCACATGAAGACTCATGCGACCACAGAAGCCTGCCATAGGCAGAAGGCTCATGCGACCAACACTTCCAGCCGCATGAAGGTGGCTCATACGGCCAAAACTTCCAACCGCATGAAGGAGGTTCATGCGGCCACGACTGCCAGTCGTATGTAGACTCCTTATGCGGCCACTGCTTCTAGCCGCATACGAAAGGTTTATACGGCCAGACATGCTAGCCGCATGCAGACAGCCTACACGGCCACCAATCCCAGCCGTATACCATCTGCTCCATACGGCTCACGGTCAATCTTTGACCGCCTCTCATGCGGTCCTGACCTTAGAAGCTCTCAAAAGGTTGTGCCAAACTCTGTGATGTACCACTTGGACTCTTCCAACTATGCACTCTCAGGTGCTAGAGGGAAGAAGTCTTGGACAGCGCGGGCTCATCGAAATCAGTCAGCTGTCCCAACTTCTGACTATTAGGGCATCCCGCTGACTATTACGTGGGCCCCTGATGGAAAGTTGTATAAAACTATCCGTGTCCAGCCCCCGGCGGCCAATGAACGGGATAGTTATCAAGAACCTCCCAATAATGATCAGGGGTAAGTACTCGTACTACCCCCATATCAGGGAGCAGGCAGGATGCCAACACGCTCATGTGCGCAGGACTCCCGGGCCCACAAAATGAATGACTTACGCAACGTGATTCTTCACAAACGCAAGGAAAAAGACAAAAACTTGGTGTGCAGAGAGTCCTTTCATGGACATCACTGCACTCAAGTCATTGTCAACTGCTGCTGGAGCAGGCCGGCCCCACAAGAAGAGTGGCGATCCATCTTCCAACGACTACAAGACCCAAGCTCAGAAGATGAGGCGCTTCTCGTCGCCTCCTGCAATTCTGCTCAGAAGATCCCTGGCAGCGGAAGAGGGAAGAAAACAAACGTCTCCAGCCCGAAAATCTCAACCAAGAAACTCTCTTCTAAGCGATTGTCCACGACCGTTACGGGAGGAGTTTTCTAAGGTACTCGCTCAAAGACGAAATCTGCCACACTTGGAGATTCGTCGTCCACATCTCTGGGAGGCGCTGGAGCCGGGGGTAGCACTCCTTCGAACATCCACGACAATCCGGTATACCAAGAAGATAATCCAGGCGAAACAGTTCCTCTAACAGATGCAGCAGGTTCAGACGTCCCCGAGGACGTCCACAATTCTCAAGACGAGACAAGCTCTGAAGCTGGGGGTACCACTCCTTCTGAGTTCGAACCAGAGGAAAACATTTCCATATATCCTGACGACTTCTCTGTACAAGGGTATGACTCAGAGGGCACGTCCTCAACCGTTCCTTCCATCTCTCCTCATGTAAGGACGGTGTTCATGACGGACAACAACCAAGACGGTCCCAGTGATCGCCAACGCATCGACACTCTGGAAGCCATACTTCATACCTTGGTCAAATTCATGGACAAGATCAAAATGGCCCTTCCAACTTTGCAAGGAAGGACGCCTGGCCAAACAAGCTTAGGTTCTGTGGTCAATGTGGACTCGAACTCAGCTGCACCAAACCCGATGATAATCCTCCTGAAATATCGGCTCCCACCGCTGTAGACGAGGCCAGGGAAGCAAGACGAGAGGTCCAGGAGCTCCGGGCCATGTTCCACGCCCAAGAAACCTGCCAGGACCTCAGGATACAATAACTGTATCCGGCTGTTTGGAGAGATGTTCCCTTCCCACCAAGATATAAACCGTTCAACATCAATCCGTATGAAGGGAAGACATCTGCAAGCAGGTACATCACCTACTTCAAAGTCACAATCGACTATCTGCCTCATGACGACGCCATCCTTACGCGATTGTTCATTGGAGCATTGGAAGGGGTCGCCTTCGACTGGTACCGCAACTTGCCAGACAACTGCATCCATTCCTTCGTCGGCTTCAAACGTATGTTCCTGGAGAGATTCTACGAAGTAGGACAAGACGTGACGATGTCCACCCTCATGGATGTTGTTCAAGGAGAAAAGAAGCTAACAATGAACTATATCGAGCGGTTTCGCCAAACAGCGATGAAGTTACCTTCCGGTAACCCTGATTCCTCCTTAATTAAAATTTGCCAAAAGAGACTGCTCCCCACAATCAGCCTATGGATGGGCAAAAGTCAGTTTAAGGATTGGAAGACTTTTATTATCAGCGCCACTAGCACAGAAGATAAGTTGAAGAAAGCTCGCCAACTGGGATTGCACATCTCGGAAGGAGAGGACAAGGGCAAACGCCCTAACACCAACAACAACAATGGTGGTAATTCTTCCAACAACCGAGACAACAAGGGCAAGCAGGCTATGGTGGCCGACACAGCCCCGAAGCCTGAACCGAAGTCGGCAAAAAAATAGTGGCCTCAGATGACCTACTCCATCGAGGACGGCCATGTCAAGCCCATCTTGGACATGCTTATACAAGGAGGTCGAATTCAGCTCCCTCTTCCAAGACGTGAACCTCGTCCTGCAGAGATGAAAAGCCCCAAGTACTGCCACTACCATCGCTATGTCCACCATGCTACACAAGAATGCTACCAACTGAAGCGATACATCCAGCATCTCATCGATTCTAAGGCCCTGGCCATTGATTTCGAAGAAGTGACCGTGGCAGCCAACATGGTGTCAGTGTAATTCAGCAGCTTTTCTCCGACAAAGACTCAAGATGGAGTAGTACTCGTCCCCAGAGCAAAGATGGAGGTCGCTAACCTTCCACCTTCCCGAGACCAGGCTACTGGTCTAGTGCCCCTTACCATATCACGGGATATGGTTATGTGGGTCCATCCGGACCTTGTACCTAAAGTGACTCAGTCTGCACCTCCCTCCACCAGCAAGAAGAAGAGTAGAAAAGTCAAATCATGTTGTACAATCTCGGCAGAGGTCGAGGAAGCTACGATTGTTGTTACCCGATCCGGCGCACAAACCCAACCTCCACCGAGTAATTCGGCCGAAGATTATCAGCAAACAGCTGCTGATGCTCCAGGACCTTCTCAGCCTTCGACGATCGATAAGCCTAGGCCGAAGGAGACTCGCTTAGACAAACCGCTCCGAAGGGAGATGCCTCATGGGCTGGAGAGGCCCTACAACTTTGACATCTTAGAACAATTGGCCAACACACCGGCCAAATTGTTGCTATACGAGCTCCTGAGACTCTCCAAAGATGTTCGCATCGTACTAAGCGAGGCACACCAGAATACCGACGCATATCTGGCTCAGTCCAATCTCACTGGGGAGAGCTCGCCTGCAGATCTCCAGGACAGTGCTTGCACAGGCGCAATACCCAACATTGTCTTCACTCTGTAGGATATGCTTATCAAGACCAACCTGTACGATCGCCCTCTGTATTATACTGGGTACATTGGCGATATCTAGGTGGATCGGATCCTTATTGACCCTAGTTCTTCCATAAGCATCATCCCAAAGAGCCTGCTACACCATCTCCGCATCCTAATGCATCACCTGACGCCGATAAGTACTACAATTAGCGGTTTCAATTCGGACAGAAGCTATCCGATCGGGAAGATTCGCCTGAAGTACCAAATCAGCGACCTTCAGTCCGAAGTGACCTGTTATGTCATAAATGCGGACACTTTCTATAATATTCTCTTGGGGCGTCCTTGGATACATGATTACATGATCGTGCCTTCCATACTACACCAGTGCTTCAAGTACGTCGATAAGTATAATGCCTGTTGTTCGTATTACATTTTTGGAATACATATACGTATTTTATCTTGTATTTACATATCTCCTGGTTTGGCTTGGCTTGTTTATTCTTGGTTGGGTTGGCTTGGTTCGGTTCGGTTTGTGTGGGTTTGGGTTTGGTTTTATATGGTGAACCCCCTACCTACCACCACCAACCCCTTTATTAATCCATTCTTTCATTCTCTCTCTTCATAACTCATCTTCTTCTTCCCCATTACTTTCTTCACCTACCAAAGAGAGAGAGAGAGAGGTCTAGGTAAGTGCAACTTGCTTCCACAAGAGAGCTTATTTTTATTGTTCTATTAGCTTCTTCTCATATTTCTAAGACATATTAGAACTTGTCATTTTCTATTTCGAGGCTTTAATTTTTGTAGATCTAGAAATTAGTTACTTTCGGATTTTGGTGGTTTTGATCTATTAAACTTCTTTGTTTTCAAGTTTTGATGGTTCTATGTTGTAGAGCATTTCATTCTACCCAATTTTGACTTTTGGAAAGTTGGATTCGGACTTGTTTTGACCAAAATTTGGACAATTGAAGCTTAGATTCAACTTTAGAGTTCTTGCTATTCTTGCCATTTGGAGAAGACAGTGAGCAGTGCACGAGCTTTTTAGCTTGTGCCACTGAGCTGTGCGCGCTCTTTAGCGCAGCGCAGTCGACCCCATACGCTACCTTTTGGGAGCGTTTGACTCGTATACGCTCGCTTACTTGACAAGGAGTCGTATGGACCCCATACGCTGCCTTTTGGGAGCGTATGACTCGCATACGCTCGCTCGCTTGACTAGGAGTCGTATGGAGTGCATACGCTGCCTTTTGTGAGCGTTTGACCTGAGCGTAGCTTGCCCTGAGCGTATGCTGACTTGTGTACGCTGCTCTTTACGAGCGTACGCTGACTTGTGTACGCTACTCTTTAGCGAGCGTACGCTGACTTGTGTACGCTGCTCTTTAGCGAGCGTACGCTGACTTGTGTACGCTGCTCTTTAGCGAGCGTATGCTAGCCTTGATACGCTGTCTGTTGGTAGCATGTCTTGAGCGTACGCTAGCTTGAGCGTACGCTGACCTGTAGCTTGAGCGTACGCTGACCTGTAGCTTGAGCGTACGCTGACCTGTAGCTTGAGCGTACGCTGACCTGTAGCTTGAGCGTGCCCTTGCGTACGCTCTCCATTGGAAGTGTATGGAACCTTTGGTATGCTAGCTCGAGCGTACGCAGACCTGAGCGTACGCTAGCCTGAACGTAGCCTGGCTTGAGCGTAGCCTGATTACCCTTGATCTTCTATAGCCCTGTATATTGATATTTTATTAGATATTTAACGTCCATTTTATATCCTTACGCCTTTTGTCATGAACTTGATAATCATAGATTTGTTTAATATGTTTGGAAATGATACCTGAGCATAACACGATAGTGACCCGTAGTGGTACACTCCTGACATAATGACCTGATATGACCTGATAGTGGCCCGTCGTGGCGCACTCCTGACAAGTATACTTGACATGATAAACCTGACATGTTATATCTTGATAAGCTGTTGCGACGGCTACCTGACATGATATGACTTGTATAATTAACCTGGACACCGTGGGTGATTGTGCTTGTATAAATAAACCAGTCCTGTCTTGCATCATGTCTAGGACGGGACTCCTGAGTACCACGGTCAGGAGTACCTATTGAAATGAACTAAGGACTAATAACTAGATTAATACATTAGTCATGAAGAGATTTCCCAGCTACAGGCAATCCCTTTACCTGGGCACGCCTTAGGATCCGTAGCCTACCGTCGAGTAGGGCACATTTCCAGTACACTGTCATGTGTTGCACCCTTCAAGCTACCTAAGGGTACATTCGTTTCCTGGACGATGTACCCACCTGAATTCAACTCTAATCTTTTAACCCGGGGAACCTGGATGGTCTGCAGGGCTTGTGGCTGTGGAATAATCTCACTGCATCTTGTTAGTAATTAGGCTTGTGACAACCCTAATTAGTTAATGTATCAAGCCGTAATTCTTGCGTGGCCGTGAAGTGATTGGACGGAGTCTAACCAGTCTAGTCTTGCCCTGACCCTGTTCCAGACTATTGAATGACCAGAATGCTTGTATTTATTTTTCTGATAAATGGTGAGAATTCCAAGTTCTGTTCAGACGAAGGGTTACAACCCTGGTCCTTGTTTGGTTTACGGGTTGTAACCTGGTTATCTGAATAGTTCCATGGTTATCTCGTCGTATATCATCCTGGTGTATTTTCTTTATTTCCAGTTCTTACTTTTATTTATATCTTGTGCTGATTGCTGGTTTTAGTTCTTAAGTGAAGCTTCCTTTGTGGCACTTGCTCTTTCTGGGGTCTGACCCAGCTGGTTTTGTGTGGCCAGATTTCGGAGCAGCTCCAGAGGATCTACCGACCTTCCAGCCAGATGGTGGCCACTAGACGGAACCCTGGCAACGAGTGGGTTATTTTTGGCTCTCCCACTCTATTGTAAAAATATTCTTTTGAGGCGATTAGCCGACGAGCACCTGTTTAACTCGATTGCACTTTATTTACTGTCTGTCTACGGGCTGTAACATGATTAACAGATCCTAGGGTTGATCATGTATGACTAAACTCTTGCTAGTCCTAACATTTTGTAACGACTAGCTTCATGATCAGCTGAATATGTAATATTTGGGATGCCTTATTATTGTATATTTAATAATCATACATCTTGTAACATTTACTTACTTGCTTGTGATTGAGACACTAGGCTTGTTCATGACCATAGGAGACTGTTGGCTTGTAGTAAACCCTCATGTATCTAGACAGCCGTGACCGTATAGCGAGATGGAATCCATTTCATATACGTAGCTGGCTATGTCTGCCCCCGCTCTCCAGTATTCTGGTTCTGGGGCGTGACAATAAGCATGACTTCGTGAGGACATAATTTGCTGACATTGTTCCCTTTAAAGGGGTCGAATCCTACTACTCCGACTCATGTTTGTACGAGAAGTCGAAAAGGCACCTTGTCGAAGAAGATACTCAAGCTCCAACTGAGGCGACAACTGGATCGGAAGAACCTCTAACGATCCACCTCCAAGCCCGTAAACCTGGCAGAACTACACCACTTACAGCCACTCTGCGGAAGGATGCAAACAGCCTCTCTGTACAAGAGGGACAGATGATAATCCGACTGCCAAGGTCTGGTCAAGCGCCAAGATCCATGACAGAGCCACTGACAATCAGGCTGCCTAGAGCTAGCCAGCAACAAACAGAGGAGCTCAATCCCTCCATCAAGCCGATGACGATTCGCCTTTCCAGAATGAATCGGCAGTCGAGCGCTAAGCCGGGGACTGCTAGCCAGCCAACAACTCCCTGCCCAACACCAAGTACCAAACTGGGGGTCGCTAGTATGCCAACGACTCCACGTTCTGCTCCACCAGTGGAGCCCCTGATGATTAAGCTGCCCAAATCATCCTCCCAGTCTTCATTGACATAGGGGGTAGCCAAAGAAAAGTCAGAGTTGGCCAAGTATGTGGCTGCTCACACTGATGTTCCCTCCGCAGATGATGTAATCCCACTAGAAAAGATACCTTACTTCATCAAGGGGTATCTTTGAACTACCTCGAGCTTAATAAGCTTTGTACAATGTATGCTATAGAACACGGTATACGCACTCACCTACACACACAGATGATAAATGTCTATACCGTAAACTAACTTACTCCAGTGGAAGACGCTTACCGTATAGTCAAGGAAGAGGGTCATCCAATCATCTTCGGCCGGAAGAATGATCCACAACCCTTCAAGATAGAAGAAGTTGATCTCGAACCCGATACCGGGAGATTGCCCCTCTATCTGTATAGTTCCCGATCCAAGTACCTTATGCAAAAACAGGGGTATAATCTGGAAACTACGCCAAGCTTGAACTATAGCACTAGACGACGATTACCCTTACAATTGCCGGTCCCCGCTGGGAAACTACGAGATTACTACAACAAGACCAGATGTGGGCTAGGTTATGTTACACCTGCAACGACCCCGGAGAGCTTCGACGAAGAGTGCGAATGTTACTCTCATTCGTCTGGGTCACCCACCTCTGATTTAGACGTTAGTATTGGGGACATATTCAGGCAAGTTTGGTCCGTCAATATGGCATTTGCCGACACCTACGAAGAAGATAAAGACATTTCTGAACTTCTTGAGTTAGAGCCGTGAGCACAATAGCTAGATACGCAATGGGAGAAGCGGTTCGAACAAAGAGAGCCTCCCACCGAAGATGAGGTTGTACAAGTTGATCTCGGTGATGAGTCCTCTCCAAAGCAGATCTTCGTCAGCAAGAATCTGACAGACGAAGAACGGGAATCACTACTGCAACTCGTCAGAGAATACATCGACGTGTTCGCCTAGAGCTACGAAGCTATGCTAGGACTGAACCCCGAGGTTGTACTTCACAAACTCAACATTCGTCCAGACGCAAAGCCGGTCAAGCAACAGCAACAACGATTCTGTCCCGACATCATGAATGCCATTGAAGCTGAGGTCAACAAACTGATAGCTAACAGTTTCATCCGCGAGGAACAAAATCTAGACTGGATAATCAATATAGTACCAGTCCTCAAAAAGAATGGGAAGATCTGAATCTGCATCGACTTCCGGAACCTGAATGAGGCGTGTCCTAAGGATGAGTTCCCTCTCCCTATCACAGACATCATGATTGACAACACCTGTGACTTCGAGCGTATGTCATTCATGGATGGTTTCTCGGGGTACAACTGTAGCACCCACTTTTTGAAATAAGGGTATTTTAGTCATTTTAGTCATTTTGTGATTTTCTAGATACAATTGACTTGTGTTTATTTTAGCAGTTAGTTTAACCTTAGATAATCCATATTAGAGGCTAACCATGACATATGAGGATTATTTAGCTAATTAGAATTTATTTTAGGCTTTGGTTTAATTTAGAAGGCCAATTGACCATTTTTGGGCTATTTAATTAATTGGCCTTTTTAGCCTTTCTGTTAGTGGGCTTAACTCAACTTAGATAGAGAAGAGGGGCCCATAAACCAACCCTAACCCTAAAGGGACTTGTATGGCCGGCCAAAAATAGGAAACCCCCTCCCTATATAAGCATTGCATTAGTTTTGACACCCCCTTTACAAAACCCTAGTTTTCAGCTCTCCAAAACCCTAACTTTCTCATTCCACCTCCGTTTCACCTCAAATGAAGTGCGTTGTGATCATGGGAAGGAGGAAAACTTGCTAGAGCATTGCTAGCAAGGAGTTGGAGGCGTTTGCTTGGTGGAAACTGGTCGTCTCATTGATCGAGGAGTCAGTTTTATTGATACTTCAACTCTCAATAGGTAAACTCCTAAACACTATAGTTTCTCTGGATTTTTCTTCATGGTAGCATGCATCTAGGTACCCTAGACCCACCCATGAAGTTTGGTTAAGTTTTGTGTCTGTTTGATAGGCGTGTCGGATATGTATCGGATTAGGGTTTAAGGTGTTCGATGAATTGTCTCTTAGATTTCAATACTGTTATTATTGCAAACTAATTTCATGATTTGATAGCCCTCGATGTAGGGATTCCTAAACCCTAGGTTTGTGTAAGAGTCGACACGTATTCGTGTCCAACACTGGACACGCACGTGCAGCACGAGGACCGCGTGCGTGTCCTGCTGCTGCCGTATCCGTTCACGCTGGACACGGCGACTTGACGCGAGAAAATTGGTGAGTGGGTAGGGGCCATGTCTGACATGGTGCTCGTAAAAATTCGTGTGGGTTCGTGGAGAATCGAGGGAGAAATCCATACAGCACTGGATTTGGCCTGTCGCGTGCGCGCTAGTTTGCGGCGTCCGATACGCACGTCGTGCGACTCGGACACATGTCGTGCGGCCAGTGCAGACACGTGCGCGTGTAGCCCTATAGGTGGGCTACGTGTAGGAGTGACCACGTGTCCTAATTCGTTTTGTGTCGAGCCCTAGGTCACGTGACACGCATGCACGAGAACTGGATCCCAGTTTTTGATACGCGAGTATTCTGGACACTTCGTGTCCTAATACTTGGACACAATGACACCTGAACCTCATGTTCAAACACGTGACACTTTACCAACCTTTGGTTTTGATTATTATGTAGATTTTTGAGAGTTTTAGGTCATGTTAGACATTGTTTGGTTATCGGGTTACTAGGTTCCAGGTTTTCCTATTTTCAGTTTTCTTTTGTTTTGTTCCAGTTTTACTTCGATGTTAATTGCTGTATAAACCCAACCTGCAGATCACACATTACCCTATCTAGAAGATACATGTTAGTTTGCATCAAGGAGGAGGCTGTATTCGAATTTGGGTTAGCCATAGAGTACTCGGGTTAGTTTCAATTCCAGTTTTACTGTTCCAGTATCTTGAAACTGTTTCCCATCAGTTTTGATGATTAATTCTGTATAAAAACAGAGCCTACAAATCCTATTTGACCCTACCTAGAGGAGTATCTACTAGTTGGACAATCGAGAAGGCTATGTTAAAGTTTGGTCTTAGCCTAGGGTTTTCGAGAAGGTATCAAAATAGGATATCAAAAGAGATAGGTAAACTTCCTATGACTGATATTGGGTTAAATTAGGCTTGATTTAATGCTGAGTTCAGTTTACTGGATTAGTTGAGATTTGGTAATGCCAAGTCCAGTTAGTGTTTAGTCAGGAATTAGATGCCAAGATCAGTTAGTTGATTGTTAGTTTAGTTTAGTTTAGTTAGTTGATAGTTAAATAGTTGGTTGAAGTTAAAGTAGAGATTTACATGTATTGTGTATTAGTTAGGATAGAAACTGATTTTTTTATGTGTATATGTATATGTGTTTGGGATGAAGGAATTGAAATAGACAACTGCAGTAGTAGTAGGCTTGGCCTAGTGCATGTGTTCTAGGGTATGGATACATTGGGTTGAGTGTGAGGATTCAGACATTGAGATTTCCCTATTTCCTAAAACTAGAAATTTTCCTAAGAGATACCCTAATCTAGAGTCTTGGTATATGCTAGTCTGAAGTATAGATATTAGATATAGAGTACTATGAGTTAGAGTAGTGTTAATTGAATTTCATTGGTGTTAGGATTGTGCTTCCTTGGAAACCTAGGATAACACCAACTCAATACCCAAAATCAACTCTAGGACTGGTAGTGACCTAAAATTTGACTTGTAGACTAGTTGACCAAACTTTGACCTAGTTTGACTAGTCTGGTTGACCAAAGTTGACCCAAGGTTGACTTTGACTTAGATTGACCCAAATCATGTAGAAATTGCATTGAAGGTTTTCCTTATGACATTTTAGACTGTATTATGACATGTGGTTGTTTTAAATAGGATCTTATTACTCCAGTCCAGTCACTTTTCATCATCAGCAGTTCGGATTGCCAGACGAGTACATTCTCTGATCCTTTCATGCTTCTTTGGATATGTACTCTTGTTATAGACTAGTATACTTGATGCTGACATGACGTTCACACGGATCAGTACCCTCTGGATCTTTTTATGCGATGTTATCCCCTCGGATACATCGAGTATGTCATGTTCATGTACTTTATCATGGTCATCATGTACTCTATGTATTCACATTTATCCATGTGCACTCATATGTTATTCATGTACCCTCATGACCATATGAGCTCCATGTATACAGTAGTTGCTATCCATGTGCAATAACATAACATGCTTTGATCCTTGTGTATTGGTTGGGGGCATGGAGAGTGTAGTTGGTTATGTGATCATTATCCCCAGTAGTTATCCATGTGCATTCCATAGCTGTATCCATGTGCAACCCAAGCTGTTTACATAACCAATTCATGCTCTGATTCACGTAGAAGGTTACATTCTTTATTTATCATATTATATCTCTGTTTATATCTTCTCTCTTGTTGATTTCTCTTTACAGCGATTCATGTATAGTTTTCTATAGCTTGCTTTATATGTCCATTCCTGATATGAACTGTTGTGAGAGATATGTGCTCGTTCCGTCCTGACTGGGCATGTTGAAAATTTTACAGGTGATGATGAGGAGTACTGTCCTACTTATTATGACATTAGCTTAGATGACACTGGCGACGTGGACCCACAGGAGGATCCCACAGTTGCTGAGGACTTGCCCATAGTCTAGCTGAGACTCAGTACTTTATTTGCATTTTCTGTTTGAGACGTTATGAGTTGTACTTGAGATTATTTCTGGTGGTTTACACCTAGACTTTATTGTGACTCTCTTGAGATTCTCCTTCTATTCCATCTTAGTATTGTGATTAAGTTACGTATTATTTTACTCTCTATTCATAGCTTATTTAGATTGTGTTAGATATGGTGACTCAGGACAGCGTTCTACCGCCGACACTGCGGGGTAGGCTGGGCGTTCGTTACTTCTCGTGCCATTACACTGGGTGCGGGTCGTGACACGTTTTTAGTGGTGGCCCATACAGGTCAGTCCAATCACAACTAGTGTAATTTCGCAGTGGTACTCGAACTAGAGAATCACTACAGCCTGCAGTAGGATATAGGAGATAAGTTAAGGTACTCAATCACATTAGGAAAACTCTTATCAAGTTCTTGCTGTTAATTGTCTCCTTTTGTAAACAACTGTCCTTCTTTGATGATTTCGTTTCTTTCTCAGTAATTGATTCCTTCTTGATCTGTCTTCAAGATAGTTAAGGAGACACGATTTCATCCCTCCGGTCCATGCAGGACCAGATTCGCATTAGTGCGATGTCGTGGTAGTACGGCAATTTAAATGTATTATTACGAGCCTGCTATAGTGTATACGAAGTAAAGTTTTAAAATGAGAGGATACCCAATCACCATTAGAATTTCCTGAGAGATTCCTGGGATGAACCTTGAGAATCTCATTTTGAGCTTCGATTTAAATTTTATTTTCCCTTATTTTTAATCCACCTTCCTCCCTTGGTTCTTGCATCTTGTTTGAACTGTTGTCACCAATACCCTTACTTTCTTGTGCTTAATAATGGTTAGGAAGATGGCTACACTGCTATATACTCATTGGTCAAATACATGGCTATAAGGATTATATTAAAGAATTGGAATACACGAAGACTTTGATTAAGTTATAAGGGCATTTTCTAAATGGATGATTTAATGATTAGTAGTTTATAAGTTGGGATATTACCAAGGAAATTTATCATGAGATTCTAAGTAGTAATCACCAGAGGATTATAAAATTTTATTTTGATACTGGAGAAAAATAGTTAGAATCTATATAAATCAATTTCATGAATTGATGCGAATCATGAATTATTGGATTATGATTATACATCTTTGAACGTATATAGATTGGTTTGATAATGATCAAAAAAGGGGGTGGCAGTATGAACTATTAAATTGAGTCGTACAAGTTGCGATGTGTCACGCCCCAGAACCAAAATACTGGAGAGCGGGGGCGAACATAGCCAGCTACGTATATTAAAATGGAAACCACCTCGCTATACGGTCACGGCTGTCTAGATATGAGGGTTTCCTACAAGCCAACGGTCTCTTAAGGTCAAGACTATTGTCTCAATCTCAAGCAAGTAATATAATTACAAGATGTTAGACCACCAAATATACAATAAAAGGCGTCCCAAATATTATATATTCAGTTGATCATGAAGCTAGTGATACAAAATACGAGGACTAGTAAGAGTTTAGTCATACATGATCAACCCTAGGATTTGTTAATCATGTTTACAGCCCGTAGGCAGACAATAAGAAAATGTGCATCGAGCTAACAAGTGCTCGTCGGCTAAACACCTCAAAAGAATAATTTTACAATAGAGTGAGTGAAACAAAATAGGAAACCCACTCGTAGCCCGAATTCCTTCTAGTCGCCACCATCGGGCTGGAGGTTCGGTAGATCCTCGGGTGCTGCTCCGAAATCTGGCCACACAAAACCAGCTGGGTCAAACCCCAGAAAGAGCAAGTGCCACAAAGGGGGCCACGAAATAAGAACAAAACCAGCATATCAGAACATAAGAAAAATAGAAGAAAGTACAGGTAATAAAAGTACAGCAGGACAATAAGCGACTAGGGACATTGAACCATTCCGGGAGCCAGATTACAACCCGTAAGCCAAACAAGGACCGGGGTTGTAACCCTTCGCCTGAATAGCACTTGTCCCTATCCATTTGTAGTTTAAGATAAGTAAAACAATCATGTACAGGAGTACCAGGTATAGGGACTAGACAAGACTTAGACATAGCTAGACATCATCTATTCACAAGCGGCCAAGCAATTACTACGGCTTACTACTTTAACTAACTAGGGTTATCACAAGCCTAATTACTAACAAGATGAAATAAGAATTTCCCAGTCCCAAGCCCTGCAAACTATCCAGTTATCCTTCCGCGGGTTGAGAGTATGGTTGGATACATCGCCCAGGAGACGATATACCCTTAGGTGACTTAGAGGTGCAACACATGACAGTGCGCTGGAAATGTGCTCTACTCGTCGACAAGCGACAAGTCCAATTAAGGCGCCCAGATAACGAGATTGCCTGTGACTGGAAATTCTCCATGTTCTAGTTTGATCTAATTATTAGCCTAATCCATATTAGCGCAAATCCTTGGCCGTGGTACCCAGGAAGTCACGTCCTAGACATGGTGCAAGACAAGACAAGTGGATTGCACAAACAAGCAAGCAGAAACACCCACGGTGTCAGAGTTAGTTACAAGAGTCAAGTTACAAGTCATAAGTCCAGAGTGCGCCGCCACGGGCCACTATCAAATTTTTGGTTGTAGAGATTAATCATGAATCTCAGGTTACAAGTCATCGGGTCACTATCAAGAAGATCAGAGATACTAAAATCATACTTCACAGAAATCAGAAAAAACGTATTAGTCATAAGCAAAATCATCGAAAACCGTGCCAGGTCGTGTTGGGTCAAGATAGTCGTGCTGTGTGGGACAAGATCTCAAAACCCAATCCACGAAATAGAAGCCAAGTCCAAGAAATAAACCAAACCATCTTGGGCAAGTGGATTGCGTAGAGGGTGGATGGCGCCGGGGTCAAGTGCGCCGGGGGATGGGTGGTGCATGGGCCGATGGTATACGGCCGATGGGGCACGGGCCGATGGCGCAGGGGCCGATGGCGCAGCGGCCGATGGCGCATGGGCCGATGGCGCAGGGGTGCGCGCGCAATTGGGCAGTGGCCAGGGCTGCGCGGTCAGTGACCAGTGCTAAAGAGCGCGGCGCGGGGGAAACCGCCCGGCGCTAAACAGCGCAGCGGGGGAGGGGGTCTTCTTCTCCAAACCGAGAGGAAACTCTCAAGAACACCAAAATTCAATTCTTCATAACTTGGCCAAATCAAAACGAAATCTGGATTTTCAAGGTTCTATCTTGTGTAAAATTGAATTCTCTTCCACATGGAAGACTCAAAACAAGCAAAAATCAAAGTTTAATAGATCAAAATCAAGGAAATCCAGAAATAATTAAAACTTAGATCTAGAACAATTGAGACTCCAAATCACAAAATGCCAAGTTCTAATGTTGTTCCCCATGGCCTAATCTAGCTAATGGACAAATAAAATGTGGTGCCTATTTGGTGGCAATGTGCACTTGCCTATGGGTAGAGTGTTGTGTGGAAGAAGGAAGAAGATGATAGAAAATTAATGGAAGAGTAATAAGGAGAGAGAAGGTTGGTGGAGATATTGATGAGGGTAGGTTGTAGTGGAATGAGGGTGGAGTATAGGTTAGAGTGTTCCATGGGGTTTTAAAATCAAACTAACTCAAACTAAACCAATTAAAACCGAGCCGAGCCGAAACCCAAAATACGAGAAAACTCAAAATTCCACAAGTCCAGAAAAATAAAAATACATGCCAAAATCCAACTACAAGTATTAATACGAAATACGGGAAATGGGGGTGACAACTCTACCCACCTTAAAAGAATTTCGTCCTCGGAATTTAATCAAGGAGCTAGAGATTGCCACAGCAAGCTACACTAAGCAACAACAACTACCCTAAGCAGTTCAATCATACAATCATACATACAATCAAGGAATAAAGAGCATAAGGCATAAGAAAGACATTATACCTTACGAGTCAAACAGGTAGGGATATCGCGATCGGATATCATCCTCACGCTCCTACGTTGACTCACCTAGAGGGTGATGACCCCAAGCAACACGGACTAAGCTAATAGTCTTGTTCTTGAGTATCTTCTCCCTCCGGTCCAAAATAGATACGGGCTTCTCCTCATACGAAAGGTTGGTACCAACAACCAATTCCGAATGGTCTAGGATATGGCTCGGGTCCGGGACGTACCATCATAATTGGGACACATGGAAGACAACATGCACCTCACTTAGCGACGGCGAAAGAGCAAGACGATAGGATACATCTCCTACTCGCTCCAGGATATCGAACGACCCTATATACCTAGGAATAAGCTTTCCCTGCACGCCAAAATGAATGACGCCGCGGTTAGGCGATATCCTAAGGAATACATGGTCGCCGATAGCAAACTCAAAGGGACGCCGATGGGCATCGACCCAATGCCGCTGGCGGTCTTGGGCAACTCGAAGATGATCCCTGACTCTTCTGACTACTTCAACTGTCTGGGCAATTATTTCTGGACCGAGCATCTGCCTCTCTCCGACATCGTCCCACGCTAGCGGGGACCTGCACTTTTTACCATACAGAGCTTCGAACGGAGCCATCTGAATACTGTCCTGGAAACTATTGTTGTACGAGAACTGCACCAGGTGCAGGTGATCTTTCCACGACCCACCGAAGTCAAGTGTACATGACCGTAACATATCCTCAAGAGTCTGGATGGTGCGCTCTAACTGGCCATCTGTCTGCGGATGATATGCTGAGCTAAACTGAAGGTGAGTTCCCAAACTCTCTTGTAGGCTACGCCAGAAGTGTGATGTAAACCTTGAATCTCGGTCCGAGGTGATACTGACGGGCACACCGTGAAGCCTGACAATCTGCCTGAGATATATCTCGGCCAACTGAGCCGTTGACTGCCCAACTCTGAATGTGAGAAAATGAGCCACCTTCGTGAGCCGGTCAACTATAACCCAAATAGCATCTTGACCTGCCGGGGATCTAGGCAATCCAGTCACAAAATCTATAGTCACATGCTCCCATTTCCATTCTGGAATCGGCAAGGGCTGAAGAAGTCCAGCGGGCTTCTGATGTTCAGCTTTAACCTGCTGGCAAACCAAACACCGAGAGACATACTGAGCTATCTCCCTCTTCATGCCATTCCACCAGAAATGCTGACGAATATCACGGTACATCTTCGTGCTACCGGAATGAATAGAATACTGTAAACTGTGAGCTTCTGCCAAAACTTCTTGTCTGATATCTTTACTAGGTACACAAAGACGAGTGCCGTGCCGAAGTGTACCATCTTCAAGAATGCACAACTCTGGTCTTCTTCCTGCCTCACACTCGGCTCTGAGCCGCTGAATCTTGGAATCTGTAGACTGTGCCATCCGAATTCTCTCAACTATGCTGGACTGAACTTGTAGACTGGCCATCAATGCCACACTGGTAGGAAGAACCACCTCAATTTCTATCTTCTGAAAATTTGCCAATAACTCTGGTTGCGCCGTTAGGAGGTAAACTCTGGCTCTCCGGCTCAATACATCTGCTACAACGTTGGCCTTCCCTGGGTGATATTGCAAGTCCAAATCGTAGTCTACCAATAGCTCGAGCCATCTTCTCTGCCGCATATTAAGGTCCTTCTGGGTGAAAACATACTTCAAGCTCTTGTGATCTGTAAATATCTCTACTCTATCTCCGTACAAGTAGTGCCTCCACAACTTAAGTGCAAATACTACTGCTGCCAGTTCCAAGTCGTGGGTCGAGTAATTCTTCTCATGATCATGAAGTTGACGTGATGCATAAGATATTACCTTCCCATGCCGCATCAAGACACACCCTAATCCTCTGCCTAAAGCGTCGCAGTAAACTGTAAATCCTCCGGTCCCATCTGGAAGTGTGAGAATGGGAGCCGTTATCAAACCTCGCTTCAACTTCTCAAATGATTCCTGACAATCCGCTGTCCAAGCGAACTGCACATCCTTGCGGGTTAACTGGGTCATCGGTGCCAAAATTCTTACAAAATCTGGAACGAATCGCCGGTAGTAGCCGGCCAATACAAGGAAGCTGTGAACCTCTGCCACTGAGCTGGGTACTGGCCATGTCTTGATAGCTACAATCTTCTGGAGATCTACTTCCACTCCTCCTCGGGTAATGATGTGACCCAAATACGAAATATGATCGAGCCAGAACTCGCATTTACTAAACTTGGCATACAACTGATGCTCTCTAAGCGTCTGAAGGACGGTTCTGAGATGCTGCTCGTGCTCTGCCTCGCTCTTGCTGTAGACCAGGATATCATCGAGGAACACGATTACGAACTGATCCAAGTAAGGCATGAAGATACGATTCATGAGGTCCATGAATACAGCCGGCGCATTGGTTGCTCCAAATGGCATAACAAGAAACTCCCAATGCCCATACCTCGATCGAAAAGCTGTCTTCGGGATATCTTGCTCTCTGACTCTGATCTGGTGGTATCCTGACCGAAAGTCTATCTTCGAGAATACTGAAGCCCCTTTGAGTTGATCAAACAAGTCATCTATCCTCGGGAGAGGGTATTTGTTCTTGATTGTTGTTTCACTTAACGAAATTGCCAAACAAAGGTTGGATTTTGAAAATAAAACGAGAAAAAGTACAAGAAGTACAAATTTGATTCTGGGAAGTATTGCTATGGAAGTCTGATCTGTAAATGATCACTTTGTTCCTTGGACCATACGATGATGATGAAGATCACTGCTTGAAGTAGAACAACTTGGAAGAACTAAGTCACCAGAAAGTTATCGACGCACTTGGACACTGATGGCGAGGCCGAATGCTTTCCTGCTTTGCTTCACTCTGTTCTGAAAGAAAAGTTGAAGAAGAATGCTCTGGAGAATCAAAATCTCGAAGTTCTGATCTCTGTATTCTCTCCTGTCTCTCTGTGTGTTTTTGTCTTTGAGAAAAATGAGTCTATTTATAGACTGGGGCTTCTGTGCGTAAAAGAGCATCAAAATCTGTCTTTACGCTAACAACTGCCACCCATGATCAGAGTCATCCTTTGCATACGTTGACACGCGTCCCATCATTTCAGTAAGAATAGGATACATGTACACACGTTCTTCGAAATATGTGGCATGAAGGCCATGTAGGCAAACCACGTTGCAAAACTGGCCAGAAAGAATAGGGCGTAAAAATAGCTCCAACATCCTCTGGGCGTAAAACAGTAAGATGAGCGTAAAATAGCTCTGTCATAGGTTTCCCGCGTAAAGTGGTTATTGAATAATCTTGAGCGTAAAATGGCTCAAATAGACTTTACGCACACATTATTTTATGAGCGTAAGAACTCATGTAAAACTCCGTGCGTAAAAGAAACCATACAATGAGCGTAAAGTAGCTCGATCCCCATAAACGACAACAATGGTCTTTGTATAAGACAAATTCCATTGAATTCTTTGGTAAATGCCATCATTAATATCTTCATGTCAGAGTTTGCATTAAATGCGAGATTTGACAGCTTTGTCCAGCGTAAAAGAGGCTGTTCTGTCCTTGGCGTAAAATCATAGGTGTAGACCCAAGCGTAAAATAATCAGCCTGCTTAGGCGTAAATTGATTAGCCTAGTCTTGGGCGTAAAAGAGATTACCCGCTCTGCTTGGCGTAAAACCGATCACTTATGAATGGGATGACTCTTTCTTTGAAGCACTTTTTACGCTCCTACAAGACCCCCTTCAATATTTTCAAATATCCCCAAAATTTGAAACACTTTGAATAGAAGCGTAAAAGTTGAGATTTGATCTGCCAGCGTAAAATTTGGGATACGCAACAGCCATCCGCATAAAAGCGGGGATGTCCAACAGTCGACGTAATTATAGGGATATCCAACAGTCGGTTTTGAATCTCTCTTATAAATAGGTCTTTTCAGAGAGAGAAAACACTTTTACTCATCTTCTTGAATCTCTTTGCCTTTTCTTTCTTCGAAACTCTGATCTGATGGCTCCTAAGAAATTATCTGCCGCTGGTAGCAAGGGGAAGAAACCAGCCATTGATTCCTCCTCGGCTGATCATGTGAAAACCCCTACTCAGTCATTACTACCACAACGAAATCCCAACCCAGCCGTGGCTCCGCCTATGATGGGTAAAACCCTATTCTTTGGTTGGGAGAAAACAAATCCGTCGAGGAAGAAGAAGATAAACCAAACTTTCAGCTTTTTACGCCCACGTTGTACGTATTAGCGTAAAGCTGAAATGACATCGTACGCCCATGTTGTTCGTGTTAGCGTAAAAAGATAACAAGAATACGCCCACGTTATACGTGTCAGCATAAAATTTGGTTTTATGCCCACAGTTAATGTGCTAGCGTAAAACTTAACTACGCTCATGTTCGTACATGCCATCGTAAAAAGTTGTATTACGCTCATATTACTATGTGGTAGCGTAAAGTTCATCAATCTTTTTGAGAGATTTTGTCGAACAAAGATTTCATAAGCTTTTCATCAACTCTTAGTAAAAAACATCGAACTAACTTGATCTCTTTTGTTGTTTTACCAGTGGATTTGCAAGTTCACCCCCTCGCTAAAGTTTTCGAATCATCAGTTGGCATGGTAGGTTCGAACTATTTGGAAGATTTATCTCATGTCCAATTTCCTCAGTCGAACCCCGAGTATCCGGCAGAGAGGGCACAGTTGATAGCAGCTCAAGGGGATAGACTGTTGCTATCCATGATAAATGGGGAATTGTTGAGTTTACTAGACGGACAATACTTTGCAAAACTAGCCTTTCTATTTGGAGATGCCATTGATTGTAAATCCTAGACACACCCCAAGAAGGAGTCTTGGGTTTTCAAATTTGGAAATAGAGCCATGTATCTTCCAGATATGGACAGAGATTATCCTTTGTCAGCATTCGTCCATGCTACTCATCCTCGACAAATATTGTGGAATTTGACTCCCAGCAGTCATGGACGACCGGGTAGAATTATTTTCAAGAGAGAGCGTGCCAATGATATGGGATACTTTGCTAGTGTTCCCAATGGAGGTGTTACTTCTATCTTTGGCCTTATGCCAGGCTCTAATCCTAGCGAAGATTCGGGTTTAATACAGCCAGTACAAACCCCGATGTTTGTCAATAAATTTATGAGGGATGCTGTATTATATCCCCAAACCAACCCCAGACTGCCAGGATGGTTGACTCCATTCAACCAGAGTTGGATCCAGATAAGTCTTTGGATGATGAAGAACTTTGAGGTAGAGTTGAAAGATATTGACTTGTACGAAGCGGTAGCTTCCACCAGTTATGGTATTCCTCCGAATGGAAACTTATTTCTGGCCTTGATGGAGATATATCTAAGTTCAACTGGAACTTTTGCCACCCCGAAAGGTGAAATGGGTCTTGCCCTTCATGAAATGTAGTTTATCTCGAAGCTGCCAATGGGGGAGGCCCCATATGAAGAATATGTTCCCTCCAACAGGGAGCTTGCTGAAATCAGAAGAGTTAACCCCCAGTTAATCGAGATATACGAAAAACTGATGTGCCACTACCTGATTTATACCACGATGCATGAAAGTACATCCCATTTGGCGTATATCAACAAGTGGACGACTTATCTCTTCTTCCATAAGGATAAGATATCCAAGGAAGACAAAGAAAGGTTTCAAGAAAACAAAGCTCCAGTAATCAATATAGATTCGACAATCCCCTCTAACAAGGTTCGGGATATGATGATTACTTACAAATTCTCGAATAAATATCTGTCTACGAAGACTGGGGAATTTTCTGCCGGAACTAAAGCCTTGAGCTTCCTCAGATATGGTAGTCAGAAAATCTCACGGAGAGCTTTGCTGGCAGGCTTTCTTTCTTTATGGTTGAGAAGATGGGTTGTACCGGGTATTGGTACTGTTGACAGAATTCACCGCAGTGTGCTATGGCCAGCAGTACGTCTGGTTTTTAAAGTCAGGATCAACCTGCTGTCAGCCATGGTGTGTCGAATAAATACAGGTTTAAGGACCTTCGGCGAGGAGTTAATTAACAATGCTCCTTATCGGAATATTTTCCCTAGAGTAGAGATGCCCTACACTTATCTGATGGGCTGGTTGTTGTATCACAACTACAGATTGTTACCGCCAGGCCCAGATGATGATGTGGAGGTCTTCCTCCAAAAATTCAGCAAAGCTACATGGATTGCTACGACTGTGGTAGATACCCGAGCAGTCCTGAATTATTCATACGGTTGGAACTTATTCTGTACCAGGCCGCAAGTTCCAGCAGATTGCTTCGGTGTCCAGTTTGAAGATGAAGTTGAAGGAAGAGTTGTATTGCCACAGTTAGTCTTTAGATGGCTTCAGTGTATCAGACCTTCTCATCTGATGTACAGAAATGAAGATAATTGTACGTTCAAACCATACTTACCCAGTAGGTTTGCTCGCCAATTTGGGTACGACCAACTTCATATTGGTAATCCTTTGACTAATTTCCGTTACTATAGGAAATTACTTGACGGAGCTAGGGGTTGGAGGTATTTCGGTGCTGCTCAGACTGGTGCTAAATTTAGGATTTCGACTGCCACTAGTACTACAGAACTACGTATACTCCATACGTATGCCCACTTCTATGCTTCAATTCGTTCTTTTGTCCATGGTTACAATATGAAGGGTAGTCTGAGGTGGCCTAAAGAAGGAGATATTGAGGAGCAGGTCAGGGTACCAGCAGACATCCCTGACGATACTGGCATCCCAGATCCATTTTTAGTAGTTATCCCAACAGGAGTTGGAGAACCAGCTGCAGAACCTATTATTATTGGTAAAGGCCGAAAAAGAAAACAGAGTGCAGTCGCCACATCTCCAATGAAAACACCAGAAAAGAGGAAGAGGTCTACCACAAAAGGGCTTTCCAAACCAAGCATTTACACTCCAGAAGAGGATATTGAAGAAGATCTTCTTGTCGATTCTTCTTCAGTCCATCCTGGAGAAGGATCTTCAGCCCCTCCACAGATAGTTGGATCAGGAGCTGTAACACTTTTGTCTTCTGGATGTCTTAGCACCTCACTTCATTTATCTTTGTCGTCCAAGGCACAGGTTACGGAGGGTACTACTACTGTATCTACTGCTGATCAAGATCGCATTCCATCAGACGAACCGGCTCTTGACTTTGAGGATGATGACTGGGATGGTGATTATGATACATATCTTGAAAAAAATGCACATATTCCAAGTATTATACAAAACCTATACGGAATTATATATCACGATTTTGTATACTAACTTATTTTTGTTCATTTTGTAGATGTCATAATTGCACCAAAGCCTGTAGTTCTTCCTCCTCAAGAAGAAGAAATCTATGAAGAAAATGAGGAGTCTGAAGGGGAAGCTTCTTCTTCAGAAAATACAGATGCTGAAGAGGGGGAAGTGCAAAAACCTGAGATGGAGCCTCAAGAAGAACATCCTCCATCACTTGAGGCACAACAAGCACAATCTGAATTGTCTTCTCTTGTTGAGGATCAGCACAAAAAGAAGACTAGAGTCGATCCCACTGTAAGTGATGATGGGACTACTGGAGGAGATCCAGACTTGAACAAAGAATCAGCTGTAGAAAGTTTCACCACAGCTGAAATATTGGAAAATCTTGTGGAGCAATTAATTGAAGGAGATGTTAGAGGCATGCTTGAACTTCCAACAGAAACTGAGGAAATAATAACATCTACTATTGTTGTCACTGATCCAATACCAGTTTTTGACAAGCCAATGCCAGAATCTGAACCAGCTCCTGTAGTTGTCACCATATCCACCGACATTACCGCCGCCAGAACTCCAGAAACGGCTGGAGTGACAAATATTGAAGACATTGATACTGAGGTCCCTGGGAACCAGATAACAGTAGTAACGTCACCGGCTCCACCCCCATCTGTTGTTACACCGATTGGAGATATAATCCCTGAAGCTTCTAGGGATCAATTGGCTATAACGGTAGTAGCAACCACGACTTCATCTCATCCTACTGTTGTAGTTGCCACGCCAAGTTCCAGCACAGAAATGGATCTCCTCATTGAGATTTATACTGACACCTTTTATAAGAGCCTAGCAACCTTGATAACAATGGTCCTAAATAAGGGCCTCAATTATGAGACTTTGAAGACGGCAATGGCTTCAACCATCAAGAATGTTGCTTTGTTCAACGATACTGAAAGAGCTGCCGCTTTGGAGAAAATTGTGGAGGACCTTGAACAGCCAATCAGAGAATATCTTAATCTGTCTAGTAAAACTGTTGAAAGTCTCATCGAGGAAGAATATGATGCCTTAACAGCTGATTATCTTGCTCGAGAGACTACATATAATGCAGCCCTCCATTAACACAGTCTGAAGGTTGCCAAAGAGAAAGCCTTTTTGACTGGCATAAAACCTGTACTACATGGCCATAGAGTGGCTTATGACGCTTTGAACATAGATATTCAGAGCAAGAATGATAGAATTTACGAAGTTGAGGCAGAGCTAGCTTGCTTGAAGGCTGAAAGAGAGAAGATGATCGATGCTCGAAATCTACACCTCACCCAAAGCTCAATTTTAGAAGAAAAAGCTTTTGGGGCTGAGTCGACCATTAGAACTCTTGATGAAGCAAAGGACAACTTGATAATCACCTTTGCTGAACTTTCCCGTATTTGCACTCCTGAAGCTCGACGTGCAGAGGCTACCAAGAAGGTTATGAGTTCTCGTGGCAGACGGCTAGAAGAATTAAAAAAGTTGCTCCAAGATGTTTCCACTCCACCTTAAGAGAGTGTTTTGTCATCTTTTTGTCTTATCCATTCTGTAGTATTTCCACCAGAAATGAATGAAAGATTTGTTTTGTTATCCTATCATTGAATTTTAAACAATAGGTAGGAGATAGAAAGCACTTATCAGAGGTAATATGGACGTGACAAGTCTATGATGAAATCTTGTTTTGTATGAGGTAGAAAATACTCATCAGAGGTTATATGAACGTGACAAATTTTCTAAACTCAAACATTATATCTATCCAGAGGTAATATGAACATAATAGATAATGTAATCTTATTTTCTATTTAGGGTGTACAATACTATCAGAGGTAATATGAACATGACAGTATGTAAGAACCCAAAGAAAAGTAGATTTAATATCTATGCAGAGGTCAAATGGACATGATAGATAGGAAAAGAAGATGGATTTAGTATTTATCCAGAGGTTATGAAAACATGATAAATAGTAAATCCAACTTTATATACTAATTTATAAGATAAAAGATCAAAATCTCTCTTCAAAGAGACAAGTAATCAGCTTAACCAAACTTTGGTAGCTGAGGATTAAGAAGACGGATGTTGTTGAAGATATATATGAGAGAAATAAATGAACCGATGGTGGCTCGAGGGACATTTTCAAATGGTTTGGATTCACCATCAGTTTGAACCATATTGACTGAGAGTACTTGTCCAGATTCATCTTTAGATTGAAGTTCCTCTGAATCTGATGATTGTGAAGAGCTGGAAGAGAATTCTTCTTATATATCATCATAAAACATGTGGGATGGGTCATATCCCAACCTATGATGAGTCCTTTGGTAGAACGAATCACCACCTAATGGTAATCGTCTGCCCTTGCCCTGATTAAGACCTTGCATAGTCTTCAAATCATACCCCATGTTCTGGATAATCTTGATAGATTACTGACTGTATTTGTCAATTCGGATTCTTTCTTTATCTTTATCCTTCAGATTATCTGTCTGAGTAACAGGGATATTTCTAGCCAGGCCAAACACAATTTGACGCTGGTTTTTCTTATGAGATGGGACCACGAAATAGGATTCTTTGTGACGTCTGAAGTTTACGCAAGCTTGTGATGAAGCGGCTACAGGAAGCAGATAGGGAGAAGATATCATGAATTTTTGAGCATAAGGTCCGACATCGACATGAGGAGCAAAAGAATTCTCCTTATGATCAATGTATAAAGTTTCTTCTGGTTCTATGTTGTCTTTATATTGATGACTTTGATTATCAGAAGATAAAATCATTCTCTCAAAAAACTTGACAGCCATATACTCGAACAGGAAATCTTTATTGATATCAAAAAGTACAGAATGATCAATATTTACATCATTATAGTCTGATTGCTACGCTTCGGATTAATCAACAGTGGACCATCATCCGTCTTCTGCGTAGATTTGCCAAGATTGACAATCAATGGTAGTTCTGGATCATTCGTACAAGAAGTATGCCCTTTGACCTTGATCATAAAAGATTGAACTTGGCTCTTAGCAGGAATATTTATTGATTCCTCAAATGAAGTTTGAGTTCTTCCTTTAACCTTGATTATCAAAGGTTGATCATTGACAGGTTGGGATTGGATTCGTCCCTTGACTATGATCTTCAAAGGTTGCTCCTCTGGCGGATCTTCATTAATAGACTGATCCTCAGATAATGATTGATCTTCAGCCATGTCTGATATATCTTTCATATGCTCTTGTTTATAAAGCCTTGAATCAGAGAAGTAGGCTTCGACACCCTTGAACGGATTAATATCAGCAAACTCAGTTTTCATAACTTCTTAGGAGTCCACATATTTGAAACATTGGTGAAGAGTTGAAGGCACAATATTGTGCTCATGAATCCACGGTCTTCCAAGAAGAATATTGTAGGATACGTCCGAGTTGATAACATAGAAAGTTACCATAGTTCGAAGATCACCAATCTGAATCTGCAGACGAATCTTCCCCAGTGGTTTGCTCTTGCCAGAGTTAAAACTAACTATCGTAGTACTAGTGTAAGTCAGCTCACTAGTAGGAATCCTCAGGGGTCTTAGCATACTCTGAAGAATTATACTAATTGAAGACCCAGGATCAATGTAAATCCTGTCAATTTCAGTGGATCCGATATATCCAGTGTAGCACAGAGGCCTATCATGCTTGTTGTGTTTCAATAGCATATCCTCTTGTGTAAAGGTAATGTCGGGAATTGCTTCCATCACACTATGACATTGTGGACATGACACTGGTATATTATCAGGAGTCTTGAGTTGAGCCAAACATGAATCTGCTTGAAGTAAAGCTTCACTCGAAGTCTCTCTGCTTTCTCTGGAGAGGCGAAGCAGTTCAAATATAGATAGTCTAGCCAGAGTATTGGCTAACTGAGCTAGGATATCAAACTTGTAAGGCTTCATCACCACCCCCTGATTGGAAGCAGACTTCAATGGGGGTATCAAAGCGTACTGCCTTCTGTTTCCCCTTTTCAACCACAGACGGTTTAACAGGAACATGAGAAGGTTGAACTGGTAGAGTTTCCACTACATCTTCTGCTTCTTTGGAGGATCCCTCATAGTTTTTATGGTACTCTTTCCCAGATCTTGTACCAGCAAAAGTTTCTTCTTCAGACTCGAGAGAAGAAAGTACCATATTACAGGATTTAGTCTTTCTTCCCTTAGACTTCTTCTTGTGAGGGTTGTTACGAGGAACTTCAGAACCCAATCCAGCAGTAGAATTCTAATTTTGAATTTGTAAAGGAAGACGTATTCCTTTATCATAATTCAAACCTTCTACCTTTTGAAAGTCATAACCCATCTTCCTCATGAGAAGGACAGATTGCTGACTATACAAGTGGATAGGCAGTGAACTTTGGACAGGTGTTTCAGCACAGGAAGAGGAAGAAACCTCTGCAACTTCAGGAGAATGAAGCATAGACGTCTCTGTAGTTAAGGAAGGAGAAGGATTCGGGATACGAGGAGAAATCCTTGTTGGAGCTCTTTCATAAGCAGCAAAGACTTGTTGTGCCCGGTATAAAGGAATACTATTCATGGCTAGCCACTGCTGATGAGTAAGCTTGAGCTTGGTAGGAGGAGCTAGACTTGGAGGACAGAGTTTTAATCCTTTCAGTCTATCTTCTAGAGGAAGGCCATCCCATAGATGATCTAAGTCATCAGGATTTAGGATAACATGAGAAATCATGTTGCAAGTTTTGACTTTTTTTATCTTTCTTATATTTTAAAGTTTTACCTTCATTTTCCAATTCAGGTATTAAGTCAGGATGTACCCACATGATTTTACCATTCTTTAATGTGAGCGACAGCAATCCTGTATTTTCTTTCCTGGCAGGCTGGATATTCACGATCTTCATCGTCGCCTTCGAAATTGGGATAATTCCATCTGGGACTTGCTGTGGAGGAAAATCTCCGAACTGAAGAGAAACCATATTGGTTGTAACCGTATGGTCATCATTGGTTAAAGCGATAGCGCCACCATTTATCAGGTCTTGGATCTTTTTTTCAAGACATAGCAAGTACTGGTAGGATGATTAATGTATCTATGATAGATACAATATTTGGGATTGTCAGTCAGATTCATCTTATTAGGTCTTTTTGGCTCTGGAATCTGAAGTTTGCCACTCTTCACCAGACACTGAAATATCCCTGGGATATCGCTTTCGTCAAAAGAGTATTCTTCCTTTGGCCTGGAAGATTTCTGATTATTTGGCGTCGCTTTGTTCTTGGAGAGATTGACCATAAGAGTATCTTTTCCTTTCATATTACGATTGCCAGGATTATTACCAGGATTACTTTTCTTCCCTTTATCTTCTGAGGCAAAAATCATCCCATGTTCACGAGCCAACCTACCATTGGTCTCGGCAGAAACTGCTGCTATGATAAACGAAGCCCAATCTGTGAATTAGGAACCCGTAAAGACAGCAATAGATGGTCGCAGATTCATCTTGCATGTATCAATCAACGCTGAATCTGGCATACCAGGAGGCATCTTTAGAGTAGCCTGTCGGAAATGTTCAATGAACGTCCGAGTATCTTCTTTCTCCTTTTGTTTGATTTCTATCAAGGAGGACATGTTCATGTCCATACCTCCTTTATAGAAGTGGGAGAGAAACATTGTCTTGAATTCGTCAAAAGACGAAATAGAGTTATCGGGTAAGCTACGACACCAGTCGTAAGCTGAACCTGTCAGGCACCCGATGAACACTCGGGTGAGAAGAGCATCATTTTTCTGCAAGTGTACAGTCATAATATTAAAGTAATTGATATATTTACTGGGAGATGCTTTTCCATCGAATAAAACCATGGATTGTGGCTTGAACTTTGGTGGGAAGGGTACATCATTCCAATGAGGAGGATAAGGTTGCTTAATCCTTAACCCTGGAGCTGATCTTTGTGCCTCAAACTTCAAACTGTGCTTTGAGTTCACGCACTGCTTGAATAGCTTCACTGGTTTGAGGAAGCACATTTGATTGAATAGTCGTTGGATGTACCATAACCGCCACTGGAGGTGGTACATCTTCTGGAATGATAGGATCTGGAGATGCAGAATTTTGATTAGCAGCAGGCTCTTGAATATTCGAAGGTATATCAGCCCCTTGACTATCTTGAGTTTGTGCTGCTACTGGTACCGGAGTTATTACTGTGGGTTGAGCAGTTTGCTGATTCAAAATTATCTGATGCATGCTTTGCACCATGTTGAGCATGTCTTTCAATGATTGCTCCACGGCAGTAAGATATTATTTCGTATTAGCAGATGATGTCTCTGGTTCATCTCCAACAGCGTAGCATTCAACCTCTCTTGAAGATACAGAGGGATTAGTATAGAAGTATGAATCCACACTATCGGTATTAGACTCAAAAGATTGAGTACCCCCAGCTTCTGAATCAGAAATCTGTAATTGTCTTTGTCTTCTTGATCGAGTATTCTGATATACTCCTTCAAAGGAATTAAGAAGTCTGTTGAACTGTTGTTGACCTAGAGTTTGGGACATGTTCCGTCTCGGACGTCGTCCTCTATTAGTATGAGATGCCATGTTGACTGACACATATGACAGCTCATGTTCTTGATCTTCAGCTTGATGTTCAGGCGAGTTAAAACTTAAACGATCAAAAACTGACCGTCTTGAAGCTGAACAACAATAATTGATCACAACCTGGTGATATTCACAATGATGTTTTTCTTGGGGGAATATTACCGGGGATTGTCTGTTCTTACATTTTTGCATTAGCAATTCACGTAAATCAGAAGGAACAGATGGAGTATTCTTCTTTATTACATTTGGGGTAGAAAAACGTTTAGTCCCTTGTGTATAAAGAAGATTACTGGCTTCATTTGCAGAACCAAACTGTACATTTTTACGCATTTGGAGTTGTGTGCGTAAATCTTGAGATTTAGCACGAAGGACTCCATTTTCATGGTGAGTAATTTATAAGTTTGGTACCTTGCGTAAAGCAGTATAAGAAGGTTGTTGGTGTAGGACAGAAGCTTTACCAACGACATTTTTACGCTGCACACGTTTAGGTACATTCACATTAGATGTGCAAACATCCTTATGAAGTTTATCTACACTATCAAAGACAGGAGATTTACCTTTACGCGCGGAGCGTAAAAATTGATTATCTACCATGTCACAGACGGGAGATTTTGCTTTACGCGAGAAGCGTAATTTAATTGGGCCTACCACGTCACCGGCGGGAGACTGATTCTTACACTCAGAAGCATAAAGTTTAGAGTCTGCCCCATTACGAATGGAAGATTCATTCTTATGTACTGAGCATAAAATTTGGTTCTTACCTACTGAGCGTAAAACTTGATTCTTACGCAGTGGGCGTGAAACCTGATTATCTTCACCGTTACAAACGGAAGATAAATCGTCACACTTTGAGTGCAACTCTGAAGTAAGGACTGCCTCGTTACGAACGGGAGCCCCTACGACAGGAGTGGAAAGAATTCCTTTGTCATCAGAAGCAACAGAGAGATCAGAAACTACTTTGGATTTGGGAATCCAAACTTTTCGTGCTTTGCGAGACTTTTGAACATTGGAGTGGCAAAAACCACCCCAGTTCGGAGCATTTCTTCATAGACAGTCTGGTCGAAGTGTACAACCAGAGTCTTCTTGGTCGAACCGACCGAAACATCATCATATTGAGCAATTGCCTCCTCGTCAGAGGAGAAGGTCATCCCCAGCAGAGTCGCCATTTTGTTTCACTTAACAAAATTGCCAAACAAAGGTTGGATTTTGAAAATAAAACGAGAAAAAGTACAAGAAGTACAAATTTGATTCTGGGAAGTATTGCTATGGAAGTCTGATCTGTAAATGATCACTTTGTTCCTTGGACCATACGATGATGATGAAGATCACAGCTTGAAGTAGAACAACTTGGAAGAACTGAGTCACCAGAAAGGTATCGACGCACTTGGACACTGATGGCGAGGCCGAATGCTTTCCTGCTTTGCTTCACTCTGTTGTGAAAGAAAAGTTGAAGAAGAATGCTCTGGAGAATCAAAATCTCGAAGTTCTGATCTCTGTATTCTCTCTCCTGTCTCTCTGTGTGTTTTTTGTCTTTGAGAAAAATGAGTCTATTTATAGACTGGGGCTTCTGTGCGTAAAAAAGCATCAAAATCTGTCTTTACGCTAACAACTGCCACCCATGATCAGAGTCATCCTTTGCATACGTTGACACGCGTCCCATCATTTCAGTAAGAATAGGATACATATACACACGTTCTTCGAAATATGTGGCATGAAGGCCATGTAGGCAAACCACGTTCCAAAACTGGCCAGAAAGAATAGGGCGTAAAAATAGCTCCAACATCCTCTGGGCGTAAAACAGTAAGATGAGCGTAAAATAGCTCTGTCATAGGTTTCCCGCGTAAAGTGGTTATTGAATAACCTTGAGCGTAAAATGGCTCAAATAGACTTTACGCACACATTGTTTTATGAGCGTAAGAACTCATGTAAAACTCCGTACGTAAAAAAAACCATACAATGAGCGTAAAGTAGCTCGATCCCCATAAACGACAACAATGGTCTTTGTATAAGACAAATTCCATTGAATTCTATGGTAAATGCCATCATTAATATCTTCATGTCAGAGTTTGCATTAAATGCTAGATTTGACAGCTTTGTCAAGCGTAAAAGAGGTTGCTCTGTCCTTGGCGTAAAATCATAGGTGTAGACCCAAGCGTAAAATGATCAGCCTGCTTAGGCGTAAATTGATTAGCCTAGTCTTGGGCGTAAAAGAGATTACCCGCTCTGCTTGGCGTAAAACCGATCACTTATGAATGGGATGACTCTTTCTTTGAAGCACTATTTATGCTCCTACAATTGTCACTGAGTTCAAGGTACGATAATCTACACATAACCTGGACGTACCATCCTTCTTCTTCACAAGAAGCATCGGGGCTCCCCAAGGCGATCCACTTGCACGAATGAATCCCTTGGTCCTGAGTTCTTCAATCATCTTGTACAAAATCTCCAACTCTGAAGGTGCCATTCTGTAGACTCGCTCTGATACTGGTGCTGTTCCGGGGATTAAGTTTATAGTAAACTCGATCTCCAGCTCTGGCGGCATCCCTGGAAGTTCCTCTGGGAAGACATCTGGAAATTCTTCAACTATCCTGGGTAACTGTACCGCTGCTACTGCCATCCACAACACTGGGGAAGATGGCTCCACTACGCCTCTGGAAAATGAGAACTCTGGCTCGCTTGGAATGCTGAAAACAACCCTGCCAACATGGCAGTCTATCCTAGCATACTGGTTCCTCAACCAATCCATGCCTAAGACTACATCATAGTCTGCCATAGGGAATTCTATAAATCTAGCGGGGAACTCTCTACCGCTAACTACGATCCAATACGAGGAAAACACTCGATCTACTCCCACAAGACCATTGCCAGAAAGTATATTAAGCCTCACTGATAATAATTCGGGCTCCAATCCTATCCGTGTCGCAAATCGTGTAGACATGAATGAATGCGATGCACCAGAATCAAATAATACCAATGCTGGAGAGGAGTTGACGAGAATAGTACCTGCCACTACCTCACCTGGTGCAACTTCTTCTTCCATAGTCATCATCATGGCCTGACCTTGTCCTCTAGCTGCGGGTCCCCTCTGCTGGAAACCTCTCTGCCTGCTCTGCACTTGGGCTTGGGTGTACTGCTGCTGGTTCTGCTGATGAAATGCCTGGGCCTGAGGCAATAATGGCCTCGGGTACTGCTGCTGCTGCATAGGTGCTGGTCCCCTAACCGATGGACTGGTTAGGTTGGAAGAGGATGAACTACCCCTATTCGGGCAGGCTCCTATCTAGTGATCTGCCGCTCCACAAGCCATGCATAATCCTTGCGCCATACGACAATCCGCCACTACATGGCCTGGTTTCCCACAATGAGAACATCCCATTGCAGAAGTCTGCTTCTGCTGCTGCGGGTATGTGGGGGTCGAATGCAGAACCGACGTTACTGAGGCCGCCCGCCTCGGAGTTCCAATAGTCAAACTTCTAGCTGCCGGGGCTGGAGCTGATGATTGGTGCATCTGACTATGGGACTGCTTCCTACCTCCGGTCCTATCCACTATCCTCTTGGAGGTGTACTCATGCCTCCTAGCTGCTCTCAATACCGCATCGAACGTCTGGTGCTCGAACTGCTCAACTGCCAATAAGATCTCCAAATGCAGCCCCTGTTGGAACCGCTGGGCCCTATCAAACTCGGTCGCCACCAAGGTGGGGGCAAACCTACTAAGTCTAGAAAACTCAGATGCATAACCGTCGACCGTTCGGCCTCCTTGCTTCAAGTTGGTAAATCTCGTCTGTAGGTCGTACCGAGCTACAGCATCGAAATACTTCGTATGGAATCTTTCTTTAAACACTGCCCAAGTAATGGGTGCCACTAATCCCATGGCTTGCGCTGCCCACCAACTGCGAGCTAAATCCAGCAACTGTAGTCGTACCACGGCCACCTTCCCATTCAAAGGTATTCTAGCTGCCTCCAGAATTACCTCGGTATCCTGAAGCCAAGCGTCCGCGGCAATCGTATCTTCAGTGCCATCGAAGAATGGAGGGTTAAGGCGCTTGAAGCTGTTGGCCGCGCTGTTCCCTGGATGACCGCCTCTGGTCAAAGCATCCGCCACTACCTGGTGCAAGGCGTCTCCTCGACGATCCTGGAAAGCTATCAAGGTCCTGATGAGACCTACCAAAGTGCCATCATCCGGCTGGGTAGGCTGAACGGGCTGAACTGGGGGCTCTCCTCCAGTAGGCACAACTCTGGAGGCTACTCCAGAGTGCTAGGCTTGATCTCCGGGCTGCTGGTCCGCGGAAGCTGCTCCGCCTTGCTGATCGGCTGGTTCATGAACAATTCTGCTGAAGAAAACGACATAGAAAACAATAAGGAAGGACCAGGACAGATCAACGATACAAGCATGCGATCAGGTCAAGATTCCAGAGATTGAGAGGATATGAACGGAGATCAGGGACGAGTACTGATTGAGACATCTATTCGGTAAACCCTCACATTTCTTGAATGCCAAAACCTGCATAGGCCACCACTTAAACCATGTCACGCCCCAGAACCAGAATACTGGAGAGCGGGGGCGAACATAGCCAGCTACGTATATTGAAATAGAAACCACCTCGCTATACGGTCACGGCTGTCTAGATATGAGGGTTTACTACAAGCCAACGGTCTCTTAAGGTCAAGCCTATTGTCTCAATCTCAAGCAAGTAATATAATTACAAGATGTTAGACCACCAAATATACAATAAAAGGCATCCCAAATATTACATATTCAGTTGATCATGAAGTTAGTCATACAAAATACGAGGACTAGCAAGAGTTTATTCATACATGATCAAGCCTAGGATTTGTTAATCATGTTTACAGCCCGTAGGCAGACAGTAAGTAAATGTGCATCGAGCTAACAAGTGTTCGTCGGCTAAATGCCTCAAAAGAATAATTTTATAATAGAGTGAGTGAAATAAAATAGGAAACCCACTCGTAGCCCGGATTCCTTCTAGTCGCCACCATCGGGCTGGAGGTTCGGTAGATCCTCGGGTGATGCTCCAAAATCTGGCCACACAAAACCAGCTGGGTAAAACCCCAGAAAGAGCAAGTGCCACAAAGGAGGCCACAAAATAAGAACAAAACCAGCATATCTGAACATAAAAAAAATAGAAGAAAGTACAAGTAATAAAAGTACAGCAGGACAATAAGCGACTAGGGACATTGAACCATTCTGGGAGCCAGATTACAACTCGTAAACCAAATAAGGACCGGGGTTGTAACCCTTCGTCTGAATAGCACTTGTCCCTATCCATTTGTAGTTTAAGATAAGTAAAACAATCATGTACAGGAGTACCAGGTATTGGGACTAGACAAGACTTAGACAGAGCTAGACATCATCCATCCACAAGCTGCCAAGCAATTACTATGGGTTACTACTTTAACTAACTAGGGTTATCACAAGCCTAATTACTAACAAGATGAAATAAGAATTTTCAAGTCCCAAGACCTGCAAACTATCCAGTTATCCTTCCGCGGGTTAAGAGTATGGTTGGGTACATCGCCCAGGAGACGATATACCCTTAGGTGACTTAGAGGTGCAAGACATGACAGTGCGCTGAAAATGTGCTCTACTCGTCGGCAAGCTACAAGTCCAATTAAGGCACCCAGATAACGAGATTGCCTGTGACTGGAAATTCTCCATGTTCTAGTTTGATCTAATCATTAGCCTAATCCATATTAGCGCAAATCCCTGGCCGTGGTACCCAGGAAGTCACGTCCTAGACATGATACAAGACAAGACAAGTGGATTGCATAAGCAAGCAAGCAGGAACACCCACGGTGTCAGAGTTAGTTACAAGAGTCAAGTTACAAGTCACAAGTCAAGAGTGCGCCGCCACGGGCCACTATCAAATATCTGGTTGCAGAGATTAATCATGAATCTTAGGTTATAAGTCATCGGGTCACTATCAAGAAGATCAGAGATACTAAAATCATACTTCACAGAAATCAGGAAAAACGTATTAGTCATAAGCAAAATCATCAAAAACCGTGCCAGGTCGTGTTGGGTCAAGATAGTCGTGCTGTGTGGGACAAGATCTCAAAACCCGATCCACAAAATAGAAGCCAAGTCCAAGAAATAAACCAAACCATCATGGGCAAGTGGATTGCATAGAGGGTGGATGGCGCCGGGGTCAAGTGCGCCGGGGGATGGGTGGTGCATGGGCCGATGGCGCACGGCCCATGGCGCATGGGCCGATGGCGCAGGGGCCGATGGCGCATGGGCCGATGGCGCCGGGGCCGATGGCGTAGCGGCCGATGGCGCAGGGGCGCGCGCGCAATCGGGCAGTGGCCAGGGCTGCGCGGTCAGCGACCAGCGCTAAAGAGCGCGTCGCGGGAGAAACCGCCCGGCGCTAAACAGCGCAGCGGGGGAGGGGGGTCTTCTTCTTCAAACCGAGAGGAAACTCTCAAGAACACCAAAATTCAATTCTTCATAACTTGGCCAAATCAAAACAAAATCTGGATTTTCAAGGTTCTATCTTGTGTAAAATTGAATTCTCTTCCACATGGAAGCCTCAAAACAAGCAAAAATCAAAGTTTAATAGATCAAAATCAAGGAAATCTGAAAATAATTAAAACTTAGATCTAGAACAATGGAGACTCCAAATCACAAAATGCGAAGTTCTAATGTTGTTCCCCATGGCCTAATCTAGCTAATGGACAAATAAAATGTGGTGCCTATTTGGTGGCAAGGTGTACTTGCCTATGGGTAGAGTGTTGTGTGGAAGAAGGAAGAAGATGATAGAAAATTAATGGAAGAGTAATGAGGAGAGAGAAGGTTGGTAGAGATATTGATGAGGGTGGGTTGTGGTGGAATGAGGGTGGAGTATAGGTTAGAGTGTTCCATGGGGTTTTAAAATCAAACCAACTCAAACCAAACCAATTAAAATCGAGCCGAGCCGAAACCTAAAATACGAGAAAACTCAAAATTCCACAAGTCCAGAAAAATAAAAATACATGCCAAAATCCAACTACGAGTATTAATACAAAATACGGGAAATGGGGGTGACACGATGTATATGCTTATGAAATTCAATTTAAGTGGAAGCAATGATATAAAAATTTTGGTTTAAAAGATAGGGAAAATATGAAAATGATTGTTTTGGAAGAAAAAAAATCTCAAATTTGGAATCGTGTCAATTGATTGAAGATTTAAAAATCTATTTAGATTTTGGTTTACGAAGTAGTGAATGTGTTTCAATGACTTAGAAAGAAAAATTATGGTTGATAAGTGCGTTAAAATACTGAGCTTTAAATGCTAGATTACCGTGATAAGCTAAGTATCTATTTTGAGGATTATTTGAGACAAATTGGGAGTTTTTAAAGTTATGAAGTGATATAGAATTTTTTGGATTCATGATTCATTAACTCTGGAGTTTAAAGTTGGATTGAAATGTTAAATTTTGGAAAGGTTAGTAGTAATGTGATAAAAGTTACTATAAGGTTTATGAAAAGGATTTAAATGTTAGTCGTGATTAGATTGGATGGCTTAGAGTGAATACAATTGAGGTAGTTATTTTGAAATATTTTTTTAAAGGAATGTAATGGTAGGCCACCAAGGTAACCTTAATGAGATAGAAGTGTTCCACACTAATTGCCATATCACTCATGACTATGATAGTAGTATATACTCCAGTGTTGTTAGTCGTCTACAAAACTATGTGACTGTATCTCAATCTTGACTTACTCAACCTTCACTCAAACCTAGATCTTTTATTGTGACTTTCTAACCGTTTGTATTTGATCGTTCCTTAACAGTATTTGCCTTTAGTACTGTATCCCTAAATTATTTTACTGGATTCTTAATTAAATTTATTTCATGCTTCAACTTGATTTCCATTATTCTTGTATTCGTTGTCACCTCTTGAACCCTTACCATGATACTAAATTACTTTCTAACTTAAATTCGAGGTCCAACCATGACTCAATTCTTTCGACCCGACATGTGATGGTGTTCTTCTTGTTTCTTTAAATGCTTAACGTTGTACCTTATCTTGATTGCTTGACCAGCTTAGTTAAGGATCTTGGACTATTTTTTATTCTTCATCATTACCTCCCTTACTTATACTTGACTACCTTATGTTGCTAATTTAGCCTTAGTTTTGCAAGCTTATCTCTTTTTTCGAGCTTGATCATGACATATTTTATTGGGTCGACCCACTAACATATTGTCTAATCAGAACCGATGTATCATGGTCTGATCAACATAGTGCACTTTGGTTCGCTTTCATATATCACTCTACGTGGATGAGACTCTAGGGCATATTTCTCATCCATGACAGCTTTGGTAATTCTCCTTGAATTATTTTCGTCGTCTATGAACCACGTATTGTACTCAATAGCATCGTCTTTGAACTCTTTTTGCTTTTGTCTTTCACATATTTCAGAAAGACAAGGCACTGTACTTAATAGGTCAACCCAGGGTATCACGTTTAGCTTCCTTATCAAAAGGAGGATAGTGGCTTATTTCTATATCCTCGCAGCATTCTTTAGGATTTCAATAGTGTTGAATTTAAACCCTTGATCGCGACCAGTCGACGTTGTCATTCCCTTATCATCCAATGTTTGGAACCTTATTCAATTGAATTAATTCAATTGTGACATGGATTTCAAGTCTTAGATACTCGTGCCTAGACTTCAATGACCTCGTTCTCCATCTTGCCCAAACTTTGATTCATCCTGGATTTGATCAACTTAGATCATATCGAGACTAAAATTTCTTATAGATATATATATATATATATAGTGTGCTTGGATTTTAGTGTTATTGACAGTCGTACTTTAAACTTTCGATTTTGATCATCTTTAGAATATTAACGCTTCATGGTTGATTTTAGTTGTTTTTTTTATCACCAGTTTTCATATAGGATGATAGACTGCCTTACAGCCCGATGATTTATTATTTTTCCTTATCTTTTCCAGAATGGTACCCATGACCAGAGTATGTCCCCAGTGCACAACTGTAATTCTGGATGAGACCAAGATTGTACTTCCTCCTTCTATTGCTCAGGTGTTAGCAGCCTCACCAGAGAACTTTTCCCCATCTCCTATCCTTCAGGAGAGGACTGCAGTTCAGCCGGAGACTGAGGGCCTTCCTTTGCCTCCCAGAGTAGTACCCCACGCCATTCCTGATGGAGCTCATATTTACAGACTTTTTTAGGATGTGCAGGAGGTGCAGAGACTTCAGGCTGAGCTTATGAGAGAGCAGAGTCTCAGTTTTCAACTGTTATGGGATTACATACATTCGAGGGAGGAGCCTAGTCCCAAGAGAGCGAGAAGCAATTTTTACCCAGATCCTCAGGAGTACCCAGGCTTTCAGCCTAGACCAGCCTATCCAGTTCAGATTCCTGTCCAGTAGAGACCAGCTGAGCGAGTGCCTACCTGTGCCTTCTGTAAGAAGCTTGGGCACGTATGGAAGGACTATAGGAAGAGACTAGGATTATGTCTATTTTGTGGGTCAGCTGCACATAAGATACGAGACTGTCCTACTACACTTGCCCCTAGTCGAGGCCTACCTCCGGGAGAGAGTTCCAGCTACCAGACCTAGTAGAGGTGAGTTCTTAACCCATACCTTATCCTATCTTGATGATTACTGTACCCTACCATAATGTTTGTATGCTTGATACCTTATGACTACTTTTGATCTAGTATGACTTTAGTAGCTAGACGAGACTCCAGACTGATTACCTGCCATAACCCTGTATGATTTCTTTTCAACTGCATGATTTAGATAAGTTTTCTTAAGACCATGATTGTTGGGTATTTTAACCTAGAAGGGTAGGATCTTTTTAATTTCGAGGACAAAATTATTTTAAGGAGGGTAGACTTGTAGCACCCACTTTTTGAAATAAGGGTATTTTAGTCATTTTAGTCATTTTGTGATTTTCTAGATACAATTGACTTGTGTTTATTTTAGCAGTTGGTTTAACCTTAGATAATCCATATTAGAGGCTAACCATGACATATGAGGATTATTTAGCTAATTAGAATTTATTTTAGGCTTTGGTTTAATTTAGAAGGCCAATTGACCATTTTTGGGCTATTTAATTAATTGGCCTTTTTAGCCTTTCTGTTAGTGGGCTTAACTCAACTTAGATAGAGAAGAGGGGCCCATGAACTAACCCTATCCCTAGAGGGACTTGTATGGCCGTCCAAAAATAGGAAACTCCCCTCCCTATATAAGCATTGTATTAGTTTTGACACCCCCTTTAGAAAACCCTAGTTTCCAGCTCTCCAAAACCCTAACTTTCTCATCCGACCTACGTTTCACCTCAAACGAAGTGCGTTGTGATCATGGGAAACAGAAGAACTTGTTGGAGCATTGCTAGCAAGGAGTTGGAGGTGTTTGCTCGGTGGAAACTGGTCATCTCATTGATCGAGGAGTCAGTTTCATTGATACTTCAACTCTCAATAGGTAAACACCTAAACACTATAGTTTCTCCTAATTTTTCTACATGGTAGCATGCATCTAGGTACCCTAGACCTACCCATGAAGTTTGGTTAAGTTTCGTGTCTGTTTGATAGGCGTGTCGGACACGTATCGGATTAGGGTTTAAGGTGTTCGATGAATTGTCTCTTAGATTTCAATACTGTTATTATTACAAACTAATTTCATGATTTGATAGCCCTAGATATAGGGATTCCTAAACCCTAGGTTTGTGCAAGAGTCGACGTGTATTCGTGTCCAAAACTAGACACGCACATGCAGCAAGAGGACCGCGCGCGTGTCCTGCTGCTGCCGTGTCCGTTCTCGCTGGACACGGCGACTCGACGCAAGAAAATTAGTGTGTGGGTAGGGGCCATGTCTGACATGGTGCTCGTAAAATTTGGTGTGGGTTCATGGAGAATCGAGGGTGAAATCGACGCGACACTGGATTTGGCCCATCGTGCGTGCGCTAGTTTGCGGCGTCCGATACGCACGTCGTGCGACTCGAACGCGTATCGTGCGGCCAGTGCATACACGTGGGCGTGTAGCCCTATAGGTGGGCTACATGTAGGAGTGACCACGTGTCCTAATTCGTTCTGTGTCGAGCCCTAGGTCGCGTGACACGCGTGTACGAGAACTGGATCCCAGTTTTTGATACGCGAGTATTATGGACACTTCGTGTCCTAATACTTGGACACAATGACACCTGAACCTCATGTTCAAACACGTGACACTTTACCAACCTTTGGTTTTGATTATTATATAGATTTTTGAGAGTTTTAGGTCATGTTAGACATTGTTTGGGTATCGGGTTACTAGGTTCCAGGTTTTTCTATTTTCAGTTTTCTTTTGTTTTGTTCCAGTTTTACTTTGATGTTAATTGCTGTATAAACCCAACCTGCAGATCACACATTACCCTATCTAGAAGATACATGCTAGTTTGCATCAAGGAGGAGGCTGTATTCGAATTTGGGTTAGCCATAGAGTACTCGGGTTAGTTTCAATTCCAGTTTTACCGTTCCAGTATCTTGAAACTGTTTCCCATCAGTTTTGATGATTAATTTTGTATAAAAACAGAGCCTACAAATCCTATTTGACCCAACCTAAAGGAGTATCTACTAGTTGCATAATCGAGAAGGCTGTGTTAAAGTTTGGTCTTAGCCTAAGGTTTTCGAGAAGGTATCAAAATAGGATATCAAAAGAGAGGTAAACTTCCTATGACTGATATTGGGTTAAATTAGGCTTGATTTAATGCTGAGTTCAGTTTACTAGATTAGCTGAGATTGGGTAATGCCAAGTCCAGTTAGTGGTTAGTCAGGAATTAGATGCCAAGATCAGTTAGTTGATTGTTAGTTTAGTTTAGTTTAGTTAGTTGATAGTTAAATAGTTGGTTGAAGTTAAAGTAGAGATTTACATGTATTGTGTATTAGTTAGGATAGAAACTGATTTTTTTTAGATGTGTATATGTATGTGTGTTTGGGATGAAGGAATTGAAATAGACAACTGCAGTAGTAGTAGGCTTGGCCTAGTGCATGTGTTCTAGGGTATGGATACATTGGGTTGAGTGTGAGGATTCAGACATTGAGATTTCCCTATTTCCTAAAACTAGAAATTTTTCTAAGAGATACCCTAATCTAGAGTCTTGGTATATGCTAGTCTAAAGTATAGATATTAGATATAGAGTACTATGAGTTAGAGTAGTGTTAATTGAATTTCATTGGTGTTAGGATTGTGCTTCCTTGGAAACCTAGGATAACACCAACTCAATACCCAAAATCAACTCTAGGACTGGTAGTGACCTAAAATTAGACTTGTAGACTAGTTGACCAAATATTGACCTAGTTTGACTAGTCTGGTTGACCAAAGTTGACCCAAGGTTGACTTTGACTTAGATTGACCCAAATCATGTAGAAATTGCATTGAAGGTTTTCCTTATGACATTTTAGACTGTATTATGACATGTGGTTGTTTTAAATAGGATCTTATTACTCCAGTCCAGTCACTTTTCATCACCAGCAGTTCGGATTGCCAGACGAGTACATTCTCTGATCTTTTTATGCTTCTTTGGATATGTACTCTTGTTATAGACTAGTATACTTGATGCTGACACGACGTTCACACGGATCAGTACCCTCTGGATCTTTTCATACGATGTTATCCCCTCGGATACATCGAGTATGTCATGTTCATGTACTTTATCATGGTCATCATGTACTCCATGTGTTCACATTTATCCATGTGCACTCATATGTTATTCATGTAACCTCATGACCATATGAGCTCCATGTATATAGTAGTTGCTATCCATGTGCAATAACATAACATGCTTTGATCCTTGTGTATTGGTTGGGGGCAGGTAGAGTGTAGTTGGTTATGTGATCATTTTCTCCAGTAGTTATCCATGTGCATTCCATAGCTGTATCCATGTGCAACCCAAGCTGTTTACATAACCAATTCATGCTCTGATTCACATAGAAGGTTACATTCTTTTTTTATCATATTATATCTCAGTTTATATCTTCTCTCTAGTTGATTTCTCTTTACAGCGATTCATGTATAGTTTTCTATAGCTTGTTTTATATGTCCATTCCCGATATGAACTGTTGTGAGAGATATGTGCTCGTTCCGTCCTGACCGGGCATGTTGAAAATTTTGCAGGTGATGATGAGGAGTACTATCCTACTTATTATGACATTGGCTTAGATGACACTGGCGACGTGGACCCACTGGAGGATCCCAAAGTCGCTGAGGACTTGTCCATAGTCTAGTTGAGACTTAGTACTTTATTTGTATTTTCTGTTTGAGACGTTATGAGTTGTACTTGAGATTATTTCTGGTGGTTTACACCTAGACTTTATTGTGACTCTCTTGAGATTCTCCTTCTATTCCATCTTAGTATTGTGATTGAGTTACGTATTATTTTACTCTCTATTTATAGCTTATTTAGATTGTGTTAGATATGGTGACTCAGGACAACGTTCTACTGCCGACACTGCGGCGTTGGTTGGGCGTTCGTTACTTCTCATGCCCTTACACTAGGTGCGGGTCATGACAACAACCAAATCAAGATGTTCCCTGATGACGAAAAGCATACATCATTCCGAACACCAATTGGCACATACTGCTACACTGTCATGCCTTTCGGTTTAAAGAATACTGACACCACCTATCAAAGAGCTATGAGCGTCATCTTTAGAGACCACTTGTGCAAGACAGTGGAATGCTATGTCGACGACATCGCCGTCAAGAGTCGCTCTAAGGAAGGTCATCTGCAGGATCTGAGGACAGTGTTCGACCTGATATGAGCGCACAATTTGAAGATGAATCCCATAAAATCCTTCTTGGGCATATCCAGCGGGAAGTTCTTAGGTTTCATCATTACTTCCCAGGGTATCCACATAGACCCTGAGAAGTCGAATGCAATCATGAAGATGGGTCCCCCGAGAAATCTCCGTGAACTCCGAGGCCTTCAAGGGAGGCTGGCCTACATCAGGAGGTTTATCTCTAACCTCTCCGGACGATGTCAGCCATTCACCCACCTCATGAAGAAGGGCATTTCATTCATATGGGATGAGGAATGCTAGCACGCCTTCGATAGCATCAAAGAATATCTGACGAACCCTCCAGTCCTAGTAGCCCCAGTTGCTGGAAGGCTATTCCTGCTCTATGTGCGAGCGATGGAACATTCTCTCGGTGCTCTGCTAGCACAAAACAATAATGCAGGTCATGTGCAAGCTATATGCTACCTCAGTCGAAAGATAATGGGGCCAGAGTACAGGTACACTGTCATAGAGAAAGAGTGCCTTGCTCTGGTTTTCGCCATTCAGAAGACGTGACACTACGTCACGGGACCAACAATACACATGATATCACGAGTCAACCCTCTCAAGGTCCTCATGACCAAACCAGGGGCACTCAGTTCTCGCCTTACTACCTAGGCGATATTATTGTCTCTATATCACATGATCTTCGTCCCACAGAAGGCTGTTAAAGGTCAAGCTCTGGCAGACTTTTTAGCAGCCCATCCAGGCTCGGAAACAACCAGAATATACGAAGAGATACCAGACGAGGTCGCCAATTCAAATGCGGTCTTCCATAATTCCATCTGGCAAATATTCTTCGACGGCGCTTCGAGAACTGGGCCCAAGGGCAATATCGTCGCTGGAATCGGAGTGGTACTGATTTCTTCCTCTGGGCTGGTGATCAATCGGGCTTACTTCCTCACAGAGCCCTGTTCAAACAATGTGGCCGAGTACAACGCTTTAGTCATTGGCCTCCGACTTACAAAGGAGCTGGGGGTAGAGTATCTTGAAGCATACGAAGTTTCGCAGTTAATCGTCAATCAGATTCGGGGTTCATTCGAGGTTTGCCATGAAGATATGATCCCTTATCACCAAATAGCGATCAGCATCATCTCGTCCTTGGAAGGATTCTTCATAGAACATGTTCCTAGACTCCAGAATATTGAGGTTGATGCCCTAGCAGGCCTGGCCGCTTCCCTAGCAGTGCCGAATTATGCTCACCATCTGGTTGACATAATAGGTCGTGAATTGGTCTGCCCCAAGAATAATGTTCAATGTGTTGAGAGTTACTCTGCTCTGGCGGTCGATGAAGTACTAGACTGGAGACAACCATTCATCGACTTCGTAGTCTACGACATTCTGCCAGAGAATCCGAAGGAAGCCACTTCTATCAGAAGACGTTCCCTCAGGTTCTTCTACGATACAGAGACGAAAATGCTGTATCGGCGATCATACGATGGATTACTGCTTCGGTGTCGATCAAATACAGAAGCCAAGGAAGCTGTACGCGAAGCTCACGACGGCGTCTGCGGGGCCTATCACCCAGGCCCAAAATTGCAAGACTGCCTTCGCCGAATAGGCTATTACTGGCCCACGATGGTTGCAGATGCGATAGACTATGCACGAAAGTGCAAAGCCTGCCAAGTCCAAGCAGATTTCATCCATCAACAATCCGAGTTCTTACATCTGACGGTGGCATCCTGGCCCTTTGAAGCATAGGGAATGGACATCATTGGTCCGATCACTCTGCCTTCGTCCAGAGGACATTGTTTCATACTCGCAATCATAGATTATTTCTCCAAATGGGCGGAGGCTATTCCGCTGGCAGAAGTCAAGACTTCAAATGTGATCAGCTTCCTCAAGTATCACGTCATCTATCGCTTTGGACTTCTTCGAAGGATCATCCACGACAACGGTCCGCAGTTCGTAAGCCACGCCTTCTATCGGTTCTACGACAAACACCGAATCCAGAATGTTGCTTCAACGTCGTATAATATGGCAGCGAATGGGTTGGCAGAAGCGTTCAATAAAACTATAATCAAGCTGCTCAAGAAGTTCGTGTCTTCCAACAAACACGACTGGAATGAGAAGCTTGGCGAATGCTTATGGGCGTACCGCACTACAGTACGGACGGCCACTAGGAACATACCATTCTCTCTGGTGTATGGGAGTGAGGCAGTTCTCCCACTAGAGACTCAGATCCCCTCGTTCCTCGTCGCCCTCACCTACCGATTGACGACGGATGATAATCACCATCGCCGGTTATAAGAGTTGGAGGCTCTGGATGAGAAGCGTCTGTTAGCTCTACAACGAATCAAACTGTACCAAGTACGTATCTCGGGAGCTTTTAACAAGAAAGTTAAAATCAGAACATTCCAAGTAGGCGATCTCGTTCTGGCAGTTCGGAGGCCGATGGTTATGACTCACAAAATCGCCGACAAATTCCAGCCAAAGTGGAAAGGCCCATTTGTCATCGAGACTGTATTCTCCAATGGTTCTTACCGTCTTGCAAAACAAAACGGAGACTTGCTCATGTTTCCCATCAACGACAAGTTCCTGAAGAAGTATTATGTCTAAAACGACATTCTCCAAATCCCAGATTGTTGAGTTACGTACCCTCCGGTACCGCTAAACTTACATTCTGACTCCAAATCCCAGAATATTGAGTTATATACCCTCTGATACTGCTGGACTCGTATTCTAACTCCAAATTTCTCAGAGTGTTGAGTTATGTACCCTCTGGTACCGCTGAACTTACATTTCGACTCCAAATCTCTCAGAGTGTTGAGTTCTGTACCCTCTGATACCGCTGAACTCACATTCTAACTCCAAATCTCTCAGAGTGTTGAGTTATGTACCCTCTGGTATCGCTGAACTTACATTCTGACTCCAAATCTCCCAGATTGTTGAGTTATGTACCCGTAGGTACCACAGAACTTACATTCTCCTCATGATCTAATGCCCGCACCTTCAGTGCATAAACAGGGTAACAAATCCACAAATTTCCCAAAACAACCACGTTGATGTTACCTCTGAGTTGTTTCACTTCCATAAAAAACAAACTATCCCTCACGTAGAACTTCCACGTCTTCATTACCTCTGAGTTGTTCTATGTACCCCTTCATGGTGTCTACTCCTATCACGTCCTTATTACTTATGAGTAGGAAGATTCCATCATCCTCATTACCTCTGAGTAAGTATGTTGGTTCTCTCTCGACTTATTATCCGTACCCAAGACCGGAGTATGCCAAGGATAGTAGGTCCACAAAAAGTCCCCCATTAGGGCAACTACTACAAGCAAAGAAGGGAGCGAATGTATTCTGTTTATTCAAAATCAGTTACATTCACATGACTACATTTCATGAGCAAGCCAAAAAGTTCTCCATCGCTTCATTCGGACAAAAAGAAAAAGACTACATTGATCTCCAAAAGAAGCGAAACATAAACTACAGCTAAAGACAGACAGAAATAACAAGACAAAAGACGGACATTTATGGGAACCCTAGTTGTGGGGATGCATATACCATTCCCTCAACCATCTTGCATATTAAGGTTCTAGTTGATTAAGATTCTAGTCCGGGACAGGAAGGTCAGAACTCCCAGTATTACTACCCTCAGACTGGGGCTCCTCCTTTACAGCAGCTTCAATGTTGGGAGTGTTTCCCTCCCCTATAGGCGCCAGCTCTTCTTTTTGTTTCTCTATTTTTGGTCTCACCTCCTCCTTAACGAATGATGACTCTTGTTTGATGAAAGGAGGCAGCATCTCCTCCTTCACAACGATCTCAATCTTCGGCAGGGATGCTGCAAGAATCAAGGATAAAAATGAGACAAAGTTAGAAGATAGCCAGGTGAAACCAACTTTGTGTTCCGGGGCTTATGCGGCACAGTTCAGATAAGCTTATGCGGCTCTAATCTGTTGGAGCTTGTGCGGCCCAGTACATCAGGAGCTCATGCGGTTCTATTTTAGTGAGACTTTATGCGGTTCAGTTTTTAAAGGTGCTTATGCGACCCAGTCATTCTCATGCGGCTCAAACATGGAGTATACCCTATACGGCTCGGACATGAGAAGTTCATGCGGCCCATACAACACATACGGCTTGTGCATAAAATATACAACAGAGCCATCTTTGTTAAAGGTTTTTGAAGCATACGATCCTCCACAAAAATTCTTACCAGCAATGGAAGGGTGGACGTCAGGATGAACTTCAGGCGCCGCAGTTGACGAAGAAGCCGCTCCCTTACCCTTCGCCGCAGAGGAAGCCTTGGAAGCTTTGGGGGCCATCGTTGATCGGTGATCGAGAGAGAAGACGACGGCAAGAAAAGCTTGAGCAAGAAAAGAAAGTAAAGGGTCCCTCTCTCCTAAAAACCCTATATTTATAGGCTGAAGGGGGGCGTGAGGATCAAAGGACGCTTCGCATGACGCACCGCCTAGAAAATAAGGTCGGCTCTTGGGTTTCCAAGCCCTGCATGCGCAAAAGATTAATCATAATCATTAAGGCAAAATCTAAATATTTAAAGCTGACTCTTGGGATCCTATCCCAAAAGACGGCTTCAAATCAAAACAAATCAAGAGTAATAATGAGACACCCACGTTGAACAGGACCATCATGCGGCTAAGAAGTCCATGCAGCCAGAGTGATCCATACGGCCAGAGCAGTCCATGCGGCCAGAGCGATCCATGCGGCCAGAGCGATCCATTCGGTCCGAGCGATCTATGCGGCCAGAACATCCTATGCGGCCAGAGAAGTCTATACGGCAGGAAGAGTTTATGCAGACATATCCATGCTTCTTATTCAAAGTATTTCAATTTTGCAAATTAAAAACTTTGAAGGGGGTCTTGTAGAAGCATGGAAAAATATTAAATAAAATCGTATGCGGTCAGGAAATCAGCCTCATACGGCTCATAGCTGAAAGAGCCTTCATGCGGCTAAAAAGGCTCGAGAGCTTCATGTGGCTCAAAAAGATGAAGGGAAAGCCACGTGGCCTCATGCAGCGGGCCATAAATGCTCTAAGTAGTTGGCTCATTAATTACCCTGACACAGTGGCAGCTCTGACAATGATGGATTGATAGCTCTGACATAAAGTAGAAATGATGACCCTCGACGTGCTCCTAGAGAGACGAAGAAACTCTTTACAGCTGGCACGATCTATTTTTAAAACTCTTTATGTGGCTCAATAGCAAGGACGTCTATGCGGCTCAGTTGCAAGGGTCTCTATGCGGCTCAATTGTAAGGGCCTTCATGCGGCTCAGTTGTAAGGGCCTCCATGCGGCCCAGACTAAAGGACGTCTATGCGGCTCAGTTGCAAGGGTCTCTATGCGGCACAGTCGCAAGGACCTTCATGCGGCTCAGTTGCGAGGGCCTCCATGCGGTCCAGACTAAAGGACGTCCATGCGGCTCAAATTAGAGGACGTCCATGCGGCTCAAATTAAAGGACGTCCATGCGGTTTAGAGTGAAGGACTTCCATGCGGCTAAGATCAAAGGACTCCCATGCGGTTCAAGGTCATGCTCATATTGCTTGCAACAGATGGAACACGTGGTAGGAATTAATTAAAGCCCAACAATTCAGTTTTTGGTGATCGACATAACAGGCAGTTGGGACACGTGGCAAGAGCTTGACCAAGATTTATTTACTCGAATTTGCTGATATCAACAAATTATCATGAGGCAGATTTATTGCAATCAATATTAACTGCCCATGCAGATTTGTTGCAATCAACATTAATTGCTCATGTAAATTTGGTGCAATCAATATTAACTGCCTAGATTTGTTACAAACAAGATTAACGGCCTAGATTAATTGCCAACAAAACAGGATCAAGGCAAATCGTAATCAATTCCTAACCGCCCACTTTTTAAGGAGCAATCATTGTAAACCCTACTTATCACACCCCACTCCTATAAATAGCAAGGTGCCATTCCCTTGCAAACAGGTGGACATAAAGAAAGACAGAGGCACACACAGAGAGAGCGGCGGCGCACAGGAGAATCTCCCCATATATCTTGAGAGCATTTCTTTATCAGAGTCAAGGCTACGTCCGATCGTCCAAGGAGTAAGGCAGAGTTGATAGCACTCTCCCGAGCCTCTACTGTCACCCCCCAGAATCAAAAATAAACAATTGTACTTAGATTGATGTACCTAGGTTTTCATTCCTAGGCTTTTTTGTATGAGCGAGTTTGTATTGTGAGTCTAAGTTCAGTCCTCCTATAAAACTGTTCTGTACTTTTATAATCAATGGCAAACAGATAGAGGTGGAAGGGATCATAGCAGAGGTGTTCTCTGTACCGTACCCTTGTACAGAGAAATCATCAAAAAATATCAGAATGTCATCTTCCTCGGACTCGGAAGGGGTGTTACCCCCTATGTTGGAAGCCGCATCGTCTTGGTGAGGGTGGTGGCCCTCAGGTAAGTCCATGTCTGTTGCGCAGTTCTGGGGGGCCTCTACCCCCTGTATGTGCTTTTGGTACACTAGGTTGTCATATATATTGAGGGGACTGCTACCCCTAGCATCATCTACTCTCAAGGAGGCCGAAGGTGCACCCCCGGGTGCTGGAAGCTTCTTTTTGGATCGAGTGCCTAAATAGACACCCCCTGTAGTTGTCGATAGGAACCCTCCAGATAAGGGTCTCCTTACAATAATGGTCGAGATTGTCGAACTGGAAGAGCATGTCTTCTTTTCTCCCTTGCCAGGAGAAACCTTTTGAGTTGAATTAAAGGAGGCAAAAAGAAACTCCTCGTCCCCCAAAATTTACACCTGTTTTTTGAGTTATTGTCGGACAGGCGCTGGCTGCTGCAGTCGTTGGAAAACTTACTGTCGACCTTCCGGTGCTACTGATTTGTTGCAGCAGCAGTTGATGATAACTTGGGTGCAACGACGTCCCGAGATGGACTCATTGCATGCCAACGCTGCCACCTTGCATTTGTGAGTAATCACCTCACGTAAGTCGGTAGCAAGCTGATATACTTTTCTACCAAACTTGTAGACTCGGGTATCCCGAGCGCACGGGTACTTAGGTATCATATTTGCTCCCTGATCCGTGGCTAGTAAAAGCACTTGCTCTGGATCGTTGAAGGGAGACTTTAAAGACCCATCCTGTCCGTTAGCCTTGGGGGACTGGACGTGGGTGGTTCTGTATAACTTTTCATCAGGAGCCCGTGTAACAGTCAACGGGGCCCGCTGACAATTAGCAACTTGGACAGTTGATTGGGCTTTTTGGGCTCGTACTGTCCTAGACTTCTTTGGCTTAGCACCCGAAGGCACAGAGTAGAAAGTGTCCATATTAATACATCCCACATTCTTAATGGGCCGTATGGCGTCGGGCCCGCATGAGAGACGGTTGAACACAGAGCTTCTGACAGGGCCGCATGAAATATCCAGTCTGAGGCTAGATTTGGCTGCCGTATGGGCTATCTTCTTGCGGCCAGAGCTGGCTGCCGCATGGGGTATCTTCTTGCGGCTAGAGCTGGCTGCCGCATAGGCCATCTTCCTACTGCCAGAGTTGGCTGCCGCATGGGCCATTGTAACTCCACTTTTTCTAATAATAAAATTTGGGTATTTCTCTATTACTTTTTACTAAATATTCTTAAAGTAAAATATCTTAAATTAATAATCTTCTATAATTAATTTTATTGATTCTTCTAAATAAACTTTTATTGGGTACTTTAAATTTATTAAGGTTTATTTTCTATATTTGGTTAATTAATTTTCCTAAATTTCTACTTAACTTATTTCTATTATTGATTTCCTAAACTATTTCTCTTGGGCCGCAAGCAGCCCAGCCCATCAACTCATCCATTATGGGTCGCGGGTTCTTGGATCCAACCCAATAACCCTTCACCCGATATCTATTAACCTATTATCAAATCATAACCGTTGGTTTTAAAAACCAACTCATTCATTCTTTCATTTTTTTAAGTTTTATTCTCCAACTTTCCTCTGCTGCAACGGACGACGTCGACGGAGTTGGCAGCGCCATACGGAGGAGGACCAAGATTCTAGAGGATTCTCTTTCATCTAGGTCGTTCATCCCTAACTGCCACTCTTATATCACCTGTTCGATTGTAACAACCTATTCTAACCACCGACTTCATCTCCACCGTCGGCGAGCGGCTATCGACGTGGCCGGCATCATCGTAGCCGTCAGATCGTAACCGTCTTCGCCCTCATCCGTCTATATAATGATCCCTAATCTCCTTATTCTCTATCCTACTTCTTGACCAGCGAAGCTTTGCCCAAATTTGGATCGATCCTCTAATTTTCTTGATCTCCAGAGTTGGCCATGGCGATCGAAGCTTCGATCTTCGCTTAGCAGTAGCGACGAGGCGGATGCACTCGTTTCTCGAAGTTCCAAGGCTCTAGCTATGGCGTCACAGCGTGCTGGTGACAGCACCGGTACAGTGGCGATCGACGTTACTCCCAAGTCGACGAATCGGAGTATGCAACAAATCTCGATCAGCAGCGGCAGAAGTCAAAGCGACGACGACGAGGACTCCTCCTTCATCAGTCAGCAAGTTCCCCTTCTCAAGTAAGAATTCAAGATCATCTTCTTCATTCGATCATTCCTGGAAATCCTTGACTGAGTTGTGTGATGGCAGTACTCGATCAATCGAACATGTTCCTTTGAATTTTTCGGTTGGGATCTTTTGGTTCTAGTATTTCTTCAATACTTTCTTTGATTTAATGATCGAAGATTTTAAGATGAATTATCCTAGTTTAATTCCTATTCTTGCACCTAATGTGTTCGACAAATTGCTCCAATCAGTATTCTTGCTACCTGGACTCGATTAAAGCAGTTTGGACACAGACGAGGGAGTGTATCGGACATCGAAGACACAGTCAGGACCATTCTCAAACACAGGTATAGGCTGTATCTCCTTGTCGAACTTTGGTTTGTTGTGTGGACATGATCCCGTGTCCAGGAAGAAACTGCAGACACGAGTCTTGATGGACACTGACAGTAGTTAGGGGATTGGTATCAGAGTTATGCATTATGGAGGGATCGGTTTGGCACTTGGGGTTAGATTGGATTAATGGGCCTGTAGGCTAGCCGTTGGGATAATTTTGACTATGTATTTAGAGTAACAATTTGAATATCAGTAGAGGCTTAGTATATTGAATTTCAATAGAGAATATGATGAGCCCAGAGTAGACCTTAAACCATTTTAGCCTATTAGAATCTATATGTTTACTTTGAGTCAATGAATTGATTATTAATTGTGGCCTTGAGTTATGGATAGATTGTTGGCCAATTAGTAGCTATAGTGGGCTGCCTATTGGACTGGCCAGTGTATGGGCCCATAGCTCCTTGACTAAATTATAAAGTGAGCTATTATAGATTGGACCTTAGGTTGAGTAGATAGAAATTTGAAGGTTAGTGTATTAGATATTGTTTAGATATTATCTAGAAGAATTCTAAGTATAGATTTTTCTAATTATAGGTGAATTAGAAGACTTGGACAAAACTCTGAAATTAAGGCAAGTACATGTACTCAGTATTACTATCATTGCATTGATAGCACATACACATTGTCATCATGTCAATGTTTCACTTGTTCTTACTTTATTGCTTGTATCGTTTCTTGTGTCGGGTGGAGGACGTTCTAGAGACATGTGATTGACTAATATTGGACAAATATTGCCTGATAGCATACTCTGTATGCCTGATGTCCATTTTGTGCGTAACTAATAACATTGTCGTCAGACATGCCTGATTATTGCGTGACTGATAGCATTGTCGTCAGACATGCCTGATTATTGATTGACTGATAGCATATTCTATATGCCTGATTACATATTAGTCCCCACATGTTGATAACATCCAATTGTACATATACACGTAGCTAGTGCATGCTTATTGTTCATCTTGTTCTCTGTCTTTCAGTTATATTTTGATATACTGTTCTATTGGTCTTCATGGTAAGTTTTATTGAGTTATATTGTACTTTGCTCCTTTCCTGACTGGATCGTTGATGACAGGTGAGATGGATCTTTAGATTGTCATGACTAACATTGGTGCTCACATGTCATTGAGATATTAATTTCATGTATAGGGATTGATTGAGTGTATTTGATTATATATTATTGTTGTAGCATTTATCTTTTACCGACTTTGTGCCCGGACATTCATGTATAAGTTGTAATAATTGTATAGTGGATTGTTGTAATGGTTCGTATAGATTCCGAGATTAGATGCTGTGATGAGATTACTCTTGTTATTGATGACTAGACAGCTCACTACCGCTGTCAACGACAGTGTAGGCCGGGCATGCATCGGCCCGTACCCGACTATTCGGAAGCGGGGAGTGACAGCCATCTTTCTGCGACCAGAGTTGGCTGTCGTATGAGTTTTCTGCCTGTGGCCAGAGTTGGCTGTCGCATGGACAGACTGCCCATCTCTCTTATGCGGCTCCTTCTTTGTCCGTAAGGATTTCTCTTGTGCCTCCAAAAACTCAGCATCGTAGTGTTTTCTTCTGCTGGATTTAGGGACAGTGGGGTCCTCTGCGGTCGGAAGCAAAGCCGCAGGAGAGCTTTTGTCACCGTCTTAGGCTGCAGAAGGAGCTTCTTCGAGAACTTGGTCGGGGGCAACAGTTTTGTGCACCGACGTCCTTCGAGTTCTCTTTGGGTTGGTTCGCTTCTAAGACGGGCTGGCGCTCCCTTCAAAGAGCATTTCTTCGAAGGCTTGTTGGTCAAAACGAACCACAAGCATTTGCTACGTAGAGCCGAGCTTAGACGCGTCAGATTGCATCACCAGTTTCTCATCAGAGGAGAAGGATGTCCCCAGCAGAGTCGCCATCGTATTTGCCATTAAAAAAATCAAAAACAGGTATTACAGAAACACTGAAATTAATTGCAAACTCGCTTGTACAAAGAAAAGCCTAGAAAAAATCCTAGGAAAGAATCTAAGTACAATTGTTTAGTTTTAATTATGGGAGGTGACGGTAGAGGCTCGGGAAAGTGTTATCAACTCTGCCTTACTCCTTGGACTATCTGACGCAGTCCTTAGCTCTTGAAGAAATTGCTTTTCGAAGGTTGCCAGCCTTTTACAGGGGTGTGGCACCCTGCTATTTATAGTGGTTTATATGTTGAGCCGCATAGATGGCCTGTGGCCACGTGGCTAATTAGCACGTGAAAACCCGCTCTTTGGCCGCCATCTGTCGATTTGCTGGGATTTTGTTACAGCAAATCTGGGTAGTTAGGACTTAGTCAGCCTGCCACATGTCCTGTCGCAGGAATCATTTTTAGCCGCATGAGTCTCTCAGTTTTCGACCATGTAGGGCCGCATGAGACTCATGCGGCTTAAGTCGCAAACTTCCTTAGCCCACATATAGCTTAAGGATTTAAGCCAAATAGATTCTGTATTTTGGCCGCATAAAAGCTCATACGGCTTAGGTCACAGTCACCATTGGCCGCATGAAGTTCGGAGACTTTAGGGCCGCATATGTTTGAGCCGCATAATGTTCATACGGCTTAGGTGTCACTCCTTCTGGCCACATGAAAGCGTATGAACCCTGCTTTTGGTGACGTCTCATGTCTTATCTTTTTGTCAAAGTGTCAGAGCTGTCAGTTTTGACAGAACTTGTCAGCTTTATCAGACGAACTGATCCTCTTGGCCGCATATCTTTCTTCTGCAGCTGGTTGTCAACGGGCCGTATAAGGCATTGAATCTGTCATGCGCTTTCCTTTATGCAGACCTGTTTGGCCCAAAGTACATATGCGGCAATTTGTGATCCGCATGAACCCCATATTTTCTATGCTTCTACACCCGTCTATAAACGTACACTAAGTATCAACGTCCTACGTCATGCAATGCTAATCAAAATGAACAACAAGACAGAAAAGAATAATTTGTAATGAAGGCAAGGCACGCTTGCCAGTAACTGTTGTCTGCGGGTAGGCCTGACCAACTCCGGTGTCCTTGTCGATCCTTCCAAGCTCACCTATAATAATACATTATATTTAATATTCTATATCAACATACAATATATAAATTATACGTGTATCTACGTCTCCTAGTTGCCACAACGTTGTTACGACACTATATCTATTATATAAGTACTTATAAGTACCAAATTCTCTCATAAATACTTTACAGTTGTAACAAAATAATATATTTAAATTCTGGAAATTATCTATAAATACCTATATATTGCTACAATTATATTTTCAGTAGGGGGACTCTTTCACAAGAGGTTCTATGTCAATACCATATATGACTTCCTCAATTCGATCAATTAATTTAGTCCCAAAACAATAATTAAATAAAATTAATAAATTCTGTAAAAATCCCAAAAATTAGTTAAAATGGTATTTATAATGTTAAACCTTGCACAACATTAAGTTTAATATGAACTCATGGAGTTTTGACACTTTTGGACACAAGAAAAGCAAAAATTTTCAGAGTTCGGTGACACGGCAAATGTATTGAATTTTTAAAAATAGTAAACGGATGCAAAACCTAACTTTTGGATATGCATCGGAAAGGTATCGACGTCTAGATTTTGAATAAAAATATAAGAAGGTTAGAAACTGATCTTAGGAAGGTGAAATAGGGCTCACAACAGAATTTGATGGTTCTGGACATCCTGTCGTAGAATCGACGCCACGGGCAAACCGCTTGGAACTGTGTGAACCGACGATCAAAATTTGGAGTAGACACACAAAAATAATTCTCACATTGGTTTGGGAAGAAATGGATGAGAAAACGTGAGTGAAACATCATCTACAATTCGACTAACTTGCTGTGATATTTCAGACTTTGATTCGGTGGAGTTTCGGCCCAAGTAGCGCATCGTGCACCTCTCTAACGGCCGCAAGGTTGCTCCTACAGTTACTAGGGTGGAAGAGGATGTTGAGGGGGTTGCGTGAGTGGTGGTGGTGGTGCAAAAATCGAGGAAAAATTGGGTTTTGTGAAGCAAAGGGGGTCGGCTATGCGGGGGTCGGCCACAAGGTTTGCGGGTTGTGGCCGCGCGCAAGTAGGGGCTACGTGGGGTGTTGGCTGTTATAAAGAGAGAGGAATAGGTTAGGGTTTGGTTGGTATTTATATTATTAGGGCATGGGCTTTGGTTTGATCTAATTTGGATATGATTTGGTTCTCCAAATCATAATATTATTAATAGGTTTCCTATTTTGGTTAGATGTTTGACCAAGCCAAATATATAAGGGAATATTACATATGGCTGCAATTAAACCTCTAAAATTCCCTTAAATATATGTATACTTGGTTTTGGTACTCCTAGTTAGGCTCTAACTAGTAGGGTTGACTAGGTTAGGGTCCAAGTATCATTACTAGTCAAATTGGACCCGAAAATCAATTTAATGAGTCTCATGTGCCATTTGCAAATAAGTAGCACATGGAAACTTGATTGGATGGTACACCCTAGGCATGTGCATTGTAGATTCAAAATGGGTCAAAATCATATATTGGGTCATACAGTTTCGATCTATGTCAAGTCCCAAAATCAAATTGGAAGTTGGCTTAAAATTTATGTCAATGGCTCAAATAGGCCCAAGTTGGCCTGAAGTTGTGCGAAGTTAAAAGAATGTTGAAAATCAAAATTGGATGGGACATGATATATCAAATTGAAGGTGGACGAGTTTAGAATTTAAATATGGAACTAGATTTGAGAAAACAATATTTGTTGTGCTTCAAAAATCAAAGCTACAGTAAACTACTAACATAGTCATTATTGACTTTAATAAATTAAAATATCCATATAAAATAATTAAAAATAAGATCCAAAAATCAGGGGGCTTACAATACGGGGGAGAGGGAGATCTTGGAGGCCGACCGTAGATTCTGGATAGATTAGTTAGTTTCTTTTATTGTTTAGCAAATTTGTTCCCAAATAGTATTTTGTTGTATTATGGAATTTTGTAAATAAAATAATTATTGTGAATGAGCAATTAGATATGACTTTCTTGTATTTGAGATTAACATTGAGACCTAGATAGCGTACTAACGTCGATGCTGTGACATAGGTTGGAGTTGGCTACGAATTCATACTCGGTTATTCGAAAATGGGTCGTGACAGGTGTTAAGGGTTTTAAGGCCCGTCTCCAGGGTATCCATGATGTATGAGATCCAGAGCCGAAGCTTCTCCCTCTTCTTTATTTTCACTCCCTGTCATGTAAACAGGCATGACATGGGCTAAAGTCGATGGAACGGTTGATATTTCACTTTCAGCCTCGCTTTCTTGCGGGAAGGTCAACATCAAGTCTTCCTCCCCTAAATCCCAGAGTTGGCTACCCCCAACCGCATCGGTGTCAGTTCCCTGACAGATGTCCTCATCTTTGAATGAGGGATTATTGTGGATAATCAAGGTCTGACTACCCCCAGCTATTACTACCGATGCAGTCTTTACTTTTGATCGGGTATTCTGGTATACCCTGAAAGTAGGGACGATTGCTTTATTCCTTTGCGGTCGGCTCTTTGATAAAGTAGCTGATGCCGGAGGGTTATTGGTTTTTATATTTCTTCTGGGAGCAGGAGAACTGGAGATGATGTGGCACGAAGTGACCAAGAGTTTTTTCTCGTCTTCGATTGGCATTCTCTTTTCGAGACGACATCAGACGGGTACGACAGATTGCAGTCGCTAGAACATAGAGGGCTCGTTTGGATAAAGTTTTTGTATTCCTAGAAATAGGTTTTCAATTCCTTTTCCATGGGAAAGGAATTTAACATTTCCATACCCATGTTTGGTTAGGTTGGGAATAGATAGTTCAAAATTTTAAAAATTTTTATCTCCATGTTTGGTTTACAAAGGGATAGAAATATTAATTTATTTAATTTTCCTTTAATACCCTTTCATTAATTTTATGATAATTTACAAGTTTGGGATAGAAGTTGAAAATTTGAAAATAAAAAGAGGGTATAACCGTCCAAACAAAATAGCCAATCATCATTCCTAGGAAAGCAAATCTATTCCCAAGGGGGGCTTAGGAATAGCTTTACCAAGTCAATAGGAATAGCTTTTCCCCCTAAGCCCCTCCTATTCCCTCCTCATTCCCAATCCTAAACATACTAAACATGGGTAAGGAATTCAAAACCCATTCCTAAGCCATAAAAACTTGAACCAAATGCCCCAGACTGTCTTGGTGGTGGGGCCACAATTTTACAACAGCATCAGTTGATGGTGACCATAGCACAAGTATGTCCCGTGAGGGATACGTTGTGCATGGTAGTCATCTCTTCCGATCTACGTTTGTGAGTGATCATATTACTCGTATGAGGAGAGATTCACATTTACACCCTCTCCATGCGCATGGCAAAGCCAAGCTTCATGGTGTGTATGTGAGTGATGCGCTCCTATATCCAGTTCTAGTGCATAAAATATACCCGAATCATTGGTGGGAGAACATCATATATTGTGAGTCGAACCCACTTCATGCGTACAACCCACATGGCTGCATGGGTTTGACTCCACAAGATTTGCCCCTGACTTGGTTCCAGCGCATGAAATGCACCCAAGTGGGAGGGGGACTTTGTGAGTTGACCCATTCCGGATGCATAAGCATCTGAGTCAACTCTATACAGCTTACCATTAGCCGCGTGTATGACTTTCAGCGTACATTTCTGTTTTTCTGCTGGCTGTTTGCCATTGATTATAAAAGAACAGAACAGTTTATGGGAGGACTGGACTTTTACTTTACAATTACAAACTCGCTTGTACAGAAAAGAGCTTAAGAACAAAACCTGGGAAAAGCAATCTAAAGTACAATTATTTTATTTTTCTGGGGAGTGACGGTAAAGGCTTGGGAATGTGATATCAACTCTGCCTTACTCCTTGGACAATCGGACGTCGCTTTGACTCTGATAAAGAAATGCTCTTGCTGGGTGCTCTTTTTTCTATGCATTTCTCTGTGTCTCCGCCGCTCTCTGTCCTCAGGGTTTTGCAAGGGAATGGCACCTAACTATTTATAGGGCTTTGTGATAAGTAGGATGTGCAGTAATTATTCCTTGAAAAGTGGTCGATTAGGGATTTGGTTAAGATTAGTCTTGATCTTGTTTGTTGGAAGTTAATCTGGACTGTTAATGTTGATTGTAAAAATTTGGGTAGTTAATGTTGATTGCACCAAATCTGCATGGTTTGTTGGAAATCAATCTGGGCAGTTAATGTTGATTGTAATAAATCTGCATTGTTATGATTTATTGGTTGCTAAATCCGAGTGGATAAATCTTAGTCAATCTTCTGCCACGTGTCCCAACCGCCATAATGCTGAGAGCCGTATGAATGCGGGTGGATAAGTCTTAGTCGATGTTTTGTCACATGTCCCAACTGCCATTATACTGTGATCCGTATAGACGGGGCATCCTGGCAGAGCCGCATGAGTGTGGCCCGGACTACCGAGCCGCATGAAGGTGGCATCCGCATGAGAGTGACAGTCGCATAAGAGTGAACCCCAACTGAACCGCATAAGGGTGGCCCCCACAATCCGAGCCGCATGAGAGTGGCAGCCGCATGAGAGTGGCAGCCGCATGGGGGTGGCCTCCAACCGAACAGAATAAGGGTGGTCCCCACAATTCGAGCCGCATGAAAGTGGCAGTCGTATGGAGGTGGCCTCCAACTGAACCGTATAAGGGTGGCCCCCACAATCTGAGCCGCAAGAAAGTGACAGCCGCATGGGGGTGGCCTCCAACTGAACTACATAATGGTGGCCCCCACGATCCGAGCCGCATGAGAGTGGCAGTCGTATGAGGGTGGCAGCCGCATAAGGGTGAACCCTCAATCTGAATCGCATAAGGGTGGTCTAGGCGGTCCGCATAGAGAGCTTCTTTGGACTTTATGGATTGTGCCGGCTGTCTCAGAGATTTTCTCGTCTTTTGAGGAGCCTGACGCGTCTCTTCATTATGTCAGAGCCGTCGGAGCTGTCACTTTACGTCAGAGCATTAAATAGCCAGCTACAGAAAGTAACTATGGCCAGCTGTCATCGGCCTATTTTGAGCCGTATTAGGCCACGCGGCTCTTCCTGAGCCGCATAAAGTCCCTGAGCCGTATGCGGCTTTCTGGGTCTTTTCGAGCCGCATAAGATTCTTCGAGCTTTTGAGCCGCATGTTGAGTCTGGGCCTCATATGAATTATTATTCTTTTTCATGCTTCTACAAGACCCCTTCAAAGTTTTCAATTTTACAAAAATTAAAATACTTTGAATAAGAAGCATGCCCACGTAGTCGTATAGACTTCTCTGACCGCATAGGATTTTCTGGCCGCATGGATTACTCTGGCCGTATGGAATTCTCTAGCCGCATGGGCTGCTCTGGCCGCATGCAGCTCTGCCTGCCACGTAGGCGTCTCATTAATTGTCCTTGATTTGTTTTGATTTTGAAGCCATCTTTTGGGATAGGATCCCAAGAGTCAGCTTTAAATATTTGGATTCATTCTTAATGACTACGAGTAATCTTTTGCATGTGGGGGTAGAAATCCAAGAGTCGGTCTCCTCTCCTAGGCAGCACATGAACCGAAGCATCTACTGGTCTACGAGCCCCCCTATCCGCCTATAAATATGAGTGCTCTTCGAAGAGAAAGACTATTTACTTTCTTTTCTCTTCAATTATTCTTGCCCTAAGTCACCATCTTCTCTTCCTTCTCCGGTCATCAATGGCTCCCAAGACTTCCAAAGCTTCCTCTACGGCGAAGGGTAAAGGAGCGGCTTCCTCGTCGGCTGTGGCGCCCACAGTCCATCCTGATATTCACCCTGCCATTGCTGGTAAGGATGTTAAGAGGAATTGCATGAACTCCAAAACCCTAACCATCATGGCCACCCCATATGTTTTATACGCGGGCCTTCTTCGTCTTCAAATTTATTGTGCTGTACGTGTCGCATGTACATCTTATGTCCGAGCCGCATACGGTATGCCCATGTTCGAGCCGCATGAGAGTCGTCTCGTGGCCGTATAAGCACTGGACCGCATGAGGACCTACAGAACAAGGCCGCATAAGTCCCTCTGAACTGAGCCGTATGAACACCCACAAAACAGGGCCGCATAAGCTCCCTTTGAACTGAGTCGCATGAGGCCACGCTAAGCAGAACCGCATAAGCTCATTTGAATTGGGCCGCATGAGACTGCGCTAAGCAGAACCGCATAAGCTCATTTAAACTGAGCCGTATGAGGTCGCGCTAAACAGAACCGCATAAGCTCATTTGAACTGAGCCGCATGAGGCTGCACTAAATAGAACCGCATAAGCTCATTTGAACTGAGCCGCATGAGGCCGCGCTAAAGAGAACCGCATAATCTTATTTGAACTGAGCCGCATGAGGCCGCGCTAAACAAAGCCGCATAAGCTCATTTGAACTGAGCCGTATGTGGCCGCACCAAATCAGAGCCGCATAAGCTCTTCTAAACCGTGCCGCATGAACACTCGCTAAACCGAGTCGTATAAGCTCACTTGAACTTGGCCGTATGAGGCCTCGCCAAAATAGAGCCGCATAAGTCCAGAAGCACTAAGTGGTTTTACCTGGCCATCTTCTAACTTGTTTCCTTTGTCTTTTTTCAGTAAATCTGCCAGTCAATCTTGCGGGAGAGACCTTGTTGGGTTCAGCCCAATCTGATGTGGGTGTGCGGTTCGACCACATAGTCTAATATATGGTGAACCATCTTCCCAAAGACGAGCCTGTGGAGAGGCTGAATGCTATCAAGAACCTGTCCTTCTACTTTTTCTTTGCCATGATGAACTCGGGGCGATTGGAGCAAGAATTCCTGAAGCCTGCATTCCTCTTTGGGGATGCCTTGACTGTGAAGAACCCCCAAGTTCTAGATATATCCGAGAGTTGGAGCTTTACGTCTGACAGAATGGCGATTCATATTCCTCAGATGGAGCGTCATTTTTTGCTGTTGTGGTTTAACATGCTATCGATGGACAGAAAGATGGTGGACTCCTTAACTTCGAGCCAGTCGGAGATGTTTGTGGGTAACATCCATTATAACAGAAACTTGGGGTCAGTGTATGCGGGCAAGGTATCGGTCAGTTGCTACGTGATGGTGTTGGCCCCGAGGACCTTCTCGAATGTACATGGTCCCAATTTCAAGTTCTCTCAAGCTGACACTTTCCTGAACCAGCTTGCTCAGAAGGGGTCCTATCCCGTTGGCCGGTTGGCGCTGTTGAACTAGATAAACCCCATCCCTTCGTGGGCTAATTTGACCACATAGATTTTACGGAAGTATGAGACTCTCCTTCGTGAGATCGGCCCCTATCACGCCATTCGGGGCACCTGTCACGGTCTGCCTATGAATAAGATATTGTTTATGGCTCTCCTCAAGATGTACAACCGGCGGACGGGAACCTTCTTCACGTCTGGAGGGGAGATGGGACTCGCTCTCCACGAGATACATGCAGTTTCCAAGCTGCCCTGGGGGAAGAAGTCTTTAAAGTGTATACCCCGACGAACGAAGAGTTCAAGGATTTGGATCGGCGGTTCCCGGGCTTTGTTGCCGTATACCGAGAACTACTATGTCATCACAGCACCTGCCACCAGACATCCATCAAGAAGGACGGTAGCTCGGAAGGGAACCTTTCTCACACCCGGTCATGGCTCACACACCTTTTTATGCTAGGCGCCTCAGGCCAAGTTTCTCCTCGAAATCCTCAAACCCAGGAGGAAATACAGGACCTGGTGTTGAGTGCCAAGAGATCGAGGGCAGCGGGCGACAGGTTTGGAAGTAAAACTGACTACTTCAGTTATTTTTATCAGGGTACTCAGCAGCTGTCAGAGAAGGCACTCCTGGCAGGGTTCCTGATGGTGTGGTTGCGGAACTGCGTGGACTTGGGAGGGGCTGGTTCTATTGAGAGGATCAGCCGTAATTTTATCCTTCCTACTGTGAAGCTGGTCTTCGGGGCCAGACTAGCTCTTCTTTCGGCCATGGTGTGCAGCATACACCGTAGCTTCCGCGCCTTCTCATCTAAGGTCATCGCCCGTGACACGGTAAAGGACTTTGAACGCGTTGAACTGCCCTATCATTATCTGATGGGGTGGTTGTTGATGCACTATCGGTCTTTGATGAGGCCTGGCGCAGAAGACGGCGTTACGGCTGATGATGCTTTCATCTTCCAATATCACCATCAGTCCTGGGAGTGCAGCACTATGCCAGCCTGTCGGAGGACGCTGGCGAGAGTGGACGAAAATAACTTTTTTGTGTCAGTTCCTCGTTTTACCAATAAAAAAGTGAGGGGCGTACATATTGATAGTACTGGACCTCCTCACCTTTTGCCTGAGAAGATGCTCCTTTGGTTGCGTAACATCCGTCCTGCGCACCTAGTATACCGCAACCGCAACACTGTCTACTTGGAGCCTTACTTGTGCAGTAGGTTCTCCCGACAGTTTGGGTACAGTCAGCTACTCTTGGACAGTCCCAGCCCTTGCCTGGGTTTTGAAGGTAGCATCCTTGACGGCATCAGGGCCTGGCATTATTATGACATGGTTCACACCCGTACTAGCTTCTCAGTTCCTGATGCTGAGGTGCCAGGAGAGATTTTGTATTTGGCGGCTCTATACCATGTCGCGGCGAGCAAGCCTCATGTTGGCTTTGACCCAAGTACTAGCTTTATTGTTGGTACTGGCTTGGCGAAGAAGCCCCAGGGGTCCAAGGCGAGGAAGAAGCGGAAGAACCCAGTTGTTGTGTCGGACTCGGAGTCTGCCAATACGGATGAAGAGGATGATGAGCATGATCCTGATAACTCTCTCCCTCCTGTAGATGAGGTGGTGGCAGATCAGCCGCCTGTTGTTCCTGGTCCTTCGTGCAAGCGAAGTAGGCATGAGCCCGCCGTTGGCGGAAGAACTTACTCCGTGAAACGGACTGCGTCTAAGCCTCGCAGGCTGCCCATCAAGGAGAGAGGCGAGGATGACGTCGTTTCAGAGGTGAATTAAATTACAACCATCTTCTTCTTTAGCTCTTCTTTTGAATTATGACATAATCATTTTCTTTTCTTTGTAGGCGTCAGAAGAATCGGACTCTCAAGAACCGGCCTCTGTCTCTGAAGTTGACCCGGCCCTGACCACTTTGATTAGTGACGTGTGCGTCGAGATTATTTCTGTCGGGGTTCTTCCGGCGGCGGCTGAGGTTCCTTCAGTTGTCGACGTCCCACCCCAGGGTGGAATCTGAACCCTTCCCCGATACTGCTGAACCTCAGCCGGGTGACGCTGATCTAGTTGTATCTCCTTCCGGGGCATCTGGGGAGAAGAACCCGCTGAATTTGGCTCAGATGTTGCTGGTGAAGAGGCTATGGCGGCTATGAGCGAACCTCAGCTTCAACAACTTTCCCCTGGTAAGATAAGCCAAGTCTTGACTACTGAGGAGGTTTATCTGTTCGATCATCACATCCTTCGGTTTAAGCTGATTGATGGTCGCTCTTGACATACAGGTCCTGCTCCTTCACTGCCTACGACAGACATTGTCAGGGTAGAGTTTGCTAGAGAGAGTGTGTCTCCTCCCCCTCCATCTTACATTGAGGGACCTCCTGCTGAATCTAGTTCGGGAGAGCCGATGGCGGAACGACCGGGGCGGGGAGAAATGGCCTCCGTCCTCTCCTTTGTTCATGTGGCTCCGGGGGTCGACCTTTACGCCCTGCCGAGTCTCCAGACCATTCGGGCTGCGGATGAGGAATTAGCCGCTCTTCAAGCGTCTTTTCGCTCAGAACTTGTTTCTCTTGTGGCAGGGGCATCAAGTTTCGGTACATTTTCCTCGACACTGCCAGCTACTCTTTCTTTGACGCCATCTTCTACGGAAGTTTTGGATGAAGCGTCAACGGATGTGGTTGACAGTTTCTACCGCCACCTGAGGTAAGGAATTGAGGCTGCGGTGGAGAGGGGGACCTCTTTTGCCTTGGCCCGTCAATGCTTCCGGGGCCAGATTAAAATCCTTAGAACCCTCCCCGGCGGGACAGGGATAGTTGAGCTCGTAGAGCCCAAATTGCTAGAGGCTGATAAGCTTGTGCCCCAGCTTCAAGTGCTGCGGTAAGTTGATCTGTCTGCAGCAATAGATCAAGAGCGTGTCGTCCTCATAACTACCATGAAGAAGGTAAGGGTTGCTCAGGATATGGCCAAGCCGATTATAATGGGGGACCTCCGCCACCTGTCTCTGTAGTATGATCAGTTGAGCCGCAGGTGAGAGGATTGCATGGCTCGGGAAGCGGCCGCCTCCCGTAGGGTAATTGATACGAGAGAGTAGATCCTCAAACTTCAGAGAAAACTGACTTTCTTGGAGTCTGAGCTCGAGGCCGCCCGTACGGATAAGGAGCTGACTGTTCAGGAAGCCGACAAGGTCACTCGAGCTTCTGTTGGCTTGGAGCGTGCTTTGCAAAGGCTTGAAAAGGGCTGGCGGGCTCACGCGCATCTGGAGGATACGGAGCGGCTAACTCAGGAGGCCGAGCGCCGGGCCAAGCAGCGGTTTGAGCGGTCAACTGCCTTGCTGAGGGACCGTCTCAGAGAATTATGTTTCGCCGAACCATAGTCGACCTTTTTCTTTATTTATGTTCTTTCCTTTTTTGAGAGGGACGTGGTCCCAGAACATGTAGTACCTTTGACTTTCGAATAAAAGAGCATGTTTTATTTAATCCTTCATTTGTATTGCTTGTTGCATTTGTGATGTTATGATATTTGCCCCAATGGGGACTATTTGTGGACCTGTTACCCTTGGCATACCTTGGTTTTACGTTCGGATAAGAAGTTTTATAGGGATACTTAGAACGATTCCATAGTAAGGTGGCCATGGAAGCTCCTGGTATAGGGAAAAAGAATGCCATGGAGCAGCTGGGCTCCCGAGACATGATGAGAAATGAGGCGCATGTACGAGAAAACTTAGTACATCATTTGTGGTTAACAGAGGACATTTGTGGTCAACAGAGGACATTTGTGGGCCTATTATCCTTGGCGTACTCCGGTCTTGGGTACGGATAATAAGTCGAGAGAAAACCAACATACTTACTCAGAGGTAATGAGGATGTGGTAAGTATGAGGGTTTCTTCAATGGAGCCTTCCTACTTAGAGGTAATGAGAACGTGGCAGGAGTGGACTCCATGAAGGGTAGACAGAACAACTCAGAGGTAATATGGACGTGGAAGTTCTACGTGAGGGACGGTTTGTTTTTGATGGAAGTGAAACAACTCAGAGGTAACATCGACGTGGTTCTTTCGAGAAATTTGTGGATCTGTTACCGTTTTATGAACTGAAAGTGCGGGTAATAGATCATGAGGAAGATGCTCTTTTAGGAAGGAAGTTCAGAGGTATGATCATACATGACTTACTACCCAGAAGATGCGATATAGATTCATTTGGAGTGACCAGAGTGTAAGTTCAGCGGTACCTAAGGGCACATAACTTAACAGTCCGATAGATTTGGAGGATGTCGTTTAGACATAATACTTTTTCAGGAACTTGCCATTGACGGGCAACATGAGCAAGTCTCCATTTTGTTTTGCGAGACGGTAAGCACTATTGGAGAATACATCCTCGATAAAAAATGGGCCTTTCCACTTTGTCTAGAATTTGCCGACGGTCTTGTGAGTCATAACCATCGGCTTCCGAACTGCCAGAACGAGATCGCCCACTTGGAATGTTCTGAGTTTAACCTTTTTGTTGAAAGCTCCTGAGATACGTGTTTGATACAACTCGATTCGTTGTTGAGCTAACAGGCGCTTCTCATCTAAGGCCTCCAGTTCTTATAGCCGACGACGGTCATTATCATCCGTCGTCAATTGATAGGTGAGGGCAACGCAGAGCGAGGGAATTTGGGTCTCCAGTGGGAGAACTGCCTCACTTCCATACACCAGAGAGAATGGTGTGTTCCCGGTGGCCTTCCGGACTGTAGTACGGTACGCCCATAAGCATTCACCATGCTTTTCATTCCAATCGCGTTTGTTGGAAGACACGAACTTCTTGAGCAGCTTGATTATAGTTTTGTTGAACGCTTCTGCCAACCTATTCTCCGTCGGATTGTACGGTATTGAGGCAACATTCTGGATCCGATGTTTGTCGCAAAACCGATAGAAGGCATGGCTTACAAACTGCGGACCATTGTCGTGGATGATCCTTCGAGGCAGTACGAAGCGATAGATGACGTGATGCTTGAGGAATCTGATCACGTTTGATGTCTTTACTTCTGTAAGTGGGACTGCTTCCGCCCACTTGGAGAAGTAATTTGTAATTGCCAGTATGAAGCGGTGTCCTCTGGACGAAGGTGGAGTGATCGGACCGATGATGTCTATTCCCCATGCTTCGAATGGATAGGATGCCATCGTTGGATGTAAGAACTCGGATGGTTGATGGATGAAATCTGCATGGACTTGACAGGCTTTGCACTTTCTTGTATAGTCTACCGTATCTGCTACCATCGCAGGCCAGTAGTAGCCCATCCGACAAAGGCGGTCTTATAATTTCGGGCCAGGCTGATGGGCCTCGCAGACGCCGTCATGTGCTTCACGTACAGCTTTTTTGGCTTCTGTATTGGACAGACACCGAAGCAGTAATCCATCGTATGACCGCCGATACAGCATTTTCGTCTCCGTATCATAGAAGAATCTGAGGGAATGCCTTCTGATGGAAGTGGCTTCTTTTGGATTCTCCAGTAAGATGCCATAGACTACGAAGTCAATGAATGGTTGTCTCCAGTCTGGTGCTTCGTCGACTGTCAGAAAGGAGTAACTCTCAACATATTGAACATTGTTCTTAGGACAGACCAATTCACGGCCTATTACGCCAACCGAGTGGTGAACATGATTCAAAATCGCTAAGGAAGCGGCAAGGCCTGCTAGGGCATCGGCTTCAATGTTTTGGAGCCTGGGAACGTGTTCTATGAAGAACCCTTCCAAGGACAAGATAATATCAATCGCTATTTGGTGATAGGGGATCATGTCTTCATGACGAACTTCATATGAACCCCGAATCTGGTTAACGATTAGCTGTGAATTGCCATATGCTTCGAGGTGCTCTACCCCTAGTTCTTTTGCAAGTCGGAGGCCGATAACCAGAGCATTGTATTCTGCCACGTTGTTTGAACAAGGTTTCGTGAGGGAGTACGCCCAATTGATCACCAGCTCGGAGTGAAAAATCAGCACCACTCCGACTCCGACTACGATATTGCCTTTGGGCCCAGTTCTTGAAGCGCCATCGAAGAACATTTGCCAAATGGCATCATGGGAGACAACATTTGAATTGGCAACCTCGTTTGGGATCTCTTCGTATATTCTGGTTGACTCCAAACCTGGATGGGCTGCTAAAAAGTTCGCCAGAGCTTGACCTTTAACAGCCTTCTGCGGGACGATGATCATGTGGTAGGGAGATAATAAAATTGCCCAAGTACCGATGCGAGAGCTGAGTGCCCCTAGTTTGGTCATGAGGACCCTGAGAGGGTTGACTCGTGATATCACATGTATGGTTTGTCCCGTGACGTAGTGTCACGTCTTCTGAATGGCGAACACTAGAGCGAGGCACTCCTTTTCTACGACAGTGTATCGATGCTCAGGCCCTATCATCAATCGGTTGAGGTAGTAGATGGCTTGTTCGTGGCCTACATCATTGTTTTGTGCTAGTAGAGCACCGAGAGAATGCTCCATAGCTCGCACATAGAGCATGAATGGCTTTCCAGTAACCGGGGCCACCAGGACTAGAGGGTTCGATAGATATTCTTTGATGTTGTCGAAGGCACACTGGCAGTCTTCATCCTATACGAAGGAGATGCCTTTCTTCATGAGGTGCGTGAAGGGCTGACATCGTCCGGAGAGGTTAGAGATAAACCTCCTGATGAAAGCTAGCCTTCCTTGAAGGCCTCTGAGTTCACAAAGATTTCTTGGAGGACCCATCTCCAATCGACATGGATACCCTGGGAGGTAACGATAAAATCCAAAAACTTTCCGCTGGATACGCCCAAGAAGGATTTCGTGGGATTCATCTTTAAATTGTGCGCCCGCATCAGGTCGAACACTATCTTTAGATCATACAGATGATCTTCTTTGGAGCGGCTCTTGATGGCGATATCGTCGACATAACACTCCACTGTCTTGCATAAGTGATCTCTGAAGATAACGCACATGGCTCGTTGATAGGTGGTGCCAACATTCTTTAAGCCAAAAGGCATGACTGTGTAGCAGTATGTGCCAATCAGTGTTCGGAATGATGCATGCTTTTCGTCGTCAGAAAACATCTTGATTTGATTGTATCCTGAGAAGACATCCATGAATGACAAACGCTCGAAGCCACAAGTGTTGTCAATCATTATATCTGTAATAGGGAGGGAAAACTCATCCTTAGGACACGCCTCGTTCAGATTCCGGAAGTCGATGCAGATTCGGATCTTTCCATTCTTCTTGAGGACTGGTACTATATTGGCTACCCAGTCTAGATGTTGTTCCTCGCGAATGAAGCCGCTGGCTATCAGTTTGTTGACCTCGGCCTCGATAGAGTTCATGATTTCTGGGCGGAACCGTCGTTGCTGCTGCTTGATCGGCTTTGCGTCCGGACGAATATTGAGTTTGTGAAGTACAACCTCGGGATTTAGCCCTGGCATGTCTTCATAGCTCCAGGCAAACACATCAATATATTCTTTGACAAGTTGCAGTAGCGATTCTCGCTCTTCGTTTGTCAGACTTTTGCTAACAAAGATTGGTTTTGGAGAGGACTCATCGCCGAGGTCAACTTGCACGACCTCATCTTCGGTAGGAGGCTCTCTTTGTTTGAACCGTTTCTCCCATTGTGCGTCTAGCTGTTGGGCCCATGGCTCTAACTCAAGAAGTTCAGGAATGTCTTCATCTTCTTCGTAGGCTTCGGCGAATGCCATATTGACAGTCCAAGTCTTCCTAAGCATGTCCCCAATGCTAACATCCGAATCAGAAGTGGGTGAACCGGACGATTGAGAGTGCCATTCACATTCTTCATCTGAGCTCTCGGGGGTTGTCACAGGAGTAACATAACCTAGACCATGTCTGGTCTTGCTATAGTAATCCCGTGGCTTCCCAGCCGGGACTGGCAATTGTAAAGGTAATCGTCGGTCGGTGCCATAGTTCAGACCTAGTGTAGCCTCCATATCATACCCCTATTTTTGCATGAGGTACTTGGATCGAGAGCTATACAGATAAAGGGGCAGTCTCCCAGTGTAGGGTTCTAGATCGACTTCTTCTAGCCTGAAGGGCTGTGGATCGTTCTTTCGGCCAAAGATGATTGGATGATCCTCTCCTTCGATTATGAAGCAGGCGCCTTCCACAGGAGTAAGCTGGTTCGTGGTATAGACATTGGTTACTTGTGTGTGTAAGTTAGTGCCTATACCGTGTTCCATCGCATACATTACACGAAGCTTATCACGCTCGAGGTAGTTCAAAGATAACCCTTTATTGATGAAGTAAGGTATCTTTTCAGGAGGAATTACATCGTCAGCGGAAGGAACATCAGTGTATGCGACCACATACTTGGCCAGCTCTTTCTCCTCTTTAGCTACCTCCTGTATCAGTGAAGACTGGGAGGATGATTTGGGCAGCCTGATCATCAAGAGTTCCGTTGATAGGACAGGACGTGGAGTCGTCGGTGCGCTAGCGGTCCTCGGCTTGGTGCTGAATTGTTGGTTTGTCTCCAGCTCCAGTTCAGCAACCCCCTACGTTATTGAAGCTTGGAAAGACGATCTGGGGAGCTTGATCACAAAGGTTCTCGCTGGTGGGGCAGGACGTGGGGTTGGTGGCTCACTAACAATCTTCGGCTCCATGTTGGGCAGACACCTTATCCTTGGCAGACGGATGACCATTGGCTTATCAGGATAGTTTGTCTCTTCAGATTGTCGTTGACCGGCTCTTGACAGTCTCATTGTCGTTGGCTTCATAGTGGGTCTCGGCGCTTGGCCAGACCTTGGGAGTCGAATAGTCATTTGCTCCTTCTGTGCTGAGAGACTGATTGCATCCTTACGCAAAGTGGCTGTAAGGGGTACAGTTCTGCCTGGTTTACGGGCTTGGAGGTAGATCGTCAGAGGTTCTTCTGATCCCGTTGCCACCTCAGTTTGAGCTTGAGTATTTTTTTCGACAAGGTGCCTCTTCGACTTCTCGTACAAGTAGGAGTCCGAGTAGTAGGATTCAAGCCCTCTGAAAGGATCAATGTCAACAAATTCGATTCTTAAAAAGCCGTGTTTGTCGATGTACTTGAAGCACTGGTGTAACGTAGAAGGCACGATCATGTAGTCATGTATCAAAGGAGACCCGAAAAGAATATTATAGGAAGTGTCCGCGTTTATGACATAGCAGGTTACTTCTGACTGAAGGTCGCCGATTTGGCACTTCAAGCGAATCTTCCCGACCGGATAGCTCATGCCTGAATTGAAACCGCTGATGGCGGTGCTTGTAGGTGTTAGGCGATGCATAGGGATGCCCAGGAAGTGAGGCAGGCTCTTCGGGATGATGCTTATAGAATAACCGGGATCTATGTGCATCCGAACCACCTTTACGTTGCCGACGTATCCAGTATAATACAGCGGGTGATTACGCAGGTTGGTCTTAATGAGCATGTCCTGCTGAGTAAAGACAATATTGGGCATTGCTCCAGTAAAAGCACTGTCCTGAGGATCCTCTGTGGAGCTTTCTCCTGTGAGCTTAACTTGAGCTTGATAGGTGTCAGCGTTCTGAAGTGCGTCACTCAGCACGACGCGAACATCTTTGAAGAGCCTCAAGAGCTCATACAACGACAATTTGGCCGGTGTGTTGGCCAATTGTGCCAAGATGTCAAAGTTGTAAGGCCTCTCCTGTCCTTGAGGTATATCTTTTTGGAGCAGCGATTTGTCGAAGCGGGTCTCCTTCGGCCTAGGCTTGTCGGTCATCGGAGGCTGAGAGGGCCCTGGAGTATCAGCAGCAGCCGGCTGATGATCTTCAGCTGAGTTACTTAGTGGGGGTTGAGTTTGTGCATCGGATCGGGTAACGACAACTATCGTTTCTTCGACGTCGGTTGAGATTGTGCGGCAAGACTTGACTTTTCTACCCTTTTTCTTGCCAGTAGAGGATGATGCTGGCTGGGTTACTTCAGATACTAAGTCCTGGTGGACCCATATATCCTCCCCTCGCGATGTGGTGAGGGGTACCAGCCCAGCAGCCTGGTCTCGGGGAAGTGGAAGATTAGCGACCTCCATCTTCGCCCGGAGGATGGATACCACTCCATCTTGAGTCTTCGTCGGAGGGAAGCTGTCGAATTGGACAGACACCATGTTGGCCGCTACAGTTACCTCCTCGTAGTCAATGGCCAGAGCCTTAGAGTCGATCAGGTGTTGGATGTACCGCTTCAATTGGTAGCAGTCTTGTGTAGCATGGTGGACATAGCGATGGTAGTGGCAATACTTAGGGCTTTCTATCTCTGTAGGCCGAGGCTCACGTCTCGGCGGAGGGAGCTGAATCCTGTCTCCTTGTATGAGCATGTCAAGGATGGGTTTGACATGGCTGTCTTCGAAGGAGTAAGTCACCTGCGGCCGCTGCTTCTCTGTCGGCTTCGGTTCGGGCTTTAGGGCTGTGTCGGCCACCATAGCCTGTTTGCCCTTGTTGTCTCGATTGTTGGAGGGGTTACCACCATTGTTGCTGTTGGCATTAGGGCGTTTGCCCTTGTCGTCTCCCTCTATGATGTGTAATCCCAGTTGGCAACCTTTATTCAATTTGTCTTCTGCGCTAGTGGCGGTGATGATGAAAGTCTTCCAGTCCTTGAATTGACTCTCGTCCATCTAGAGGCTGATTATAGGAAGCAGCCTCTTTTGGCAGATTTTAATCAAGAAAGAATCTGGATTGCCAGAGGGCAATTTCATCGCGGTTTGGCAAAACCGCTCAATGTAGTTCCTTGTCAGCTCTTTCTCACCTTGAGCAACGTCCATGAGGGTGGACATTGTCACATCTTGTACAACCTTATAGAACCTTTCAAGGAACATATTTTTGAAGCCGGCGAAGGAATGAATGCAGTTGTCTGGCAAGTTGCGGTACCAGTCGTAGGCGACCCCTTCAAATGCTCCAGTGAACAACCGCGTAAGGATGACATCGTCATGAGGCCGGTTGTGACTTTGAAGTAGGTGATGTACCTGCTTGCAGATGTCTTCCCATCATATGGATTGATGTTGAATGGTTTATATCTTGGTGGGAAGGGAACATCTCTCCATACAGCTGGATACGGTTGTCGTATCCTGAGGTCCTGGCAGGTTTCTCGGGCGTGGAACATGGCCCGGAGCTCCTATACCTCTCGTCTTGCCTCCCTGGCCTCGTCTGCAGGGGTAGGAGCCGATATTGTGGGAGGGTTGTCGCCCGGGGTTGAGTTCGAGTCCGCATTGGCCGTGGAACCCAAGCTTGTCTGGCCAGGCGTCCTTCCTTGCAAAGTTGGTAGGGCCGCTTTGATCTCGTCCACGGATTTGACCAAGGTATAAAGTATGGCCTCGAGGGTGTCGATGCGTTGGCGATCACTGGGACAGTCTTGGTCATTGTTTGTCATGAACACCGTCCTCACATGAGGAGAGATGGAAGGAACGGTGGAAGATGTGCCCTCCGAATCATACCCTTGTACCGAAAAATCGTCGGGGTATGTAGGAATGTTCTCCTCTGGAAGTTGTGGCCGCATGGGTCTCCTTCATGCGGCTGGCAGTTGTGGCCGCATGAGCCTTATTCATGCGGCTGGCAGTTGTGGCTGCATGAGCCTTCTCCATGCGGCTGGCTTTTGTGGCCGCATGAGCCTTCTCTATGCGACGGGTGCCCTTACGTAGCTGCTTCTTTGACCGCATAGAGTCCTTCTTTGCCCCTGCAAGTCCAGCATCGTAGTGTTTTTCTCTGCCGGACTTGGGGACAGCAGATTCCTCTACGGTCTGAAGTGGGGCCGTATGAGAGTCTTCTCCGTCGTCTTGGACAGCAGAGAGCATTTCTTCCAGAGCTTGGAAAGGATCAAATGATTAGGCCTCCACTCCCTGCGGGCCTTCTTCGTGCGGGCTCGCTTCTGGACCGGGCCAGCGCTCCCGTCGGAGAGTATTTCTTCAAACGCCTGCTGGTCGAAGCGGACGACCATCATCTGTTGCGGGGAGCCGAGCTTGGAGGCGTCCGATTGCGTCACCAACTTCTCAGCCGTGGAGAAGTTAGTCCCCAGCAGAGTCGCCATCGTATTTGCCATTGATTATAAAAGAACAGAACAGTTTTATGGAAGGACTGGACTTTTACTTCATAACTACAAACTCGCTTGTACACAAGAGAGCCTAGGAACAAAACCTAGGAAAAGCAATCTAAAGTACAATTGTTTTGTTTTTCTGGGGGGTGACGGTAAAGGCTCGGGAAAGTGATATCAACTCTGCCTTACTCCTTGGACGATCGGACGTCGCTTCGACTCTGATGAAGAAATGCTCTTGTTGGGTGCTCTTTGCTCTATGCCTTTCTCTGTGTCTCCGCCGCTCTCTGTCCTCAGGATTTTGCAAGGGAATGGCACCTTGCTTTTATAGGACTTTGTGATAAGTAGGGTGTACAGTAATTGCACCTTAAAAAGTGGGCGGTTAGGGATTTGGTTAAGATTAGCCTTGATCTTGTTTGTTGGAAATTAATCTGGGCTGTTAATGTTGATTGTAACAAATCTGGACAGTTAAATTTGATTGCACCAAATATGCATTATTTGTTGGAAATCAATCTGGGTAGTTAATGTTGATTGTAATAAATCTACATTGTTATGATTTTTTGGTTGCTAAATTCGAGTGGATAAATCTGAGTCAATCTTCTGCCACGTGTCCCAACCGCCATTTTGTTGAGAGCCGTATGAACGCGGGTGGATAAGTCTTAGTCGATCTTCTGCCACGTGTCCCAACTGCCATTATACTATGATCCTCATTGACGGGGTGTCCTGGCAGAGCCGCATGAGTGTGGCCCCAAATATCGAGCCGCATGAAGGTGTCAGCCGCTTAAGTGTGACAACCACATAAGAGTGAACCCCAACTGAACCGCATAAGGGTGGCCCCCACAATCCGAGCCGCATGAGAGTCGCAACCACATGGGGGTGGCCTCCAACCGAACCACATAAGGGTGGCCTCCACAATCCGAGCCGCATGAAAGTGGCAGCCGCATGGGGGTGGCCTCCAACTGAACCGCATAAGGGTGGCACCCACAATCTGAGCCGTATAAAAGTGGTAGCCGCATGGGGGTGGCCTCCAACTGAACTGTATAAGGGTGGCCCCCACAATCTGAGCCGCATGAGAGTGGCAGCCGCATGAGGGTGGCAGCCGCATCAGGATGAACCCCCAATCTGAACCGCATAAGGGTGGTCTAGGCGGTCCGCATAGATAGCTTCTTTGGACTTTATGGATTGTGCCGGCTGTCTCATAGATTTTCTCGTCTTTTGAGGAGCCTGACGCGTCTCTTCATTTTATCAGGGCCGTCAGGGCTGTCACTTTACGTCAGAGCATTAAATGGCCAGCTACAGGAAGTAACTATGGCCAGCTGTCATCGGCCTATTTTGAGCCGCATGAGGCCATGTGGCTCTTCCTAAGCCGCATAAAGTCCCTGAGCCGCATGCGGCTTTCTGGGTCTTTTCGAGCCGCATAAGATTCTTTGAGCTTTTGAGCATGTTGAGTCTGGGCCGCATATGAATTATTATTCTTTTTATGCTTCTACACTGGCATAGAACATTAAGGCCGCATGGTCCGTGCTACCTTGGATTTTTTTGTACTAGCCCGCGAAGGCGCATAGTACTCAGAATCCAGCCTTTCTTTCCCTTGATGGTAAGTGATTCTGTCGAAGATAGAAGGTTTTCTCTGCACAGCAGAGCTCATGTGCGGGAATGTGGCTACACCTTTGTTCTTTCGGTGCATCCTCTTCGACTTGGACGAAGCAGGTTGGGAGTTGCAGTCAGCACTGCGCTTCACTGGCAGATGTGCTGCTCCAAAAGCAGTATTTTGCTTGCTAGTGGAGTTAGCAGGAAGGAGTGGCTGCGCCAGCACAGTTCCTTCAGTTTTGGTGCTCGGCACATCGCCTTTGGGCACCCAGACTTAGAGAGTATTCTTCGGCTTTGACAGCCACTTCAAAGGACTCAGACTGCCTTCAAAGATGAACTCCTCGTATGCTTTCTAATCGAAGCACACCACTAATGTCTTCTGGGAGGAGCCAAGTTTGTTATCGTCATATTGCGACAATACCTTCTCGTTGGAAGAGAAAGTTGTCCCCAGCAGAGTCGCCAGCTTGTTTGCCATTACAAAGTAATTGAGAACTTTTTGTATTAACAAACGAACATAATATAACTTGGATCCTTAGTAGGATCTTTCGAGTACACTTTTGTTTTTTCTAGGGAAGAGTGGCAATAGAGGATTGATTCTTTACTCCGTTGACGATCTGACGATAATCAAGAAGCGAATGCATGTCTTCAGTTGGACGGCGATTCGGCTCTCGTCAAGTAAGCTCTGACTCTCTGAATGTGTGATAAAATCCGGGGGGACTTGAATGAAAGAATGATCCTTCTATTTATAGGGGTTTGAATGATCCATTCATATGCACATGTGCGATGCGTGCATGAAAATTTCTGCACGTAGGAATGCTACGCGCTTGATTTTGTTAGGCGTAGGGGCACTACGTCTGGAAGCTCAAACTGAATCTGGTGTAACTGCACTGTTGGACTACGGATAAGCTGACAGGTGGTAGTTGTTGAGATTCATTTGTTACTGAGATCTTGGGTGGTTGGCACCCGTTTATGTGCAGAACTGGGTCAATGACATGTGGCGCATGCACATTGCTCAAAGATCTCGATCGATTTGAGAAATCATAGATTTGATGCTCCTGGGAGATCTGGCGCATGAGAAGATTTGGCGTATGGCCTCTGGGGCACATAGCAAGTCTGGATGTATGGCTTTAGAGGTGCATGCAAATGTTTTGTTCCGGACAGCCACATAGCAAGGCACAGATGTAACCGATAAACAAGTAATGATGGCGTCTCTTAGTTTTCTGTAAAAAACTGTCGACTTCAGTTTTTGAGACGTGGGTTGCTGAATTCCGACACTTTAACATTAAATGCTTTGATGGGTGAAGAGTTTCTTTAGGTGCATCATTTATGAAGTGCATGCACCGTAGAACAAATCGACTATGGGGCACATCATCCGAGGAGCGCATCAGTTGTAGGGCGCATCATCTTTCGTCAAAAATGTCGAGCATTTCGTAGCTCGAAATTAATGACTTTGACTTGGTTGAAATCGAGATGGTAGATTCATTGCCATTAATGCTAGGTTCATCGCATTAACTTCGGGGAGGCTGCCACTTGGCGCATGGGTTTGGTTCTGTCCTGGCCTATAAATAGATGTGTTTGTGGTGAAGAGAGTTTACTCCTTCTCATTTCCCATAACTTTTTATCGAGAATGAACTCAATCGATCCTCTTCTTTGGCGAGTTGGTATGTTGTGGGTTGCGGATCTCCTCGTTCAAAGAAGCTTCGATTTTGACTACGAACTCCATCAGAGAAATGAGACATGCCGAATTAGTTATGGGCAGAGCAGTTCGTGCTTGTATTCTTTACTGGCAGTGATCTTTCCTGAGATAAGAGTCGAGTGCCAAGATATTGATTACTGGGTTTGGATTAATTGTTAACCAACGTTCTGCTCAATAACTGCTTCATTCGAAAGCGATGCGCTTGAGCTAAGACGATGAAGTGATGCACCCCTGACGAGGAAGTGATTCACTTATGACGAGGAAGTGATTCTCTCGTGACAAGGAAGAGATGTGCCTGTGCTGAGACGTCAAAGTTATGTGCCTATCCGTAGAGTTTAGACTAGGCTGTAGTAGATGCTCTATATATAAAAAAAGCCATGTAATAGATTTTCATAATTAATAAAAATCTTTTTTTATGTGCTTTTATCTGCTGTCTTTTTGTGATGCTCCAAGATTGCTTAGTGTCTCTGGCGCATGTCTTTTGTAGCGCATAGGGATGCACCATATTTAGACTAAGTTGCTTGGTGCATGAATTTTTATGCTTCTACAAGAACCCCTTCAAAGTTTTTAAAACTTAGAAAAGTTTTTGAAATACTTTGAACAAGAAGCATGGGCTGTAGAACCTTTAAGCGCATGATATGTTTGTGCGCATGGCCATCTTTATGCATGAAAGCATTGGCGGATCTATTGATGATAACGCTTTAGTTCTCATGTCAGATTAATGATAATCTTTTTGAAGATTTGATGCCGCCTCATCACAAACTTCGAAGCGTCGGCTGCTGACTGTAGAAGCATGGAAAATAATAAAGAAAGATCCATGCGGCCAGGGAACCCCATGCGGCTCAGATAGCCCATGCGGCTCAAAGATTCATGCGGCACGAGGGACTATGCGGCTCAAGATGTTCCATGCGGCTCAGAAGAGAAGACACGTGGCTTGCAAACAGTTCTCCCCTCCGCCCTATACTGCATTAATTACTTTGACGGCTGACCGCTCTGACAAAACGACAGGCCTGACACAAAAAGGCAATTATGACTCTTTCATAATGACAGACTCCTAGGAAATCAAAGAAAATCTCTGGCACAACCCCCCGAGATCCAGAAAATGCCACGCAGCCTAGACATGTGGACAGTCATATGCGGCTCGAGCGGAGACTCCCCATGCGGCTCAGGCCGAAGTTGCCCTATGCTGCCCAGATCGAAACAGCCCTATGCGGCTCACAAGGATCATCTCCATACGGCTCACTACCCGTTATGTGGTCCAGATTATCATGCGGTTCGAAGATTCGGGGGCCACTCCCAATGCTGCCCTGACACATGGCCAGGCTTATGCGGCTCAAACTTTATGCGGTCCAATCCTTATGCGGCTCAGTGACTCCCAGGACACGTGTCATAAAGCCAATCAATTTCCCAGATTTACTGCAATCGAAGATTGGGTCAAATCCCAATAATCTGGGACAAGTGGCAGGAGAATGAATTAAATTTATTCATTCAGATTCGCAGACATCAGCAAATCATCAACATGGAGATTTATTCCAATCAGCATTAATTACTGATAGGATTTGGTGCAATCTACACTAAATGGCCCAGATTCATCACACTCAAGATTAATGGCCCAGATTGATCAATCAACAGGCCGCCGCCACTCTAAGGGACAATCATTGCAAACCCTAATGATTGCATTCCCTTCTTATAAATAGCAATGTGCCATTCCCTTGCAAAAGGACCCCTTTTCGAGATCATAGAGCACAAGAATACTTGGAGAGAAAAAAGCAGAGAGAGGGCAAAGAGAGCATTTCTTCAACGCCAAGCAATCTTCTCGAGCCAAGGCTGCATACCAATCGTCCAAGGAGTAAGGCAGAGCGGCCGTCGCTTTCCCGAGCCTCCATCGTCACTCCCCAGATTCTAAAATAAACAATTGTACTTAGACTGCTGTACCTAGGTTTTCGTCCCTAGGCTTTCTTTGTACAAGCGAGTTTGTAACATGAAGTAAAAGTCCAGTCCTCCGATAATTGTTCTGCTCTTTTATATTTCATGTCAAACACGATGGCGACTCTGTTAGGGAGAAACTTCTCCACGGCTGAGGAGTTGGTGACGCAGTCGGATGAAGCCAAGCTTGGCTCCACGCAACAGAAGATGGTCGTCCATTTCGACCAACAGGCATTTGAAGAGATGCTCTCTGAAGGAAGTGCCGGCCCGATCCAGAAGTGAACCCGCACAAAGAAAGCTCACTGCGAGTGGAGGCCAAAATCATTTGCTCCTCCACAAGCTCTGGACGGGGTACTCTCTGCTACCCAAGACGGCGAAGGCGACTTTCATGCGGCTCCACTTCGAGCTGTAGAGAACTCTGTTGTCCCCAAGTTCGACAGAGGAAAGCACTACGATGTTGGACTTGCAGGGACAAAGAGCGACTCTATGCGCCCCAAGAAGAAGCCGAGCACTCCTGTGGCCAAATCTGCCAACTACATGTAGGAGGCTCATGCTGGTGGATCTACCAGCCGCATGAAGAAAGTCTATGCGACCAGATCATCCAGCCGCATAAAGAAAACGCATGCGGCTGAGACTCCCAACCGCATGAAGAAAGCCTATGCAGCTACGTCTGCCAGCCGCATGAAGATTGTTGAGGATGGCAGCATGACGCCTAACCCGCGCGGCTCTGCCTTCGACCGCCTGTCTTATGGCCCTGATCTCTTGTGCTCCCAAGAAGATATGTCTGACTTTCTCCAGCATCACCTAGACTCTTCCTACTATGTGCCTTTACGCACTAGAGCGAAGAAGTCTAGGGCAGCGCGAGCTTGGCACGCTCGGTCCGCTGATCCTGTCTCTGGTCATCTGAGCATCCCGCATACCATTTTGCGGGCCTCAGATGGAAAGTTGTACAGAACCACTCGAGTCCAGCCCCCGGTGGCAAACGGACAGAGAAGTGCACAAAAGTCTCCCAAAATCCAGGGAGCAAGCATGGTCGATCCAGACCAGTCTGACTTGCGTGAGGCCATACTCCACAAAAGCAAGGAAAGAGAAGAAGCATCGGGGTCCAAAAAGTCCTCCTACGGACGCCACTGCACCCAAGTCATCGTCAACTGCTGCAGCAATAATGCGACGGTGCGAGAAGACCGGCGGTCCGTCTTTCAAAGACTGCAACAGTCGTCTTCAGAAGACGAGGTACTTTCCGTCGTCTCCTACAACTCCGCTCAGAAAGTCCCCGCTGATCGAAGAGGGAAGAAGACAAATGTTCCCAGCCCAAAGATCTCAACCACTGCGACTAAAAGACTGTCGTCTAAACGGGTGCCTACCACCGAAGTTTTCTAAGGTACTCGTTCTAAGACGAAATCTGCTACAATGGGAGATTCGCCGTCCACAGCGCAGGAGGTTGCTGGGACTGGGGGTAGCACCCCTCCGAGCCTCCACAATAATCCGATGTTCCAAGAAGACGAGTCAGGGGAGGAAACTCTTCCATCAGATTCAGCAAACCCTGACGTCCCCGAGAACGTCCACAACTCCCAAGACGAGGCGAACTCGGAGACTGGGGCTACTATTCCTTCCGAGTCTGAACCAGAAGAGAATATACCCACATACCCCGATGACTTCTCACTACAAGGACATCACAATATCCACCCTCATGGACGTCTTCCAAGTGGAGAAAGAGCTGACAAGAAACTATATCGAACGGTTTTGCCAAACCGCAATGAAGCTGCCGTCTGGAAATCCGGATTCCTCTTTGATTGAAATTTGCCAAAAGAGATTTCTCCCAACAATTAGTCTCTGGATGGGCGAAAGTCAATTCAAAGACTGGAAGACGTTCATCATCAGTGCCACAAGCGTCGAAGAACGATTGAAGAAGGCTCGCCGATTGGGATTGTACATCTCGGACGAAGAGAACAAGGGCAAGCATCCTAACACCAACAACGACAATGGGGGTAGTCCCTCCAACAATCGGGACAGCAGGGGTAAGCAGGCTATGGTGGCCGACACAGCACAGAAACCTGAGCTAAAGCCGGCAGACAAACAATGGCCGTAAATCACTTACTCCTTCGAAGACGGCCACGTCAAGCCCATCTTGGACATGCTCATACAAGGAGACAGAATTTAGCTTCCCCCACCAAGACGGGAACTGCGACAAGCAGACATAGAGAACCCAAAGTACTGCCATTACCACCGCTACGTCAACCATGCCACACACGACTGCTACCAGCTAAAACGGTACATCCAAAACCTTATCGATTCGAACACTCTGGCCATCGATTTTGAAGAGGTAACCGTGGCAGTCAATATGGTATCAGTACAATTTGGCAACTTCCCTCCGACGGAAACTCAAGACGGTGTGGTCCCCATCCCTCTGGCGATAATAGAGATTGCTAATCTTCTGCCTCTCCGAGATCAGGCTGCTAGTCTAGTGCCTCTCACCACATCACGAGGGGAGGTCATGTGGGTCCATCCAGACTTGGTATCTGAAGTGACTCAGTCCACACCATCTTTCATTTACAAAAAGAAGAGTGGAAAAGTCAGGTCCTGCCGCAAAATCTCGGCAGATATCGAAGAAGCTACAGCCATAGTCACGCGGTCTGGAGCACAATCCCAACCTGTGGCTGACAACCCGGCTGAAGATCACCATCCCGCTACAACTAATGCTCCGGGACCGGCTCATCCTCCGACGACCGAAAGCCTAGGCCGAAGGAGACTCGCTTTGACAAATTCCTCCGAAAAGAGATACCACAGGGGCTGGAGAGGCCCTACAACTTCGACATCTTAGTGCAATTGGCCAACACACCGGCCAAGTTGTCATTATACGAGCTTCTGAGACTCTCCAAGGATGTTCGTGCGGCTTTGAGCGATGTACTCCAAAATGTCGACGCATACCTGGCTCAGGTCAACCTCACGGAAGAGAACCCGCCTGCAGATCTCCAAGCCAGCGCTTGTACGGGAGCAATGCCCAGCATTGTCTTCACTCCGCAGGATATGCTCATCAAAACCAACCTGTATGATCGCCCGCTATACTACACTGGATACATCGGCGACGTAAAGGTGGATCGGATGCACATTGATCCTGGCTCTTCCATAAGCATTATCCCGAAGGGTATGCTACATCATCTCCGCATCCCGATGCATCGTCTAACGCCTACAAGCACCGCCATCAGCGGTTTCAATTCGGGCAAGAGCTACCCAATTGGGAAGATTCGTCTGAAGTGTTAGATTGGCGATCTCCAATTAGAAGTCATCTGCTACGTCATAGATGCAGACACTTCTTACAACATCCTCTTGGGGCGCCCATGGATATACGATTATATGATCTTGCCTTCCACGCTGCACCAGTGCTTCAAATATGTCGACAAACACGGCTTCGTGAGGACAGAATTTGCTGATATTGATCCCTTCAAAGTGGTCGAATCCTACTACTCAGACTCCTGCCTATACGAGAAGTCGAAGAGGCACCTTGGTGCAGGAGATGGGCAAACTCGTACCGAGACGGCCACAGGATCAGACGAACCTCTGACGATCCACCTCCAAGCTCGCAAACCTGGCAAGTTCGCACCCCTTACAGCCACTCTGCGTAAGGACGCAATCAGCCTCTCGGCACAAGAAGAGCAAATAATAATTCGGCTGCCAAGGTCTGGCCAAGTGCCAAGACCCACAACGGAGCCACTGACAATCAGGCTACCGAGAGTCGGCCAGCCGCAAACGGAGAAGCTCAATCCCTCCAATAAGCCAATGACAATACGTCTTCCTAAGAAGAATCGTCACCCCGATACAAAGTCTGGAGCTTCTAGCGAGCCAACAACTCCCCGCCCAGCACCGAGCACCAAACTATATGTGGTTAGTGCGCCAACAACCCCACGTTCTGCTCCACCCATGGAGCCCCTGATAATCAAGTTGCCCAAGTCATCCTCTCAGTCTGTATTTACACAGGGGGTGGCCGAAGAAGAGTCGGAGCTGGCCAAGTATGTGGCTTCTCACACTGAGACTTGCTCATGTTGCCCGTCAACGACAAGTTTCTGAAGAAATATTATGTCTAAACGACATTCTCCAGATCATTGAGTCATGTGCCCGCTGGTATCGCTGAACTCACCCTCACAATTTTCCAGATTATCGAGTCATGTGCCCGCTGGTACCGCTGAACTCACCCTCACAATTTTCTAGATTTTCGAGTCACGTACTCGCTGGTACCGCTGAACTCACACTCACCATTCACCAGATTTTTGAGTCATGTACCCTCTCGTGCCGCTGAACTCACATCTATAACATCCCAGATTATCGAGTCATATACCCGCTGGTGCCACTGAACTCACACTTTCACAATATCGAGTCATGTACCCACTGGTGCCTTTGAACTCACATCCCGGTCACTCTTTCAGATAGTAAGTCATGTACGATCATACCTCTGAACTTTCTTCCTGGAAGAGATCCTCCCTCATGATCTAATACCCGTACTCCCAATGCACAAAAAGGGTAATCGATCCACAAATTGCCAAAACGGCCATGTCCTCATTACCTCTGAGTCGTTTTACTTCCGCCAAAAACAAATCACCCCCTACGTAGAACTTCCATGTCCTCATTACCTCTGAGTCATTCTATGTACCCCCTTTTCATTGAGCCCACTCCTGCCATGTCCTCATTACCTCTGAGTGGAAAGGCTCCGTAGAAGAAACCTTCATACTTGCCATGTCCTCATTACCTCTGAGCAAGTATGTCGATTCCCTTTCAACCTATTATCTGTACCCACAACCGGGGTACGACAAGGATAATTAGTCCACAAATGTCCTCTGTTGACCACAAATATCCTCCATGAATTCAATCCTGCCATGTCCTCATTACCTCTGAGTAGGAAGATTCTACGATAAAACCCTTATGCTTGCCATGTCCTCATTACCTCTGAGCAAATATGTTGGTACCCTTTCATCCTATTATCCGTATCCTAAGCCAGGGTACGCCAAGGATAATAGGCCCACAAATATCCTCTGCTAAGTTTCTTAGCACAAGCCCACCATCTCATCATGCCCCGGGAGCCCAGCTGCTCTACGGCATTCTTTTTCCCGATACCGAGTGCACCCATGACCACTTTGCCATGGTTGTTCTAGATATCCTAACCAAACTTGTTATCCGTACATAAAACTGAGGTATGCCATGGATGACGAGTCCACAAACAAGTCCCCCGTACGGGGCAAACACCACCATCATATCACAAGCACAACAAGCAATACGAATGAAGGGTAGAATGGAAAGTACTCTTTATTTGAAGGAAGAAAAAAGCATTACATGTTTCGGGACCACGTCCCTCTCAAAAAGGAAAAAGAAAAGAAAGGAAACAAAAGGAGAAAAGGCCGACTATAGTTCGGCACTACACAACTCCAAGAGGCGGTTTCTCACCAATGCAGTCCCCCGCTCAAGCCTCTTTTTAGCTCGGCGCTCGGCCTCTTGGGATAATTGCTCTGTGTCATTCAAATACATATACGCCTGTCAGTCGTTCTCTATCTTCTTCAGGGCAAGTTCTAGATTGGCAGAAGCCCTACTAAACTTGTCAGCCTCCCGAATGGCAATCTCTTTCTCAGTACGAGCAGCTTCGAGCTCGGACTCCAGAAAGGCCAGCTTTCTTTGGAGCTCTAGGATCTGTTCCCGGGTGTCGGTTACCCGGCAGGAGGCATCCGCTTCCCGAGTCGTGCAGTCTTCAGTTCGATGGCTCCATTGATCGTACAACCGAGTCAGATCCCGGCGGTCCTTCAATATAGCCGGCTTGAGCGACTCCCGGGCAATTATCACCTTTTCCACTGCGGTAACAAGGAAATTGTGCTCTTGGTTTATCGCTGCGGGTAAATCAGCTTGCTGCAGCCTGCGAAACTGGGCCACGAGATGATCAGCCTCTAACAATTTAGGCTCCAGAAGCGCAGCCAGTTTCCCTCCACCAGGAAGTGCCCTAAGGATATTGATCTGGCCACCGGCACATTGACGTGCCAGAGTAAAGGGAGTCCCTCTTTCCACAGCTGCCTCGATCTCCCTCTTCAGGTGGCGGTGGAAACTGTCGACCACATCCTGGGACACTTCATCCAAAACCTCTGTAGAGGACGGCGTCAAAGGGAGTGTGGCAGACAGTACCGAAGGAGTAGCCTCAGAAGTTGCCGCTTCCGCCACCAAGGAAGCAAATTCCGTGCAGAAAGATGCTTGAATAGCGGCTAGCTCCTCTTCCGCCGCCCGTAGAGCCTGGATGCTCGGCAGGGCGGAAAGGTTAACCCCCGAAACTATATTCGCAGAAGAGGGCGCAAGAAGCATCGTCCCTTGTCCCAGCTGTACTGCTACCTGGGCTCCCAAACTCGACCCAGATGGAGGCCCCTCAATGCAAGGAGAAGGCACGTGCGCTTCCGTCAGATCCCCTCCGGTAGGGTCCGCCCCAGCAATGTCCGTCACCGGCAATAAAGGGTTGGGACCTGAACATCCAAAGCAACCATTAATCGACGTAACCCGAAGGATAGGATGATGGAGTAAATATGCTTATTCACAAGTTAAGGTTTGACATGTATTACCAGAGGAAGAGCATGGAGGCTGCGGTTCGTTCATAGCTGGCGTAGTTTTCCCACCCGCAGCTTCCAATCCGAATTTAACTGGTTTCTCTGTCACGGCCATCCCTGAAAGGGAGCTAGCCAGGACGGTGTCATCCTGTTGGAGTTCATATGTCTCAGGGACGGGCGCAGTAAAACCCCCAACCTCCTGAATTGAGGTCCCAGCAAGGTGAGACACCTCGACCGCCTCCGGAAGAACCCCGACAGCAATGATAGAAGTACACACATCACTGACCAAATGGGACAGGACCGGATCAACCTCGGCAATCGAGTCCTGTGAAGCGAACTCATCTGACGCCTATAAAGAGCAAAAGGAAAAAACGATTAGGCCATAACATAGAAGAAGAAAAAAAGAGGTAGTTGAAACTCAAATCACCTCAGAAACAACTTCAACATCATCAATAAATAGCCTGCGACATCTTACCGCAGCGTGCTGTGTGGAGTAGGTTCGGCCATCAGCGATAATCACGTACCTGCTTCGCTTACGCGAAGGGCCAGGCACAGCAGATGGTTGATCCTCCACCACCTCGTCAGACCAAGTAGGCGGCTGAACCGCCACCCTTTCATCTGGCATAATAGGGGCTGATTCCCAACTTCCTCGTTTGAAGAATGCGACGAGTCATCGGCGTCTTGTTCATCATCCTCCTCGTCCGCCATAGTAGACTCTGAGTCCGGCACAGGAACCCTGTTCGCCCCTCTCTTCCTCTTCTTGGATCCCTCTGGCTTCTCAGCCAAACTAGTGCCAGCAATGAAGCTAGTATTTATACCAAAGTCGACAGGAGGCTTGCTCGCTGCAACATGATAAAGAGTCGCTATGTACAAAATATCCCCTGCCGTCTTGGCATCGGAGACCGAGAAGCTGGCCCGGGTATAGACCGCATTGTAATAATGCCAAGCCCGGATGCCATCGAGTACGCTGCCCTCAAAGCTCAAGCAAGCGCTAGGACAATAAAGGAACAATTGACTATACCCGAATTGACGGGAAAATCTACTGGGCAGATAAGGCTCCAGGTATACGTTATTTCGGTATTGATATACCAGGTGCGCAGGGCGGATGTTGCGCAGCCAAAGAAGCATCTTCTCAGATAAAAGTTGGGGAGGATCAACGCCGTCAACATGTACTCCCCTCACTTCTCTAAGGGTAAATTGAGGAAGAGAGACAAAGAACTCAGGCCCGTCAACTCTCGCCAATGCCCTCCGACAGGCCGGCATGGTATCGTGCTCCCAAGGCTGTGTAGGTCCTAAAAAATCAAGTTGCACACATCAACAAAGTTATGAATATCAAGAAATGAATCTTTCAAATGAACTGCGTAGACATCAGTTTGCACAGCAAACAGATTGCGCATACTAGATTGCGCACACTCCCAAGCGCGTAGGCTGACGTGGCAAATCATCATCATTACCTGACACAAATCAAATCTTCTGACAGCTAGCAGCACGAAGAACGAGGCGACCATTCGTTTAATCGTGCAGCACGGCGCTCGAGGACAGCTGGCAGCACAATCCATGTTGGCGCAATTCATGTTGGCGCAATCTATGTTGGCGTAATCCATTCCCGCGTAGTCTAAGTCTGCGCAAACCAATGCCAGCGCAATTCAGGTTGCGCATTTTATCAACACAACTGACAAAGTACATGTGGCATTCATGCCATCAATTGCTCATTACGTGGCAACCGTCTATGCACGATCATGCGCATTTTAATCAAATGATGTCATGTGTCCAAGACAGTTGGCCTATGATCTAGCAACTGCCTGCGCAGTCCATTGTTGCGCAATCCAATTGCTGCGTAATCTATCATGCGCAGTCCAGAATAACTAAAAGTTAGTTATTTCTCAAAACTCTATAAATAGAGTTTCAAGTCTCCATTCGAGGGGATGAAGGATCAGAGAGAAATCAGAGATCAGAGATCAGACTTCAAAGTTCAGAGAGCTCAGGAGTTCTTGCCCAAGTGCTGCTGCATTCTTCCGAGGCTTTTGCCTTCAACTTCCGAGGCTTTTTGCCTTCAATTCTAGAGTTGTCTTCAACTTCAGAGGCTCCGTCTTCAAAAGTTCACATCGTCCAAGGGATAAAGCAATCGTCATCTAGATTGGATTTCTACAGTTGTACCATTCCCAGAATTCAAATTGTAATCTTTTACAAAGTTTGTATCAATAAAGTTCTACACTTTTGTTTTTGCAAACAAAATGACGACTCTGCTGGGGACGACTTTCTCCTCCGATGAGGAAGTGACAACTCAATGTGACGTAGCGTCTATCGAAAAGACGCAGAAGACACTGGTTGTGAAGATCAACCAGACAGCCTACGAGGCTATGATCAACTCCAAGACCACTCCTCGCACTGCAACCAATTCTGCCACAAGCAAAGTGCGCCCAGTGTGGGTCCCAAAGACTGCTGCGCAGTCCATTGATGCTACCAGCAAGACTTCTGCACAGTCTGCTATCAAGACTGCTGCACAGTCCAAAGCTTCTGTCATCAAGCCTGCTGCACAATCTGTCTCTGCTACTGCTGCGCAATCTGCTATTGCCAGTACACAGAAGACTTCATAAGCTGCCTTAGCCAAGTACAAGACTCCTATGTCCCTGGCACAATTGGCTGCCAATCTGTCTGCGCAGTCCAATGCTCCAACATCCAGAGTCCACCCTAAGCAATCTGTAGCAAGAACTCCTGATACGCAAACCACAGTTTCTGTGGCCAAAACCAGTACGCCATCCATTCATGCGCAAACTGCTCCTACGCAATCCAAGAGTGACAGCCTTTTCGCTAAATTCTCTTCTTCCCATAACAAGGAAAAAGGCTCTGCTCCTCTTCCCAAACATACTGTTGCTCCTGTGCAATCTACTGGGGGTAGTCCTTTGGCTATTCCTCTTCCTCTTCAAAATAAAAGAAAAGGCCCGTTGGTCTTTTCTCAAACTTCCTTGTCCTATGACTTGGAAGACAATAGAGGGAAACGCTCTTTAGCTAACCCTTCTTCACAAAACAAAGGAAAAGGCCCTTTTGTCTTTTCTCAATCTTCTTCAGTTTTTACCGAAGAAGATCAATCTGAACGTGCCTCGGCACCAATCGGTACTAGAACTCTTTCAAACAAGGATTCTTCTTTCCTTTATGACAAGAGAACTTGTACTGACCAAAAAGGTATTCTGCCTACCCCGATAGCAGAATTCCAGGACCTCCCAACTCTCAAAATTTCCCATTCCAGGTAGGGAAAACTGCTGGTGTCTCAAACAGAAACCCCTGGGGGTGAGTTTGCAGATCTAAGGACATATCTCAACAGACCCACTTCGGTGAAACGCAAACAGCCAATACCGAAGATCAAACATCATCAAAAACAAATCTCTAGGGCTAAAGATCCTGACACTTATGCCAATGAAGTGAGCACTTCCCTGTACACTCAAGGGACTAAACATTTGAAGAATCGGAATCATGTTCCAAACATTATCAAAGAACAGATCCCTCAGAGTTTTCCTCGTCCTGCTGGTGTTTCCGATCTCCGAGAACATCTCAGACAAAAACGAGACAATGTTTTAACACCTTCAGTTTAACCATCTGATCATCATTGCAACCACAAAGTCATCATCCAATGCTGTTGTCAAACAACAAAACGATCTGTCTTCGATCGTCTGACTTTTGTTAAATCTGAAGCTATGTCAGAAGAAGATGAAATCTTGTATGCTTCTATCAACATGACTTCCCGAGATACCAGGGGTAGAAGATGCTCTAAGCATGGCAAGCCTCGCAAGCCAAGCCAGCAGTATTTAGAATTACTCCAAGAATCTTCTGAATGAGTGTTTCGACATACCCGTTCTCGAAGCCGAGATACAATCGGTCAAAGGAATCTTCCTCAAAACCCTTCAGGTTATCTTCCTACTTCTCAGTCAGGAGATGACTCTTTCTTCGACTATGATGTATACAGCGAAAGATCTGAACAGACAGTGTCTTCCACTGTACCAAGAGAAGTGATAGCTTATGTTGTCACTGATGATCAAGATGCTTCAACTTTAGCAAATCAAGAACAAAAAATTGCTGCACTGGAAGACAAGCTAAAGACCATGGCTGAAATGGTCGCCAGTATGCATTCTATCATTGTGGCACAACATGCCACACCACCGACTGTACCTACTGCGAGTCCAGAGATCATAGCATCTTTAGTACCCGCCAATACTGGGCTGGGGGTAGTGTCTCCTCAAATGCCTCTTGTACAAGTACAAGTTCAAACTACACCTAGTCAGTCAGGAGCTGGGGGTAGTGCTTACAATGCTGTTCCTCCTCCTATCACTCTTACTCAACCTACTCCTTCTTCGTCATCTGAAGATGCCAATAAAGCTGTCAAACTCTTGCGAACTCAGTTCGAAGCCTTCAAAGAGAAAGACAACTTACAAAGATTGGGGATCAAGTAGCCTTATCCAGTTGAATAGAAAGAAGTTCCGTTCCCACCAAAGTACAATATCCCAACGATCTCTTTGTTTGATGGCAGTACTTTTCCTAGTCAGTTCATCAATCATTTTGAGGTAATGACCGTTCAACTCCAGCCAAATGACGGTCTTCTTACCAGAGTGTTCGTTTGTTGTTTAGCCGGCGTAGCATATGACTGGTACAGAAGTTTGTCCGATGGTTGTATCACTTCCTTCTCAGGTCTCAAACAAATCTTCCTGGAATGGTTCTATGAAGGATTCAACGACATGACTATGTCGGCTCTCAACAAAATCAAACAGAAACACAATGAAACTGCTGAGAGTTTCATCGAACGGTTCCGCCGTGAAGCCTTGAAGATGCCTTCCGGAACTCCAGCTGCTGTCACTATTGATACTTGTAAGGCAAATCTTTTGCCTATCATCAGTATGTGGACAGGATCTACCCAATTCCAAGATTGGCCCTCATTCATTGTCAATGCCAAAGCTGCAGAAGTGAGTGCCGAAAAGTTCAAGCAATTGGGGGTACAAATGTCTAATCCCGATCGAGATGAATACCAGACATCAGGTGGTGGCAACCGCCAGAACAACCGCAAAGAAAAGAGACTTTGAACATCAATCTGAACAAGAATAAAGAGTCTCTAGCTGTTAATGTAGCTCCGTCGACATCCACTTCCACTCCTTCTGCACCTTCACCGAAGGAACCTCGTCCGAAAGTAGAATATTCTTTCGACGAGAATGACACTGCAAGCATTTTTGATTGCTTACTCAAAAGCAACAAGATTCAGCACCCGAACCCAAAGAAACCTGATAAAGTCAGTAAGACAGATCATCCTAAATATTGTGTCTACCACAGGTTCATTGGACATCCTACTCGAGCATGCTATGTGTTCAAAGGCAAAATTCAAGAGCTTGTCAATGCTGGTGTCGTCACTTTGCAGCAAGATGAGAAGACTGTTACTGCAAACATGGTTTCGGTCCAGTTTGGTAACTTTCCTTCGCAGATGGTACAGCACGGTGTCATTCCTATTCCCAAAGCTACTCTTGAGATTGAGAATCTCCCGCCTCCATCAAGTGAAGGTCTTGTTCCCTTGTCTCTTGACAACGGTGAAATTATGTGGATCCATCCAGATCTTGTTTTCGAGTTCGAAGTTTCCTTTTCTTCTAAGAAGAAAGACCGCTCCAAAAGCAAAACAAAGATTTGCAACATGGTGTCTTTTGAACCCATAGTTGACGAAGAAATTCTGCAAGGCACCAGATCAGGGAAAGCCTATTTGAAAGATCATTCTGAAGCTCAAGAGGATCCTACCTCTTCTTCTGAACCTGTTCCAGTACAATCTACTTCCTCTGAAGAGATTCCTTCCACATCCTCACCAGTTGTAGTGCCTATTCCTTCCAGGCTGGTGGTCGCTGACAAAGGCAAGCAACAAGTCCACTTTGATAAGCCCCTGAAGAAATCATCTCCTACAGGACTTGAAAAGCCGTACAACTTTGATATATTGGCTCAACTAGCCAATACACCGGCTAGGCTGTCTATCTTCGAGCTCTTGCGCCTTTCCAAGGAGACTCGAGAAACTCTAAGTGAAGCACTGATGCAAGCTGAAACTTGCTTAACTCTTCTCAAAAAGCCAGAATCAGAACCAGTCTCTTACCGTCACTGTCATAGTGTCCTCCAAATATCACTTTCACTCAGAATGATATGCTACTGGAGGATAATAGACATGATCGTCCTCTCTACTATACAGGGTATGTTGATTCGATGAAAGTCGATCGTATCCTGATAGATCCAGGGTCTGTTCTCAGCATCATGCCAAAGACGATGCTAGACGCATTGAAGATACCAGTTCATAGTCTTTCAAGTACGATCACTACTATCTTGGGATTCAACCAAGAAAGGAGTGAACCTTTGGGCAAGATCCGCTTAAAACTTTAAATAGGCAATCTTCGCACAAAGGTGACCTTTTATATCATCGACAATCATGGTTGTTCTTACAACGCTCTTCTAGGAAGACCCTTCCTCCATGAACATAATGTTGTTCCATCAACTCTTCATTAATGCTTTAAATATGTTGATGACAAAGGAGAAGTTCACAAAGAAGTTGCAGATCTTTATCCTTTCAAGGGTGTTGAAGCATACTGCAATGACGCTCGAATGTATAAGGAAGAATTTATGAAAGTGGTATTGGCCATGGATACTGAAGAAGACCAAGAAGCAGTGCCCAAAGACACTCTTATTATACCTGTCAAAGGGCGTGTTTCCCATCCTCAGTCTTCTAAACCACTGGCTATTCACTTGCCGGTCCAGAGGCAATCTACTGATGATGATCAGGATAAAAGGGAGCTCACCTCTTCTGAGCCACTTGTTATCGACTTACGTCGTAACAAGGACAAAAAGCAGCTCACTTCTTCTAAGCCACTTGTTGTTGATTTAACTCATAACAAGGAAAAAAGGGAGCTCACCTCTTCTGAGCCACTTGTTATTGACCTTCGTCGTAACAAGCCTCCTCCACGTTCTTCTTCTTTCCCTCTTGTAATCAATCTGACCAAGCTTGCTAAGGCTAAAGGTCCTGCTGTAAATACAGATGTACAAATTAATAAAAAAGCATCTACTTTCCAGTATACTGATGTTATTTATCATACTAAATGCTATTTGGATATGTTAGATAGCTTTAAATCATTTACAATGGGAGTTATACAATCTCTTCAAACAGAAGTTTCATGTGAACACCCAAAAGATTCATATCGTATTGTTCCTGCCCGCAAGAAAGGCGAACGTCCAATACTTTTTAGTAAAAGACCGAAACAACAATTCAGTTATACGGATGATAGCAAAGTTAACGACACGGGTCATCTTCAATTCCGTCGTTACAGTCAACAATCAAAAGACATCGTCCGAAAGATGGGTTATGACTTTAAGAGCGGCCTCAACTACGGTAAGTGCAGAAAGACTCCTCTTCGTACCGCTGTTCCACAAGGAAAGTCAAAGATGTACTAAAACAGGACCAAAAGAGGTCTCGAATATGCTTCTCCTCCGATGTTATCCCCAGCAGGCTCTGAATCTGATAGCGATGAGCGTTCTAACTCATCTGATTCCAGATCATGGGATTCTGACACTAGCATTGGTGAAGTCCATCGTATGATCGTATCTTCTAATATGGTCTCCGCTGAACTTCCGGAAGGCTATGATGAGGATGTTGAAGAAAATCCTAAAACAGATCCTTGGGCTCAACAGATGGATAATCAATGGGTACTCCGATTTGAACAAAGAGAACCTCTTACCGAAGATCAACTAGTTCAAGTTGATGTCGGAGAAAGCGGGTCACCTCGTCCAATCTTTATTAGCAAGAATCTTCCAGAAGCAGATAAGCAAGAGCTGATTCTTCTCATTAAAGAATACATTGACGTCTTTGCTTGGAGTTACGAAGACATGCCAGGTTTAGACCCCAAAATTGCTACTCACAAACGGAACATTCTGTCTAATGCTAAACCAGTCAAACAGCAACAACGACGATTCAAGCCTGAAATGATGGACGCAATCGATGATGAAGTCAAGAAGCTTATCGCTTGTGGCTTTATTCGAGAAGAACAGCATCCCGATTGGGTAGCCAACGTTGTTCCAGTCCTGAAGAAAATCGGTAAGGTTCAAGTCTGTATTGATTTTCGGGATCTTAATGAAGCATGTCCGAAAGATGAATTTCCTCTCCCTATTACGGACGTCATGATTGACAATACCTGCGGGTTCGAGCGAATATCTTTTATGGATGGATTCTCTGGATACAATCAGATCAAGATGAATCCCGAAGATAAAAAAAACACATCTTTCCGCACTCCTCGGGGAGTCTATTGCTACACAGTGATGCCATTTGGTCTCAAGAACGCTGGTACAACTTACCAACGGGCCATGAGTACCATTTTCAGAGAACATCTTCATAAAATAGTCGAATGTTATATTGATGATATCGCTGTTAAAAGTCGTCTGAAAGAAGATCATATCCAAGATTTGAGAACAATCTTCAATCTCATGCGCCAACATCAGCTCAAGATGAATCCCACCAAGTCATTCTTGGGTATCTCTAGTGGTAAGTTTCTCGGCTTCGTCATTACCTCTAAAGGTATACACGTGGATCCCGAGAAGATCAAAGCCATTCAAGAGATGCGTCCTCCACGCAACCTAAAAGAGCTACGAGGATTCCAAGGTCGACTTGCGTACATAAGGAGATTCATTTCGAACTTGTCTGGACGCTGCAGACCATTCACTCAACTAATGAAGAAGGGTGTTTCTTTTATTTGGACTGAAGAATGTCAACAAGCATTCGATGACATCAAACGATATCTCATGAACCCACCAGTCTTGGTGCCACCAATCTCAGGTATTCCATTCTTGATGTACGTCCGGGCTATGGACCATTCATTGGATGCTTTACTCGCCCAAAAGAATAAATAGGGTCACGAACAGGCTATCTACTATCTCAGTCGTACTATGATTGGTGCTGAGCACCGTTATAGTCCGGTCGAAAAAGAATGTCTAGCTCTTATGTTCGCTGTTCAAAAGACAAGGCATTACATAATTGGACAAACTATTCATGTCATTTCCCGAGTTAATCCTCTTTGGGTACTCATGAAAAAGCCCAGTACACTCAATTCTCGGCTGACTACATGGGCCATTCTGCTAGCCTAATATGACATGGTGTATGTTCTCCAAAAGTCTGTCAAAGGTCAAGCATTGGCAGATTTCCTGGCGGCTCATCCCGTACCAGAAACATCTAAGCTTTACGATAAAATTCCAGATGTGACATTGGAAGTCAATATGATCTCTGAAGAATTTCCAACCGGGCGTCTATTCTTTGACGGAGCATCCAGAATCGGACCCAATGGTGCCATTATAGCAGGAGTCGGAGTTGTCCTCGTTTCTTCAGACGGATCAACTATTCAAAGAGCTTATTCTCTAGATGAATCCTGCTCCAATAATGTAGCAGAATACAATGCTCTACTCATCGGCCTTCAGTTAGCCAAGCAATTGGATATCGAATATCTCAAAGTCTACGGTGATTTTAAGCTGGTTGTCAACCAGGTTAGAGGAACTTATGAAGTCCGCCATCAAGATCTGGTACCTTACTTTGAAGCAGCGATCAACATGGTTACATCATTCAAAGCTTTCTTCATCGAATATGTACGCCGAGCTTGCAATACTGAAGCAGATGCTTTGGCCAATCTTGCAGCAGTCTTAACCATTCCCATCAGAAGACAACAAGTGGTGGTTATCTCTAATCGAGAATTGTTTTGTGTCAAAAATAATCGTAACATCGAGTTCAGTAATCTTGCTGAAGTTAATGTTATCAATGAAGATTGGAGAACTCCTTTCATCGACTTCATGGTTTACGACATACTCTCCGAAGATCTTAAGGAGGCTACAAGTATTCGTCGACAATTCCTACGATTCTACTACAATCAGACCACCAAGACTCTCTACCGGCGAACTTATGATGGCCTACTCTTGTACTGTCTAGCTGGTGATGAAGCAGAACATGTGTTACGTAAAGCTCACGACGGTGTCTGCGGAGCACATCAACCCAGTCCTAAACTACAGGATCGTATCCGACACATGGGTTACTATTGGCCTTCTATGGTATCTGATGCCATTGAATATGCAAGAAAATGTCGAGCTTGTCAAATCCATGCAGATTTCATTCATCAACCATCGGAATTTCTTCATTCGACTGCTGCCTCTTGGCCTTTCGAAGCTTGGGGCATGGATATTATTGGTCCCATCAATCCTCCTTCTTCCAGAGGACATCGGTTCATACTAGCAATAACCGACTACTTCTCTAAGTGGGCTGAAGCTATACCTTTGGCTGAAGTCAAGACCAGCAGTGTTATCAACTTCTTCAAATACCATGTCATTTATCGATTTGGTGTCCCTCGACGAATCATCCATGACAATGGACCGCAATTCATCAGCCAAAAATTCACAAGATTCTGTGATGATCACCGAATTGACAATGTCGCTTCGACAGCCTACAATCCTGCTGCTAATGGATTAGCTGAAGCTTTCAATAAAACCATTATCAAGCTCCTCAAAAAGTTTGTATCCACTAACAAATAGAATTGGAGTGAAAAGCTTGGCGAATGTCTTTGGGCCTACCGAACTACGGTCCGCAACCCTACAGGCTTTACACCTTTCTCTTTGGTGTATGGCTGTGAAGCAGTTCTTCCTCTCGAACTTCAAATCCCTTATTTAAGGATTGCCATTGCTAATGAGCTCACTACAGAGAACAACGACCTTTTCGACTTCAAGAATTGGAGGCACTCGACGAGAAGAGGTTAATGGCTCAGCAACATATTGAGTTATATCAAGCCCGCATCTCGAAGACTTTCAACCGCAAAGTTAAAGTCAGAGCCTTTCAACAAGGAGAACTTGTTCTAACAGTCAGACGTCCTATGACTATGACTCACATAAGCAAAGGCAAATTTGATGCGAAGTGGGAAGGTCCCTATGTTGTAAGCAAAGTCTTCTCAAATGGGGCCTATCAACTCTCAGAGCTCGACGGTCGAATTACAATGATGCCTATCAATGGCAAATTCCTTAAAAAGTACTATGTATAAATATAAATGGTTGTAAATCATCAGACAAGTCCAAGTTCATAAATAAAATTTTATTTCATCATGAATGATAGTACATGATATTAAGGGAGATCACTATCATCCTTCTTAACATTGGGACGCGGACCACTGCCGTCCTTCTCAAAGATACGGTCAGCAAAAGAGCCGAGAACCTCCTTGCTGGAACCCACGAGGAACTTGTAAGCAGCCAGCCTCATGGCCTCTTCTTCTTCAGTCTTTCCTGGTTCAAACAGGAAGTCCAGAATATCTCGCGGTGGTTTTGGTGCAGACGAACCTTCGCCTGCCCCTGCCTGTTTTGGTTGAACCAGTTCGGCCGGACGTTCTTCTTCGCCTTCTTCAAACTTCGGGGCGAGTTCAGTCTTCCTGGGTGCATCTTCAGACGACATTTTTTATGTTAGAAAAGTGGAAGTGCTCCTTTCTGCTAAATTTCTGTTCTATTTATAGACAGAGATTTTCCGAATAACAAAGCGACATATTCATCCGACGGTTCATCCGTTCATTCATATTCACCTGACGGTTCATCCGTTCACATTCATCCGACGGTTCATCCGTTCATTCATATTCACCTGACGGTTCACCCGTTCATTTATATTCACCCGTTCATCACATTCATCCGACGGTTCACCCGTTCATTACATTCATCTGACGGTTCACCCGTTCATCACATTCATCCGACGGTTCACCCGTTCACTACATTCATCTGACGGTTCACCCGTTCACTCCATTCATCCGACAGTTCGTCCGTTCATCATATTCATCTGACGGTTCACCCGTTTATCATATTCATCTTACGGTTCGCCCGTTCAGTCATTATCACTTGACGGTTCATCCATTCATCATCATCAGACGGTTTTATCCATTCATTTTGACGACTCATTTTCGTTCGTTTAATCATTCACATCAATAACTTATCATCCTTGATTAAGTTATCTATTGAAATAATAATATTCGATATATTCTGCCACGTCCATATTACCTCTGAGCAAATATAATGAATATAATTATTTTCCTACAAAATTCAGAAATATATCATGTCTTGCACCTCTGAATATATTTTCTATCTCTATTATATATATCTGAACAAGATATGCAACAAATAATGGAGCCACAGCAAAAATGTCTTTTATTAATCAAAATATGAGACATTACAAAAACACATGTACTACAAAAGACATAAAAATACAAAATATTCTACTAAGACGGAGGTGTTATCAGACTAGCAATCTGCTGCTTTAGAGTCTGCAGCCGTTCTTCATGAGTGGACATCACCCTCCTTCTGGCCTCTTCCATCTCGGTTTCTTTATTAAAAGCAGGCATAGTCACTATTCGGCGAGTAATCTCAGCATTATGAGTTGCTAAGTACTCATCCCTTTCTTGAATCAGAGCATTGAATTGTTGGGTTGCAAGTTGATGATCAGTAACTTCATCTTCTAACTCCTTCTGGAGACGAGCAATCTCTGCCCTCAGCTCAGCAGCTCTCTTCTCTTTTCTCTCAGCCATCCAGGTCATTGATTCTAGTTTAGATTGATACTCAGCAGATTTTGCAGAGAAAGCTTCCAAAAGGTTCTGGAGATTGACCCTTTCAATGTCAGCTGCCTAAGCCAGTTGTTCAAATTCTGCCTGCACTAGAGACTCCACGTCTCCTTGGTTGAGCTCTTTATAGTTTTTGATGGAAATCTCTAGCTCATTCAAAATATGATCCAGAAAAGTGGCCTGAGCCTCGTCACCTTGTTCTCGGATAGCCCTTACTAAAAGAGAGGTTGGACCTCTAACCATAAAGAAATCAGTACCCTCTTTTTCCATCATTCTATCTACTAGAGGTCCCAAAGATTCAAAAAAGCATCTGGTAAATGATTGGATCACAAGATTATTAATCGCTATAGCACCAGGAGTTGCAGCACTCCTGTTGATGACGAGGTCGCAGGATGTTCAATCTCTCGCATCTGGACAGCAGGCTCTTTGAATAAAGGAGCCAAAGTGGAGCTAGTTGCCCCTCCTAGTTGTTCCTCTGCAAAAGTAAAAATTGTTATTTTGCCTGTTGTTTGCTATTGTCTAAAAAGATTGAAGATGTAAACTGTCTTACCATGGTTGAGTCCAGCAATGAGCCTATCATCTGCTGGAATAGACTCTAGCCGAGCAGAAGTAGCTTCAGCCATAACAGCTTGGCTACTGCCCGCTTCAGAACCACAGGATAAATGATGACTGCTACTAATAATCACCGTCGTTATAGGCACTATGTCCGTGCACGTCGGAGGTGCTAGAGGAGTCTCAAGATCTGCAGGAAATACAAATAAAGACGTTAGCTATCAATCTATTTAAGAGGAGATTGCTAATTTCATTTTATACCTTGAGGATCAGTGGCGGGAGTTTCTTTCGAAGCTTTTTCATCTGCTGCTTTTTCTGGAGATATTTCTGCCTCAGCATCCTCTTCAGGATTTAAGGTATCAACGACGTTTTCTGGAGATGCTTCTACCTCAACTTCCTTGTTATGATATAAGGTATCATCGACAGCATTAGGAGATATATGCACTTCATCATCCCTTTCAAGATCTTGCATATATTCATCAATATTCTCGGACAAAGAGCTCTCCTCATCTTCACTTTCTTCTGGTATATTCCCGCTGGCAGTTGCAGCTTGGTCACCATAGTCCTCCAACGGGCTGTAGCTGCAATCTTCTAGAGCCGCAATCACTTCACGATCTTCCTCTTCACGGAGGGTCCTAGGAGTAGGAGGAAGTTGAGTCGTCTCCGCAGCAGGTGAAAGAGATCGTACAACATCTCGCCCTTCTTCCATGATACTTCCTCCTGGCTCTTCGGTCTCACTTTTCGGATCAGGATCTTTTCCTCTGCTCGATCTCTTCCCTATGTTCTGGATTAGGAGTCTTATTCCTAGGCTCTGAAATAGGAGTGGAAGATGGCAAAGTGAATCCCGCCGCAGCATCCACTACCATTGAAGACGGGGCTCGTCTAGAAGGAGAGACCATTTGATTTCTTCTTTGGGCCAGCTTCTTTCTTTTCAGAGGCCTCTCAGGGCTCTCTATATTTACAGTCTCGACTTGTCTTTGGACAGAGGTCGGTGTGGTAGCCTCTTCTTGCTGAATTGTCTCGGCCAGCTGCCGAGATTGAGATCTAGTGGTAATCTTTTCAGAAGAATGATCTAAGATTAGTTTCTTCTTTGCTGCCGGAGCAGGAGGCTCCTCTCATCTCCTCTTCTTGGCTGGAGATTTAGCCACCCTCAAAGAAATACGTAGTGGTGCGTTAACCTCTTGAGGGAACATACCGTCCCTTGAAGCTTCCAAGGGTGCATCTACTGGCTCATGCACTTCATCATTTCCTGGGAGTGACATGGCGATTCCTCCCCTCTTCAATCTTGTTGAAGATGCAAAGCTATCCGCGAGATTGAAATTTTTAGTAAAGGTGTTCGAAGATGTATAGAATACTGAGTATGTAAATAGCATCCGAGGGCCATGATTGCTGTTTACTGGCATCGAGAATGTTACTTTCGTATCTCGAGCATTATAATAAGCCCATGCTCGGGCCCCATCTATCAAAAAACCCTTTCCTTGAAGGCACGTGATAGCATTTCCCACATGAAATTGGTCGTACCCGAACTGCCGAGCAAATCGACTGGGGAGATATGGCTCTAAATAACATTCTTCTTCGAACCGATACACCAAATGGGACGGTCGAATTGTCTTCAACCACTCAAAAGCTGCACGGCTCAAAGGTTGCATCTTCGAGTCAATTATATTTGTCGGCATTTGTTCATATCCCGCAGGAGGAGGAGGAGTGCAACAAAAGTTCCATCCTTTGCTCAGGTTCAGAGCATATCTACAATCTCTCAGAGCAGTGAATTTCCACTTACTATGAGAGTATCTCCGCAAAAAGCTGCCGTCGACCGGTCCCATGCCGGGGTCTATCAAAATAGGATGGTAAAGGAGCAACCACCCAAATAGATATGTATACGGTAATTCCAATCGAGGAAATTCCTTTTCACCCTTAGATTTTAGCATCAGATCAACGTACAGACGAAGACCGACATTCAATTTATAAGTCATCGCTGACAAAAGATCCATCTTATAGCCGAAGACTAATATAACGGCGGCAAAAAGAACACCGTGATGGAAGCGGTCTACGGCACTGGATCCCGGGACTACAAACCGACGGAGCCAATACGTCAGAAACCCTGCTAATTGGGCTTCTTTTGACATAGATCTATATTCTACTCTCAAATAACTCTCGAGAGTATCGCCTTTCTTTAAAGGAGGACATTGATGATCATCCTTCATCTCTTCATTAAAATCGCCACTTTCTTCCATCAACTTCATCACTTCTGTGTTGCTCAATGGCTTAAAGAAGTCAGGATAGCATCTATCATGTTCCTTGGTCTTCGATTCTTTAATGTGGTTAAGGAACAGAAAAGGTAACCATTTTGAGGAATAGCAGGTGTTTGATGTAGCACTTTTGTAGAACAGAGAACAGATTTTATAATGACATAGCAGTTCTTCGAAGACTGCTACCATTTCTGCGTTCTCTTTCTGGAGTCTGTCCAATTCATCATTGGTTGGGGCAAATTCTTCATATGGGGCATCTCCCATTGGCAAGTAAGAGATGTACTGCATCTCATGAAGTGCAAGCCCGATTTCTCCGCCAGGAGTCATGAAGGTCCCTGTTCTATAATTGTACCTCTCTGCTAGTGCCAAGAACAGATGCGGGTTGGGAGCAAAACCATAGACAGTGGCATGTACTGCTTCGTACAAGTTGATTTGCTGAAGTTTGTTTTCAAACTTGGTCAGAATCCAGTTTGCTATGCAGTTCCATCTCTTAAAATCTGGATTCACCAATCCAATTAATCTGATGTCCTGCTCAGGATATCTTCCTTCAACTTTCGCAAACTCATTTGCGAATATTGGAGTTCTGACAAGCAATAACAAGGAAGAATTCTCCGGCGGAATACAACCGGGTTTCAAACCTCTTAACAAGACACTGTACCGTTCTGAGGAACTGTAGAACATGTCCTTCTTGTTCGGTCCCTTCTTCACAAAAATCCTTTCTAGACGGGCATCTTGGAAAGGAGTAAGGTTCCATCTTCCTCGGATAGCTCGCATGAGCATACCGGGATAAGGGGAGGCAGCGGGAAACATCTGGTATCGAGAATAACCTATCCGTATGATGAACAATCCTTTCTTCCATCCTTGGTCTCGGTTGAGAACTTTTCTCAAAAGCTTCGCCAAACAGGAATAATGGTTTCTTGTGAATGACAGCGTCTGCTGACTCCAGAGGTTGTCCATTCATCAAACATAGTAGAGTCTCATTATCTTGGGATATCAAAATAGCCTGACGGGAAGTTGGCAGATCATATTGAGGATAGTGCACATGAGATAGGTCCTCTTTGTATTCCGATTCTGAAAGGGTCCCTAGAAAGTTCTCATATTCTGGATCTTCTCTAGTATTAACTGCATCAGACAGAGAAAACAAAAATTCAGTATAAAGATAAAGAAAAGTCAAGGATGCTATCATCAGTTTGCGCAAACATCAGAATACGCAATATCAAATTGCGCAATATGAGATTGCGCAATAATCAAACTGCGCAAACAAACAGTCATCAGTTTGCGCTGACAGTCTTGCACAAATCAGCAAGTTGCGCTGACTTTTGTCAGCGCAGTTCAACCGATTGTGCAGAATGTTGTCCTTCATAAAAATGAAGAACGAACTGATTTGTGCAACCAGAACCCTAAAAAGGGTGGCGCAGTATGATCACATTCTAAAAAGAGATGGATTCTAAAGAACAGTGAGATCAAAACCCTAAAAAGAGTTTTGATTTGGTCATATACCTATCAGTGCGGGATGAGCAGTTTCGTGACGAGAAGCACGTTGCGCAGCCCTAGCCGATGACTCGGCGGGGGCCTTGCCCTTGGCAGCGGCGGAGGATCGTCGAGGAGCTATCGAGATCGACGGAGAAGAAAGGAAGAAAGAGCTCGGAAATTTTTCTCTCAAGTGCACGAAGAAAGCAATTAAAGAACACTTCGAAGGAATTGAAGAGCTATTTATAGTTTTTTAAATCGAAACGGCCGCCTTAGATTGCGCCTAAAAATAGGGATAATCCCTCAGATTGTGCAGACAGCTCACTACATGCGCAAATTGATTTCAATTTCAAAAATTCAAAGTATTTCAAAATTTTGAATAAATTCAACTTTCGAAAACTTTGAAGGGGGTCTTGTAGGTCCTAAAAAATCAAGTTGCACACATCAACAAAGTCATGAAGATCAAGAAATGAATCTTTCAAATAAACTGCACAGACATCAGTTTGTGCAGCAAACAAATTGCGCATACTAGATTGCGCACACTCCCAAGCGCAGGCTGACGTGGCAAATCATCATCATTACCTAATACAAATCAAATCTTCTGACAGTTGACAGCACGAAGAACGAGGCAACCATTCGTTTAATCGTGCAGCGCGGCGCTCGAGGACAGCTGGCAGCGCAATCCATGTTGGCGCAATTCATGTTGGCGCAATCTATGTTGGCGCAATCCATTCCCGTGCAGTCAAAGTCTGCGCAAACCAATGCCAGCGCAATTCAGGTTGCGAGTTTTATCAACACAACAGACAAAGTACATGTGGCATTCATGCCTTCAATTGCTCATTACGTGGCAACCGTCTATGCACGATCGTGCACATTTCAATCAAATGATGCCATGTGTCCAAGACAGTTGGCCCATTATCCAGTAACTGCCTACGCAGTCCATTGTTGCGTAATCCAATTGCTGCACAATCTATCATGCGCAGTCCAGAATAACTAAAAGTTAGTTATTTCTCAGAACTCTATAAATAGAGTTTCAAGTCTCCATTCGAGGGGATGAAGGATCAGAGAGAAATCAGAGATCAGAGATCTGACTTCAAAGTTCAGAGAGCTCAGGAGTTCTTGCCCAAGTGCTGCTGCATTCTTCCGAGGCTTTTGCCTTCAACTTTCGAGGCTTTTTGCCTTCAATTCCAGAGTTGTCTTCAACTTCAGAGGCTCCGTCTTCAAAAGTTTACATCGTCCAAGGGATAAAGCAATCGTCATCTAGATTGGATTCCTACAGTTGTACCATTCCCAGAATTCAAATTATAATCTTTTACAAAGTTTGTATCAATAAAGTTCTACACTTTTGTTTTTGCAAACAGGCTGATGACGGTATCGGAAAAGGAAGGCGTCATTAGCAGTAACATTTTCTTCAGTTCCTGGCCTTATCAACGACCGATAGTGCATTAATTACCACCCCATGAGGTAATGGTATAGAAGTTATATCCGCTTAAAACCCAGCGTCGTCTCACGAGCAATAACCTTAGACGAAAACGTACGGAGGCCGTGGTGTATACTACACACCATGGCCGGAAGAAGGGCCAATCTGATTTTGATGACCAGCTTCACCGTCGGGAGAATGAAGTGACGGCTGATCCTTTCAGTAGAACCCGCCCCTCCCGAGACTACGCAATTCCGTAGCCATATCATCAAAAACCCGGCCATGAGTGCTTTGTCAGACATCTCCCGGGTACCGTAGTAGAAATAACTGAAGGAGTCGGTGCGACTCCCCAACCTGTCACAGGTGGACCTCGACTTTTTGACCTTCAATATCATGTCCTTTACCTCCTCCGGGGTTTGAGGACCTCGAGACGAAACCCGACCGGAAGGACGTAACTTGAAAAGATACGCGACCCAGGTCGTGGTATGGAGGCGGTCCCTTCAGAGCTATTTTCTTTCTTGATAGTAGTCTGGTGGCAGATGCTATGATGGCACAGCAGTTCTCGGTACACAGCGATGAAACCAGGAAATCGTCGATCCAGGTCATCGAATTTCTCATTCGTCGGGGTATATACTTCAAAGGCCTCGCCTCCCCACGGCAGCTTAGAAACAACATGCATTTCATGGAGAGCAAGTCCTAACTCAACCCCGGGCGCGAAGAAAGTCCCCGTACGCCGGTTATACAGCTCCAAAAGGGCCATGAACAAAGGCTTGTTGACAGACAACCCGTAACAGGTGCCCCGGACGGTGTAGTAAAGGTCAATTTTCCGAAGGGATTCCCCATATTTCCTTAAGATCCATGAGGTAAGATTGGCCCATGTAGGAATGGGGTTTATCCAATTCAGCAGCGACAACCTGCCCACAGGATGAGACACCTTGTGAGCGAGCTGATTCAGAAATATATCAGCTCGAGTGAAAGTGAAGTTGGGACCAGTCACGTTTATAAAAGTACCAGGGAGCAGCCCCATTACACTCCGACTTACTGAATCCTTGCCCGCGCATGCTGAACTCGTACGCCTGTTATAGTGGATGTTGTCCACAAACATTCCCGATCGGGTGGGAGTCAGGGAGCCCACCATTGTCCTGTCCAACAGTACCATGTTAAACCATGAGAGGGGATAATACCTTTCCATCTCGGGGATATAGATCTCCACCCCGTCTACAGAAAAGTCCCAGTTCTCAGAAACATCCAGCAATCAAAAGTTCTTTATGGAAAAGGCATCCCCAAAGAGAAAAGCCGATTTCAGATATTCTTCGTCCAGTTTCCTCGAATTCATCATAGAACAAAGATAGTGGAAAGGCTGGTTGTTGATGACAGCCACCCTTTCCCTAGGTTCATTAGTGGGAAGCTGATCCGTTATATGTCGAATTAAGCCGTCGAACCGCACGCCCATGGCAAACTGAGCTGAACCTACAAGAAGCTCTCCTGCTGGGTTGGTTAGGAGGTTCACTGGAAAAGGACAAAAAGAAACAGGATTAAAAGATGGTTACTGAACTCAAGTTCCTACGAGCCTATGCGGCTCGGATCAAACGAAGCCCTATGCGACTCAATTTCAATTGGGCTCCAGGTGGTACGGCCCCAAGGGAGCTTATGTGGTTCGGCCAACACAGCCTCATGCGGCCCAAATCAGTCGGGAATTCCATATAACATTGGTTCGATAGCTTATGCGGATCAATTGAACATATGCGGTTCTAAGCAGAAGAGCTTTTACGGCGCTAAATGCTATGCGGATCAGTCTGTCAGAAGCATATGCGGCTCCGTTCAAAGGAGACTTCATGCGGCTTATATCCAGAGACTCAAATCCTTCTCATGCGGCTCAAACATAGGGCATCTCTTACGCGGCTCGGATATGAGAGGGTCATGCAGCCCATACAGCATATGCGGCTCTATCATAGTCGAACTTGGGTGAAGGCTTGTGCATAAATATGCAACAGAGCCATGGATTCTTAGGATTCAAAGTATCCAAATACAACCATTACCATTAAGAGCAGGATGGACATCAGGGTGTACTTCGGGCACGACGGCTGACGAGAAAGCCGCCTTCTTGCCCTTCGCAGCAGCAGAGGCGACCTTGGAGGATTTGGGGGCCATGACCAACGATCGGAGAAAGAAAATGAGGGAAGAAAAGCGAGACAGCAATAGTTGGAACGAAAGAGGAAGTAAAGAAGTCCCTCCGACTGAACCCATCCGTATTTATAAACAAGAGTAAGACGTTTCGATTCCCGTGCGTACACGAAGACCGACCCTATGGTTACCGAGGCGAGCCGCCAAAAATGAAGGCCAAACCCGTGGGATCCTGCACCAAAAAGTGGCCTTTAAAACTGACAGCAAATCAGCAGCATTTTAATGCAAAATATTACCATACGTGGCAATAATGACGTAGCAAAGAGCTATGCGGCTGAGACGCCCCTGCGGCTCGAAAGTCTCTGCTGCTAAGTCGGCCATGCGGCTGAAACAACTCTGCGGCTCGAAAGTTCATGCGGCTGACACTTCTATGCGGCCAAGACATCTATACAGCTAGGACCTCATATGCGGCTAGAAGAGCTTCCACACGGCCATGCTTCTTATTCAAAGTATTTCAATTTTACAAATTGAAAACTTTGAAGGGGGTCTTGTAGAAGCATGAAAAATAATAAAGAAAGATTCATGCGACCAGGGAACCCCATACGGCTCAGATAGCCCATGCGGCTCAAAGATTCATGCGGCACGAGGGACTATGCGGCTCAAGATGTTCCATACGGCTCAGAAGAGAAGACACGTGGCTTGCAAACAGTTCTCCCCTCCGCCCTATACTGTATTAATTACTTTGACGGCTGACCGCTCTGACAAAACGACAGGCCTGACACAAAGAGGCAATTATGACTCTGTCATAATGACAGACTCCTAGGAAATCAAAGAAAATCTCTGGCACAATCCCCCGAGATCCAGAAAACGCCATGCAGCCTAGACACGTGGACAGTCATATGCGGCTCGAGCGGAGACTCTCCATGCGGCTCAGGCCGAAGTTGCCCTATGCGGCCCAGATCGAAACAGCCCTATGCGGCTCACAAGGATCATCTCCATGCGGCTTACTACCCGTTATATGGTCCAGATTATCATACAGTTTGAAGATTCGGGGGCCACTCCCCAAGCTTCCCTGACACATGGCCAGGCTTATGCGGCTCAAACTTTATGCGGCTCAATCCTTTTGTGGCTCAGTGACTCCCAGGATACGTGTCATAAAGCTAATCAATTTCCTAGATTTACTGCAATCGAAGATTGGGTCAAATCCCAATAATCTGGGACACATGGCAGGAGAATAAATTAAATTTATTCATTCAGATTCGCAGACATCAGCAAATCATCATCATGGAGATTTATTCCAATCAACATTAATTACTGATAGGATTTGGTGCAATCTACACTAAATGGCCCAGATTCATCACACTCAAGATTAATGGCACAGATTGATCAATCAACAGGCCGCCGCCACTCTAAGGGGCAATCATTGCAAACCATAATGATTGCATTCCCTTCTTATAAATAGCAAGGTGCCATTCCCTTGCAAAAGGACCCCTTTTCGAGATCAAAGAGCACAAGAATACTTGGAGAGAAAAAAGCAGAGAGAGAGCAAAGAGACCATTTCTTCAACGCCAAGCAATCTTCTGGAGCTAAGGCTGCATACCGATCGTCCAAGGAGTAAGGCAGAGCGGCTGTCGCTTTCCCAAGCCTCCATCGTCACCCCCCAAAATCTAAAATAAACAATTGTACTTAGACTGCTGTACCTAGGTTTTCGTCCCTAGGCTTTCTTTGTACAAGCAAGTTTGTAACGTGAAGTAAAAGTCCAGTTCTGCGATAATTATTCTGCTCTTTTATATTTTATGGCAAACAATGACGTCACCCCTTATCGAGCATTTCGAGGCTCAAAATTAATGACTTTGACTTGGTTGAAATTGAGATTGCAGATTCATTACCATTAATGCTAGGTTCATCGCATTAACTTCGGGAAGGATGCCACTTTGCGCACGGGTTCGGTTCTGCCCTGGCCTATAAATAGATGTATTTGTGGTGAGGAGAGTTTGCTCGTTCTCATTTCACACAACTTTTCATCGAGAATGAACTCAATCGATCCTCCTTCTTAGCAAGTTGGTATGCTGTGGGTTACTGATCTCCTCGTTCAAAGAATCTTCAATTTTGATGACGAACTCCATCAGAGAACCGAGAAGTGCCGAGTTAGTTATGGACAGAGCAATTCGTGCTCGTATTCTTCACTGGCAGAGATCTTCCCTGAGATAAGAGTCGAGTGCCAAGATATCGATTACTGGGTTTGGATTGACTGTCAACACACATTCTGCTTAATAACTGCTTTATTTGGAAGCGATGCGCCTGAGCTAAGACGAGGAAGTGATGCATCCCTGACGAGGAAGTGATTCGCTAGTGACGAGGAAGTGATTCGCTCACGACAAGGAAGAGATGCCCCTGTGCTTGGATGTTAAAGTGATGTGCCTATCCGTAGAGTTTAGACTATGCTGTAGTAGACTCTTTATATAAATAAAAAGAAGTCATGTAATAGTTTTCATAATTAATAGAAATCTTCTTTTCATGCACTTTTATCTACTATCTTTTTGTGATGCGCCAAGATTGCTCAGCGTCTTTGGTGTATATCTTTTGTAGCGCATAGGGATGCGCCTTGTTTGGACTAAGTTGTCGGTTGCATTAATTTCCATGCTTCTACAGACTCGTATCATTTTTCTGGTCATGTGAGCCAAGTTTGGTCCGATTCTGAGAAGGTCGACCGAAATGTTATTTTGGCGGGCCTGCGACCCGATCCAATAGGCAAAATTATGCACAGCTCACCGGAATCTAACTTTGGACATAAGGTTGATTTCGTATCATCCTCGAATCTGTAGATAAATAACTTGATGACTTTAGAGACCATAGACATTGGTACACTTTTCGATATAAATCAGGTCCAATGGCAGACATCGATTTGACCCGAAATTACTATATTTCCCTTGTCCACAATTAGACTTATGGATAGGCGATCTTAAATATTTCTTTTATTCTAAACGCATGGTAATATATGTTTATGCATTCGAGGACATTTACGGAAGTTAGCATTCATTGCTTCCGTCATGACCTACACCCGCTTTTCGAACGCGAGCTCGTGAGCAAGCCAGCTACGTATAAAGTGGACTCCAGCCCAGCTCGAATACGTAAACGCTGTCAAAGCTATGGTATACTGCCAAATTATGGCAATACAACCTATATCTTAAATCCACAAGAGTAACATAAGCATGAATGAACAACTATGGGTCGTGGTCTGCAGTCCACTAGAATAATGTCCGATAAGACTCCAAAGAATATAACAAGAGTCTACAAACTAAATCAATAAATAGGATATCTCATGATAATGAAAGGAAAGCACGAGCTGGATAATAAATATGGTATCAATACCAGAATCTAGCAAGCAATATCGTAATCATCTGAAACCCACATGTGTCATAATCATCCGCCATCCAGAACTGCTAACTACTCTACGCAATAACTAACCTGAAGAGATCATCAGGTCCTCATGGGACATAGCAAGATACATAAAAATGTGCCTATCTAGCAGTTTAATCATGTATAAGAATATAATCAGGATAAAAATAGGAAACTAGATATAAGACTGACATGTGGCTACTGATAGGTAAATATGAACACGGATACGGGATCAACTATGCATAAATGAACTGCTGGAAGAACAGTAGATCAATGGAATACCAAACCCTCGCCCCGAGTGGACTCGCAGGTTTGAACTAATCACTAACCCTCGCCCCGAGTGTGGACTCACAGGTTAGTTCAAGACTATCACCCTCGCCCCGAATGTGGACTCGCAGGTGCAATCAATCAAGACAAATACCCTCGTCCCGAGTGTGCACTCATGGGTTAAGAAAATAAATCGAAAATAGCAGTTCAGTTACACATACTTGTTCTAAGACACGACTCAGCCGAGGCACAGGTGAGACAAAGTACAACTCATGTTAAGACACTGGTAAGGACAACTCTAGCATGAACTATAAAGTGAACCAGCCAGGTGTAACTACACTATCTAATCACGAAGCTGATATACATGCAAGACGATAATCTAATAAAACACGGAACGCAGGAAACATATAGATAAACTCACATCAACTGAAGAATAAGATGATAATATATGAAAACAAGAATAACTATAAGCATAAAAATAAACTGTAGAGGGAGGCAAGGTATCTTTCTTGGTGGTAGCACGAAGAACCAACAATATACCGTCAACTGGTAAGCCATAAAGTCAAAATCTCGCAACTGTCTCCGAAAGCTAAAATAGACATTGCCAACATTCTCAGAATAGTCAAATTAGATAGGATTGTCTGTCCTTAAGTCCAATTCTGGACACAGGGGCAAATCGGTCATTTCGGGCTAAAACGATGTCCACCGTTGGACCCGCTTTGCATCGAAAAGCGTGCCAGAGTCAATGGTCTCTAAAGTCATCAAACTATATGTTCACGAATCTGGTTTCATGATACAAACCCAACGATATGTCCAATTTTGGATTCCGGTAGGTCGTGCACAAAATCACCCGTTGAATCGGATCGTGGGGCCCACAAAACGGCGATCCGATCAACTGTCTCAGAATCGGACCAAACTTGGCATACATGACCAGAAAAATGATACGTCCTGTTAGCAAAAATTTTGTCTCGATCTGACGAACGTGCACAAAGTAATTGGGAAATTTGCAAAGAGGCCGATACGGCGAATTTCGACGGATACGCATCAAATTCGTCGCGCGCACGCAACCAATTTGAATTCCGTCAAAGCCCACACGTCCACGAAGCCGATACACACCTTTTGATGCATTCGGTTCACGATCACATCGCCCAGATTGGCGAAACGCACGTCGTATCGAAGGTTTTCATGATTTTCAAAACCTATTTTTCGTACTTTTTCTTGATTTTGGAACTGATATAAAACAGAATATAATCAATTAAAGTAAAAACTAAAAGTATGGTTTCCATCATGGTTAGGTTGTCTACAAACGTGTTTAAATGGATTTCGAAAATCCTAACTATTTTGTCCAAAATTATCCTTCCAAAACTTGGTTTGGGTTGGGTGTTGTCATGTTTTCATTTCTTTAAAAACTGGTTTTTCCTAATATTTCAACCTCGGATTTCTTGTGATCTGGTCACCTAGATCAAAAACTATTTCATAGGGGTTGAGGGCCTATATGTTGTGTTTGTAAAGTACTAATTAGTTTGGACATTGGCAGCGAGGTGAAGGAGAACCATACCTACAAAGTTGCGCTATTGCAACTTCTAATGCTGCGCTGCTGTCCTCTGTTCGCACGCTGTTGTCGACGTGGCCGACCGACGATGCCCCGGCAGTGGCACGAATGTGGCCGAGGGTGCGTGCGGTAGGTAGAGAATGGAGGAAGAGGCGTTAGGGTTAGGGTTTTGTTGTGTATCCACCCTTCTCTCCCTCTCGGCTCTCTCTATATATATATGATTATATATATAAACGGCTGTTAAGCCCTGGGGTTGGGTTTCCAATGACTTGGGGCTGCTGTTGGGGAATTTTTGGTGTGGGCCATTATTTGCATGCTGGTTTGGGCTTGGGATGGGCCGTGGGTTTGGGCCTCTTTTGTTTTCTTTGTTTTATTTGTTTTATTTGTTTTATTTATTCTTTTCTTTCCATTTATTTATAAATATGCGATGATTATATACACCCCAAATAATATATATAAATACAATCAAGATATTTTTTCACCATGTAACATATATATACAACCAAGATACATTATACATATATACAATCATCATATATAATTATTGATTTTAAATACTAAAATTTATAATAAAAATTATTGGGAATATGTATAAGGCACATCGTTTACCATTTATGAACATATTTATACACAAGTATATATTTTGCCTATGTAAATCCCCAAAGTCCAAATATCATTCTACGAGAGTGTTATCATATTTACAAGAATAGTAACCTAATAGCAAGAATATTTATGATATAAATTATACATATATAACAATCATTTCTAAGATTGTCTCCTAATCACAAGAATAAGATGCCAACATAACATACATCTAGATGGTCGTCGGAGCCGTCTACATGAGCTTGGGTTGGTTTGGGTCCAGTCCAGACTAGTTTGGTATAACCGAATTTCCTTAAAGTCAAAATATTGATAAATAACTAATTAAATTATTTATAGGGATTAACTCGCAACTTGGCCTAGTTTTCTTAGTTAGAACACACCTATGGCTCGGCATTCCCCTACCATGGCTAAACACTAGTCAAAGCACGCCACTGCACTAGTAGTGCCATGACTCCTAGTCGTGTTGTACTTCAAAACTCAACCATGGCTAAAGTCATCTACCGTAATAATTAATTAAATAATTATTTATAAAATTCTAAAAATTACCATTTAAATAAAATGAATAATAAAAAAGTATTTCAAAAATTTTTGGGAAGGGGAGCTACAAATCTACCCACCTTAAAAATAATTTTGTCCTCGAAATTCTAATTCATAATTATTACTTAAAATTCAAATGGAAGTCTACTATTACCTTAATCTCCTTAAATTTTAATTCCTCAAAAATAGTTTATATCCTCCTCTTAATCATTTTGTAACTTCATAAACTCTAGGGCTTCTACCCACCTTTGGTCACACTACTCCTCAAAATACGGTCACTAAAATCTTATAATCTTCTAACTAGTTGCTAACAATTCTACCAACAGACATCTAGGGCGTAGGGCATCTATAATCTCTCATATCTATAAACAACCAAATATTCAATAATCAGACAATATTATACTATAACTTAAGAATTTCTGATGAATTCTAGATAGCACGATCATTCGTCACCCCGGAATAGGAAGGGACGAGAATCAATGGTACGGGAGAACGAATATGGAGTTTCAAAGACGGAAGAGAAATTTCTAAGAAAATTTTCAAGGCATAGTAGATTGAGATTTCTAAGGTTTAGTCATAGTCGCAGGCTCGTATCAGTACAGTTACGTAACCGATACGATATGCTCTGACCTGCATGGGCCACCAAAAAAACTTGTCACGACCTGTACCCGCTTTTCGGACGCGAGCTCGTGAGCAAGCCAGCTACGTATCAAGCGGACTCCAGCCCGACCCGAATACGTAAACGCTATCAAGGCTATGGTATACTGCCAAATCTTGGTAATGCAATCTATATCTCAAATTCACAAGAGTAATATAAGCATGAATGAACAACTATGGGTCGTGGTCTGCAGCCCACTAGCATAATGTCCGATAAGACTCCAAAGAATGTAACAAGAGTCTACAAACTGAATCAATAAATAGGATATCTCATGATAATGAAAGGAAAGCATGAGCTGGATAATAAACATGGTATCAATACCTGAATCTCTCAAGCAATATTATAATCATCTGAAACCCACAAGTGTCATAATCATCCACCATCCAGAACTGCTAACTACTAAACGCAATAACTAACCTGAAGAGATCATCAGGTCCTCATGGGACATAGCAAGATACATAAAAATATGCCTATCTAGCAGTTTAATCATGCATAAGAATATAATTAGGATATTAGCAGAAAACTAGACATGAGACCGACATATGGCTACTGATAGGTAACTATAAACATGGATACGGGATCAACTATGCATAAATGAACTGCTGGAAGAACAAGAGATCAATAGAATACCAAACACTTGCCCTGAGTGGACTCATAGGTTTGAACTAATCACTAAACCTCGTCACGAGTGTGGACTCGTAGGTTAGTTCAAGACTACCACCCTCGCCCTGAATGTGGACTCGCATGTGTAATTAATCAAGACAAATACCCTCGTCCCGAGTGTGGACTCACGGGTTAAGAAAATAAATCGAGAATCGTAGTTCAGTTACACATACTTGTTACAAGACACGACTCAGTCGAGGCACAGGTGAGACAAAGTACAACTTGTAGGAGCGTAAAAAGTGCTCTATGGACTGAGTCAAAGAGATTGGGAATTTTACGCCTAGCTATTTTACGCTAGCTATTTTACGCCAGGGCTAGTCGTTGATTTTTACGCCAAGGACAGACTGTCATGCCGCATTTAATACAGAAGATTTGATTTGACAGAATAATTATGCTGACAGCATGCAACACAGAAGTCGAGAAGATCAGATTTTTCACCAAATTCGATAATTGTCGTATGGTGTGCAGAGAAGGCTATTTTACGCTCAATAAGATCACTTCTTTTTACGCACGATAGTTATGTGAGCTTTTACGCTCAAGGCTATTTTGAGCGTAAAGTCTATTTGGGCTAAGTTTTACGCTCAAGGCTATTTTAGCCACTTTACGCTGAGAAGTTTTATTTGGGTTGTTTTTATGCCAGTTTGCCACTTTACGCTTGGACCATATTTTGGGTTGTTTTTACACCCAATCCTTTCTGACTACTTTGGAACATGGTTTATCCACGTGGCTTTCGTGCCACATTTATTGAAAAATGTGTGTACGTGCTCCCTATTTTTGTTAAAATAATGGGACATATGTCAACATACGTAGAGGGTGACTCCCATCGTGAGTGACAATTACCAGCGTAAAAACCCAATTTTGTTGCTTTTTATGCACAATAGGTCAAGTCTATAAATAGACTTATTTTTCACATTAAAGGCATCATCATCAGAGATACAGGAGAGAATACAGAGATCAGAGCCTAGAAAATTTGATTTTCGAGAGCATTGTTCTTCAACTTTTCTTCCAGAACAGAGTGAAGCAAAACAGGAAAGCATTCGACCTCGCCATCAGTGCCCAAGTGCGTCGATACCTTTCTGGTGACTTAGTTCTTCCGACTGTTCATCTTCTAGCAGTGATCTTCATCATCATCGTATGGTCCAAGGAAAAAAGTGATCGCCTTCAGATCAGACTTCTATAGCAATACTTCCCAGAACTATTTGTACTTTTTGTACTTTTTCTCGTTTAAATTCAAAAGCCAATTTTAGGCCATTTTGTTAAGTGAAACAAAATGGCGACTCTGCTGGGGACGACCTTCTCCTCTGACGAGGAGGTAATTGCTCAATACGATGATGTGTCGATCGGATCGACAAAGAAGACTCTGGTTGTACACTTCGACCAGACTGCCTACGAAGAAATGCTCCGAAATGGGGGTGGTACTCGCTACTCTAATGTTCAGAAATCGAGAAAAGCACAAAAAGTTTGGATTCCCAAATCCAAAGCATTCTCGGATCTCCCGACTGTCTCTGAAGGCAAAGGAATCCTTCCTACTCCTGTTGTAGGGGCTCCCATTTGTAACGAGGCAGTCCTTACTTCAGAGTTGCACCATGAGCGTAAAAATAAATCTCCTGTCTGTGATAGTGAAGATTCCCAAGTTTTACGCCCAGCGTATAAAAACCAGGTTTTACGCCCAGTGCGTAAAAACAAAGATTTACGCTCTGTGCTTAAGAATAAGTCTCCCGTCTGTGACGTGGTAGACCCCAATATTTTACGTTCTGAGTGTAAAAATAAGTCTCCCGTCTGTGACGCGGTAGATACACAAAATTTACGCTCCACGCGTAAAGGAAAATCTCCCGTCTATGACGTGGCAGATACTCATGTTTTACGCTCTGTGCCTAAAGGTAAATCTCCTGTCTGTGGCAGTGTAGATAAAATTCACAAAGATGCTTCTGTATTGAAAGTGAATATACCTGCACGAATGAAACATAAAAACATAGTTGGTAAAACTTCTATTTTTAACCAACAACCTTCTTATACTGCTGTAGGCAAAGTTCCAAATCTTCAAATTACGTGCAATACTGATGGAGTCCTTTGTGCTCAAAAATCTCAGGATTTACGCATGCAACTCCAAACATGTAAAAATGTACAGTTTTGTTCTGCGAATGCAACCAGTAATCTTCTTTATACATAAGGGACTAAACGTTTATCTACCCCAAATATTATGAGGAAGGCTACTCATCCTTCTGATTTACGCGAATTACTAGTGCAAAAGCGTAAAGATAGACAATCTCCTGTGACACTCTTCCAAGAGAATCACCATTGCGAGTGTCATCAGATTGTAATCAAGTGTTGTTGTTCGGCTTCTAAACGGTCAGTTTTTGATTGGTTAAGTTTCAATACGCCTCAACAACAAGTTGATGACCAAGAACATGAGTTGTCATACACATTAGTCAATATGGCATCTCATACCAACAGAGGACGACGTCCAAGACGCAACACGTCCCAAACTCTGGGTCAACAACAATTTAACAGACTTCTTGATTCCTTTGAAGGAGTATATCAGAATACTCGATCAAGAAGGCAAAGACAGTTACAAACTTCTGATTCAGAAGCTGGAGGTACTCAATCTCTTGAGTCCAAAACATATAGTGTCGATTCATACCTCTATACCAATCCTTCTATATCTTCAAGAGAGGTTGAACCCTACGCTATTGGAGATGAACCGGAGACATCATCTGCTAATACAGAACAACGTCTCAATCTCATTGAGCAATTATTAAAGGACATACTTACTATGATACAAAGCATGCACCAGATAATAATGACTCAACAAACTGCTCAGCGGGCAGTAGCAATACCGGTGCAAGCAGCAGTACATACTCAAGATAGTCAAGGGATTGATATACCTTTGAATATTCAAGAGCCTGTTGTTAACCAAAATTCTGCATCCCCAGATCCCATCATTCCAGAAGATGTGCCACCTCCGGTGGGAGTTACGGTACATCCGACAACAATTCAATCAAATGTGCTTTCTCAAACCAGTGAAGCTATTCAAGCAGTACGAGAATTAAAAGCACAGTTTGAAGTTCTGAAGCATAAGGATCAACTCCAGAGGTTAGGGATTAAGCAACCTTACCCTCCTCATTGGAATGATGTACCCTTTCCACCGAAATTCAAGCCACAATCAATGGTATTGTTTGATGGAAAGGCTTCTCCTAGTCAGTATATCAATTACTTTGATATTATGACTGTGCATCTGCAGAAAAATGATTCTCTTCTCACTCGAGTGTTCATCGGGTGCTTGACGGGATCAGCTTACGACTGGTATCGTAGTTTATCCGACAATTGCATTTCGTCCTTTAACGAATTCAAAGCAATATTTCTTTCCCGCTTCTATGAAGGAGGCATGGACATGAACATGTCTTCCTTAATAGAAATCAAACAAAAGGAAAAGGAAGATACTCGGACGTTCATTAAACGTTTTCGATAGGCAACTCTGAAGATGCCTCTAGGCAAGCCGGATTCAGCATTGATTGATACATGCAAGATGAATCTACGACCATCCATTGCTGTCTTCACGGGTTCCTAATTCATAGATTGGGCCTCGTTTATTATAGCAGCAGTTTCTGCCGAGACCAATGGTAGGTTGGCTCGTGAGCATGGGATGATTTTTGCCTCAGAAGATAAAGGAAAGAAAGGCTCTTCTGGTAATAATTTCGACAATCGTAATGGGAAAGGAAAGAATACTCTTATGGTTAATCTTTCCAAAAACAAAATGACGTTGAATAATCAGGAGTCTTCTAAACCAAAAGAAGAATACTCTTTTGACGAAAGTGATATCCCAGGGATATTTCAATGTCTGGTAAAGAGTGGCAAACTCCAAATTCTGGAGCCGAAAAGGCCTAATGAGGTGAATCTCACTGACAATCCCAAGTATTATATCTATCATAGATACATAAATCATCCCACTAAGGCTTGTTATGTTCTAAAGAAGAAAATCTAAGAGCTGATCAATGCCAATGCTATTGCTTTAACTAACGATGAGCATACGGTCACAACCAATATGGTTTCTCTTCAATTTGAAGGTTTTCCTCCTCAACAAGTCCCAGATGGGATTGTTCCAATTCCGAAGGCGACGATAAAGATTGTGAATATCCTGCCTGCCATAGAGGAAAATGAAGGATTGTTGCCTCTCATATTAAAGAATGGTGAAATTATGTGGGTACATCCTGACTTGATACCTGAAATGGAAGATGAAGGAAAAACTTCAAAATCCAAGAAAGATAAGAAAGTCAAAACCTGCAACATGATTTCTCATGTTATTCCAGATCCAGATGATTTGGATCATCTATGGGATGGCATTCCTTTGGAAGATAGACTGAGAGGTTTGAACATATGTCCTCCAAGTCTAGCTCCTCCTACCAAGCTCAAGTTGACTCATCAGCAGTGGCTAGCTTTGAACAGTGTTCCCTTATACAGGGCACAATGAGTTTTTACTGCTTATGAGAAAGCTCCTACAGGGATCTTTCCTCGTATCCCGAGTATTCTTTCTTCTTCTATGGCTACAGAGATTCCTATTCCTCCTTCTTCGGAAGTCTCTATGCCTTTTTTTTCTCCTGTAGTAACAGAGATCTCTTCTTCTTCCTCTGTTGAACCACCTGTTAAAAGTTCGCTGCCCATTCACTTATACAGTCAGCAATCAGTCATTCTCATGAAAAAGATGGACTATGACTTTCAAAAGGCAGAGGGTTTGAACAATGATAAAAGAATATGACTTCCTTTACAGATTCAAAATCAAAAATCCACTGTCGGATAGGGTTTGGAGATTCCTCATAAAAATCCTCACAAGAAGAAGGTTAAGGGAAGGAAAACTAAATCCTGCAATATGGTACTTCCTTCTTCTGAATCTGAAGAAAAAACCTTTGTTGGTACAAGATCTGGGAAAAAGTACCATAAAGATTATAAGGCATCCTCCAAAGAAACAGAGGATGTTGAAACACCAACAACTCAACCGTCTCTTGTTCTTACTAAACCATCTGCGGCTGAGAAGGGGAAACAGAAAGCAGTACGCTTCGACGTCCCGTTGAAGTCTGCTTCCAATCAAGGGGTAATGATGAAATCCTACAAATTTGATATTCTAGCCCAGTTAGCTAATACTCCGGCTAGACTCTCTATCTTCGAGTTGCTTCGCCTTTCTAAAGAAAGTCGTGAAACTTTGAGTGAAGCTTTGTTGCAAGCTCACTCGTGCTTAGCCCAACTCAAGACTCCCAATAATATACCAGTATCATGCCCACAATGCCATAGTATAATGGAGGTCATTCCTAACATTACCTTCACACAAGAGGACATGTTGTTGAAGCATAACAAACACGACAGGCCTTTATGCTATACTGGGTATATCGAATCCACTGAAGTTAACAAGATTTACATTGATCCTGGGTCTTCCATTAGAATAATCCTTCAGAGTATGCTAAGACCGTTGAGGATTCCTACTAGTGACTTGACTTACACTAGTACTACAATAGTTGGTTTCAACTCCGGAAAGAGTAAACCACTGGGGAAGATTCGTCTGAAGATTCAGATTGGTGATCTTTGAACTATGGCGACATTCTATGTTATTAACAAAGACGTATCCTACAACATCCTTCTTGGAAAACCATGGATACATGAGCATAATATTGTGCCTTCAACTCTCCACCAATGCTTCAAGTACGAGGATTCTCAAGGGGTTGTGAAGACTAAGTTTGCTGATATCAATCCTTTCAAGGGTGTCGAAGCCTATTTTTCTGATTCAATGCTCTACAAACAAGAGCATGTAAAGGAGATATCAGACATGGCTGAAGATCGATCATCTGTCGAAGATCAATCTATTAATGAAGATCCTCCAGAAGAGCAACCTTTGAAGATCAAAGTCAAAGGGCGAATCCAAACCCAACCTGTCAAGGACCAACCTCTGAAGATCAAGGTCAAAGGGAAAATTCGAACTTCATCTGAGGAATCAGTGAATGTTCCTGCTAAGAGTCAAGACCAATCCCTTATGATCAAAGTCAAGGGACGTACTTCTCGTACGAATGATCCAGAACCACCATTGATCATCAACCTTGGCAAGTCTACGCAGAAGGCGGATGACAGTCCGTTAATGATTAATCCTAAGCGTAGTACTCAACTTATAAATGATGTAAATATTGATCATTCTGTACTTTCTAATATCAATGAAGATTTCCTTTTTTAGTATATGGCTGTCAAATTTGTTGAAAGAATGACTTTATCTTCTGATGATCAAAGTCATTAATATAAAGATGACATAGATACAAAGGAAACTTTATACATTGACCATAAGAAAAATTCTTTTTCTCCTCATGTCAATGTTGGACCTTATGCTCAAAGGTTCTTAACATCTTCTCCCTTTTTCCTGTAGCTGTTTCATCGCAAGCTTGTGTAACTTATAGACGTCACGAAGAATCTTATTTCGTGATTCCGTCTGATAAGAAAAAGAAGCGCCAAATTGTGATTAGTTTGGCTAAAAATATCCCTGTTGTTCAGACGGATGATCTTAGAGATAAAGATAAAGGAAGAATCCGAATTGACAAATATAGTCAACAATCTCTCAAGATTATCCAGAATATGGGATATGATTTGAAGACTATGCAAGGTCTCAATCAAGACAAGGGTATACGATTAGCATTATGTGGTGATCCGTTTTACCAGAAAACTCGTCATGGGTTAGGATTCGATCCGTCCCACATGTTTAATGATGATATACAAGAAGAATTCTCTTCTAGTTCTTCACAATCCTCAGATTCCGAAGAAATCCATTTCATTGAATCTGAATATGCTAGAGGAAACTACTTTGATGAATCTGAATGTATATTCTCAGTCAATATGGTTCAAATTGATGGCAAATCTAAGCCATTTGAAAATGACCCTTGGGCCCAACAGATGGACACACAGTGGGAACTTCGTTTTGAACAACGACAACCACCTACGGAGGATGAGATTCTTCAAATTGATATTGGAGACGGAACTACATCCAAGCCAATATTCATCAATAAGAATCTTTCCGAAGATGAAAAGGAAGAGTTGATCAAATTAATTAAAGAATATATTGATATCTTTGTATAGAGTTATGAGGATATGCTGGGTTTGGATCCTAAAGTTGCTACTCATAAACTCAATATTCTTCCTAATGCCAAGCCTGTAAAACAACAGCAGCGACGCTTTCGACCAGATATGACGGATACAATTGAAGCGGAAGTCAAAAAGTTGATTACATGTAGCTTTGTTCGTGAAGAACAATATCCAGACTGGGTTGCCAATATTGTTCCTGTTATGAAGAAGAACGGTAAAGTCCGAGTTTGTATAGATTTTCGAGATCTTAATACAGCTTGTCCAAAGGACGAATTTCCGCTTCCAATTACAGACGTCATGATAGATAATATATGCGGTTTTGAACGCATATCTTTCATGGACAGATTCTTAGGATACAATCAGATCAAGATGCATCCCGAAGATGAGAAGCATACTACTTTCCGAACACCCCTTGGGGTTTATTGTTATACGGTTATGCCGTTTGGTCTTAAAAATGCCGGTGCCACGTATCAAAGGGCTATGAGCAACATCTTTCAAGAACATCTACGGAAAACAGTTGAATGTTACGTAGATGACATTGCTGTCAAAAGTCGATCAAAAGATGATCACATTCAAGACTTAAAGACAGTATTTGAATTAATGCGTCAGCATCAATTGAAAATGAACCCTACCAAGTCCTTCTTAGGGGTTTCCAGTGGCAAGTTTTTGGGATTTGTCATCACTTCTCAGGGTATCCATGTTGATCCTGATAAAATCAAAGCAATTCTTGAAATACGTCCTCCACGCAATTTAAAAGAACTATGCGGCTTCCAAGACCGAATTGCTTATATCAGGAGATTTATATCCAATCTCTCTAGAGATGCCAACCTTTCTCCCGTCTATTAAAAAAGGGTATATCATTTGTTTGGGATGAAGCATGTCAGAAAGCTTTCAATGATATCAAGCAATACCTTATAAATCCACCTGTTCTAGTACCACCAGTAGTGGAAAAACCATTTTTGCTATTTGTTCGAGCATTAGATCATTCACTTGGTGCTCTTCTTGCACAGAAAAGTGATATGGGTCATGAACAAGCAATTTATTATCTTAGCCGAATGATGGTCGGAGCTGAACACAGGTATACTCCTGTAGAAAAGGAATGTCTGGCTTTGGTTTTTGCTTACAAAAGATACGACATTATGTGTCAGGATAAACTATTCATGTCATCTCCAGAATAAATTCTATTCGGGTACTGATGAGAAAACCAAGCATTCTTAACTCCAGGTTAGCTACCTGGGCGATGTTGCTCACTCCTTATGACATGGTCTATGTACCTCAAAAATCAGTGAAGGGTCAAGCATTAGCTGCTTTCTTAGCAGCTCACCCTTTACCTGAAACGTCGAAGCTATATGAAGATATTCCAGATGAAGTCGTGGATTGCAACATGACTTTAAGGGATGATATTTTGCAATTATACTTTGATGGAGCACCACGGGTTGGACCTAAAGGCAATATCGTCTCCAGAGTAAGAATTGTCTTGGTTTCTCCTGACAAAATAGTCATATACCGTGCTTATTCTCTCAATGAGCCATGCTCTAACAATGTGGCAGAATACAATGCTCTGTTAATTGGTCTCCAAGTAGCAAAAGAATTGGACATTGAGTTCTTAGAAGCTTATAGAGATTCTCAACTGATTGTTAATCAGGTTAGAGGGACATATGAAGTCAGAAATCCTGACCTCATCCCTTATCATCAAGTGGTAATCGAATTGGTCCTTTTATTCAAAGGATTCTTCATCGAATTTGTACCACGTTCTCAGAATGTAGAAGCTGATGCTCTTGCTAGCTTAGCTGCAGACTTAGTTATTCCTATTCGAAGACAAAACATAATTACTTTGTTAGATCGAGACTTATTCTGTGTTAAGAATAATCTGTATATTGAACAGTGTTATACTACAGAGTCAAGTTCCTAGCAGAGGGATTGGAGAAGTCCATTCATTGATTATGCGGTTCATAGGATTTTACCTGAAGATCCAAAAGAAGCTGCGTCAATCAAGAGGCGATCATTTCGATTTTATTATGATTCGTCTGTACATATGCTATACCGTCGTTCATATGATGGACTTCTGCTGTGCTGTCTCTTAGAAAGTGAGGCTAAACAAACACTTCGTGAAGCTCATGATGGTGTTTGTGGTGCTCATCAACCAGGTCCGAAATTACAAGTCCGTATTCGAAGAATGGGATATTAATGGCCATCCATGATAGGAGACGCTTTAGATTATGCCAGACGATGTAAAGCATGTCAGATTCATGCTGATTTTATTTATCAACCATCTGAGTTCTTACATCCTACAGCAGCTTCTTGGCCCTTTGAAGCTTGGGGCATGGACATTATTGGTCCGATTAATCCTCCTTCTGTCAAGTGATATCGGTTTATACTGGCTATAACCGATTACTTTTCTAAATAGGCGGAAGCAGTTCCCCTTATTGAAGTAAAGACATCCAATGTGGTTAGTTTCATCAAACACCATGTCATTTATCGATTCGAGATTCCCCGACGGATAATTCATGACAATGAACCACAATTTGCCAGTCAGGCATTTTATCGATTCTTTGATAAGAATCGGATTCAAAACCTGGCGTCTACGGCTTATAATTCAGCTGCTAATGGTTTAGCCGAAGCTTTCAACAAGACGATCATCAAACTTCTCAAAAAGTTCGTCTCTTCTAATAAACGTGATTGGAATGAGAAACTTGGAGTATATTTATGGGCTTATCGAACGACAGTCCGAACTCCTACCGGTTTTACACCATTTTCATTGGTCTATGGATGTGAGGCTGTCATTCCATTAGAAATTTAGATTTCATCTCTTCGAATAGCCATTGCTAATGAGCTAACCACAGAGAACAATGATCGCTTACGACTCCAAGAACTTGAAGGATTGGACGAGAAGCGTCTTCAAGCACAACAGCATATTGAGCTATATCAAGCCCGTATATCTCGAACTTTCAATCGTAAAGTTAAAGAGAGGGCATTCAAAGTCGGTAAATTAGTACTAGCTGTTCGAAGACCGATGGTGATGACTCATAAGAGTAAAGGGAAATTCCAAGCGAAATGGGAAGGCCCTTATGTTATCGAGACAGTTTTCTCCAATGGTACCTATAGGTTGTCTAAACCTAATAGAGATTTACTCATGATGCCTATCAATGACAAATTTCTGAAAAAATATTATGTTTGAATTTCTTCCTTATTCCCCAGCTACCAATGTTTGGTTGAGCTTAGAAAAAAGTTTTAATCTTTTATTTTGCCAGTAGATATAAAAAGTTGGATCTATTATTTGTCATGTCCATTTGACCTCTGAATAAATATTAAGTCTGCTTGTTTTTTCTATCTATCATGTCCATTTGGCGTCTGAATAGATATCAATCTATTTTTCTTTGAGTTGTTACGATCTGTCATGTCCATATTACCTCTGATAGTATAGTATACTCTAAACAGAAAATGAAATTTTATTATCTATCATGCCCATATTACCTCTAGATAGATACAATTTATTAGGTTTTGAAGACTTATTATGTCCATATTACCTCTGATAAGTGCTTTCTATCTCATACCTATTGTTTAAATACAAAATAAATGATAGGATCACAAAACAAATATTTTATTCATTTCTTGAATAAGATAAAAGGTTACAAAAGCTCCCTATTTGCCTAAGGCGGAGCAGATATATCTTTCAGCAATTTTTGGAGCTCTGCTAAACGCTTCTCACGAGAGCCTATTACATTTTCAGTAGCTATCTTTCTTCGAGCCTCTGGAGTGCAAATAGGAGAAAACTTAGTGAAAGTAGCTATCAGATTTTCTCTGGCATCATCAAGATGCCTGATAGTGGATTCAGCTCCAAAAACTTGTTCCTCCAGAATTGAGCTCTGTGTCAAATATTGGTCACGAGCTGCTATTAATTGCTCCTTCTCAGCTTTCAGACGAGCTAATTCAGCCTCCACTTCACGAATTTTATCATTCTGTTCCTGAATTTTCGTATTTGAAGTGTCATAGGCTTCTCTATAACGCTCCAACTGAGGCTTTGCATCAGCTAAAAGAGCTTTCTCTTTGGCGACTTTGCTGCTATATTCTCTGAGAGAGTTGTTGAAAGTAGTCTCTCGAGCAGTGTATTCAGCTGATAATGTATCGTACTCAACTTGAATGAGACTTTCAGTAGTTTTACTTGTCAACCTCAGATATTCTTTAATAGGTTGCTCAAGTTCTTCTACTACTTTTTCTAATGCAGTTGCTCTCTCAACATCATTAAACATGGCGACATTCCTGATAGTGGAAACAATCGCGCCTTTCAAGCTTTCATAACTCAGGCCCCTATTCAAGACCATGTCAATCAAAGCTGCCAGTGTCTTGTAAAAAGCTTCAGTATGAATCTCAACTAAGAGATTTATTTATGCATTGGAGCTCGGAGTTGCAGCAATCTCTACCAAATCTTTTTTTCGAATACTAGGGGCAGATGTGGTTGCTCCGGTAGCAGAATGAGATAAAGATGATGTTGTTATTGCTACCATAGTCAATTGATCCCTGGAGATTAAGTCTTCAGCACTAGTAGAGGTGGTTGCTTCGGTAGCAGACTGAGATATAGACGATGTCGTCGTCGTTACCATAGCTAACTGATCCCTAGGAGCTCCAGGGATCACATCTTCAGCACTTGTCACTCCAGCCATTTCTGGAGTTCTGGTGGCGGTAATTGTGGTGGGTGGAGTGATAGTTGGAGCAGCTGATTCAGGTTCAGGCATTGTCTCCTCATGAACTTCTGTTGGATTAGTAATAATAGCAGATGATGCTATCATGACATTTCCAGTTTCAGTGGATGACTTGACTATGCCTTCATCACCTTCTTGGACTTCTGGCTGTTCAGACTCTTGAAACACTTCAATCTCTTCATTGAGATCAGTTCCTTCTTCATCAGCTGTTTTTTGATCTGCAGTTGATTTTTCTGTGGTTTGTTCTTCTTCTCTGTTGTCAATATGAGAAGATAATCCTGGTTGAACCTCTGTTTCAAGCTCTTATCGTATTTCCTCTTCTGGTTGAATTTCCTCTACTCCATCTAAAGAAGAACTCTCTTTCTCAGACTCCGGGTTCTCCTCATAAATATTTTCTTGAGGAGAAGGAGGTGCCATAGGTTTTGGTGCAATAATAACACCTGCAAAATGAACAAAACAAATTAAAATACAAAATCATAATGTATAAACTTGTATAGATTTTGTATATATACCTGGAGTAGGTGTAGAACGTGCCAAATATGTGTCATAATCCCTATCCCAATCTTCATCATCAAAATCGAGAGCTGGTTCATCCAATGGGATAGATTGTGAAGCGACGCCTTTAACTATTTGTGACTTTTGTGGCATGGTTAAATGAAGTGAAGTACTAAGGCGTCCTGGCGATAAAATCCCTATAGCTTCGGTTGATGTGGCTGCTTGGGAGGCTGAGGATCCTTCTTTAAAATGAGTTGAAGAGGATGCGACATGTGGCGGCTCTTCGACAAAAATGTCATCCTCTGGAGTGGCAGCTCTTGGTTTGGAAGGCATTTTGACGGTGACCTTTTTCTTCTTTTCGGGAGTCTTCACAGGAAGAGTAGTAGTTGTACTCTGCTTCCGCTTGCGGGATTTCTCAATAATAATAGGTTTTGCAGCCTCTTCTCCAATTCCTGTAGCAATAACTTCCAGATATGGATCTGAAACAGCAGCATCGTCAGGGATATCTGTTGGTACCCTGACTGGTTCTTCAACATTGCCTTCCTTAGGCCATCTCAGGCTACCTCTCATATTATAGCCATGGTCAAAGGAACAGATAGAAGAGTAAAAGTGAGCGTACGAGTGAAGAATACGTAGCTCTGTAGTGCTGGTGGCGGTTGAGACTCTGAATCTGGCTTCCGTACGGGCAGTACTAAAATATCTCCAACCCCTGGCACCATCAAGCAGTTTCCCGTAGTGACAGAAACTGGTACAGGGATTACCAACATGAAGTTGGTCATACCTAAATTGACGAACGAACCTACTGGGTAGATATGGTTCGAACGTGAAATTATCTTCATTTCTGTACATCAAGTGAGAGGGCCTGATGCACTGTAGCCATTGAAAGACTGCTGGTGGCAATATAGCTCTTCATTCGATTTTATCTTCAAACTGGACACCGAAATAGTCGGCTGGAACTTGTGGCCGAGTACAGAAGAAGTTCCAACCATAAGAATAGTTCAAAACTGCCCGGGTATCTGCCACCATCGTGGCAGTCCATGTATCCTTGCTAAATTTTTGGAGGAAGACCTCCGCCTCATCGCCTGGGCCTGGTGGCAACAGATTGCAGTTGTGGTGCAATAACCAGCCCATCAAATAAGTATAGGGCATTTCTACCCTGGGGAATGCATTCCGATGTGGAGCATTATTGATTAACTCCTCACCGAAAGTCCTCAAACCTGTATTTACTCGGCACACCATCGCCGATAATAGGTTAATTCTGACTTTAAAAACCAAGCGTACTGCGGGCCATATTACGCTACGGTGGATTCTATCAACCGTACCAGTTCCCGGTATGACTCATCTTCTCAACTATAAAGAAAAGAAGCCTGCTAGCAAGGCTTTCCTAGAGATCTTTTGGCTGCCGTATCTAAGGAAGGTCAAGGCTTCAGTTCCAGTAGGGAACTCTCCAGTCTTGGTGGACAGATATTTATTCGAGAATTTATAGACAATCATCATGTCCCGAATTTTGTTAGCAGGAATGGTTGAATCTGTATTGATAGCTGGAGCTTTATTTTCCTGGAATCTTTCTTTGTCATCCATGGATATTTTATCCTTATGGAAGAAGAGATACGTGGTCCACTTATTAATGTATGCTAGATGAGATGTACTTTCCTACATTATAGTACAAATCATGTAGTAGCACATTAATTCTTTATATACCTTAATCAACTGAGGGTTTGTCTCTCTGATTTCAGCAAGTTCCCGATTGGAGGGAACGTATTCTTCATACAGAGCTTCTCCTATGGGCAGTTTTGAGATGAATTGCATCTCATGGAGTGCAAGCCCCATTTCGTCTTTCGAGGTTGCAAAAGTTCCAGTCGAACTTATGTATGTCTCCATCAGGGCCATGAACAGGTTACCGTTCGAGGGTATACCCTGACTAGTGGAAGCTACCGCTTCATACAGGCCGATATCTTTCAGCTCTGTCTCGAAGTTCTTTATCATCCAAATGCTAATCTGGATCCAGTTCTGGTTGAAAGGAGTCAACCATCCCGGTAGCCTAGTGTTTGTTTACGGATATAATACCCCATTCCTAATGAACATGTTGACAAACATCTGGGTCTGTACTGGTTGTATTAAACTCGAATCTTCACTTGGGGTAAATCCTGGCATGAGGCCAGAGAAAGAAGTGACACCACCATTGGGAACGCTAGCGAAATACCCCATATCATTGGTATGATCACTCTTGAATACGATTCTACCCGGCCTTTCATGACTGCTGGGAGTCAGATTCCACAGTATTTGTCGAGGGTGGGTGGCATGGAAGAATGCTGACAAAGGGTAATCTCTGTCCATGTCAGGGAGATACATGGCTTTATCTCCAAATTTGAACACCCAAGACTCCTTCTTGGGGTGTGTCTGTGACTTACAGTCAATTGCATCCCCAAATAAAAAGGCTGGTTTTGCAAATTGTTGTTCATTCAGTGAAGTCAACAATTCTCCATTTATCATGTATAGCAGCATCCTATCCCCTTGAGCAGCTATCAGCTGTGCCCTCTCTATGGGGTAATCTGGGTTCGATTGAGGAAATGTGACGTGAGACCGATTTTCCAGATAATTTGAGCCCACCATGCCAACTGATGAGCTAAAAACTTCTGCGAGATGGTGAATTTGCAAGTCCACTGCCAAAAGAAAAAAAGAAAAATCAAGTTAGTAAAAGTCTAATTTGGTATCTTTTACGCACATAAATTGGTCTAAGTTTTAAAATACAAAATGTAAAAAGTCTTTGTTTTACATAAAGTCTTTTATTTTGTAAGATTTTATGCTGGTAAATTAGATGTGGGCGCATTTCTTAATTTTACGCTGCAACATTAGATGTGGGCGTATTTTAAGCTAAAATATTAGATGTGGGCGTATTTCAAGTTTTACGCTGGCACATTAGATGTGGGTGTATTTCAAATTTTACACTGGCACATTAGATGTGAGCGTATTTTAAGTTTTATGCTAACATGTGTGGACATGAGCGTAACTTAAGTTTTACGCTAACACGTATAGACGTGGACGTATTTCTTAATTTTACGCTAACACGTATAGTCGTGGGCATATTTTGATTATCTCAATTTCTACGCTAACACGTATAACATGGACGTGAAATCAAAGATTCGGGCCTTCTTCTCCGACGAGTTTTTCAGCCAAAGGATCAATGCTTTACCCCTCATTGGAGGAGCCATGGTGGGGTTGCCTGGCTGAGACGCTGCTGATGATCTGACAAGAGTTTGCGCACGGTCGACCGACGAGGAATCGACGGCTGGCTTCTTTCCTTTGCTGCTACCGACGGCAGATTTCTTTGGGGCCAACGAGTTGAATGCAAAAGAGTGAATGAGAAAGGGGATTCGAAAAAGACATGGGAGAACAAAGAAACGAAGTAAAGTTTTCTCTCTCCCCAAAGAACCCTATTTATAGAAAAAAATTTGAATCGGTTCGAATTCCAGATTTTAGGCTGACTGTTGATATCCCAACTTTTACGCGGATGACCGTTGGATATCCCAAATTTTACGCTAACTGGTCAAATTCTGAATTTTACGCTTCTGTTCAAAGTGTTTCAAATTTTGAAAAATATTTGAAAACTTTGAAGGGGGTCTTGTAGGAGCGTAAAAAGTGCTCTATGGACTGAGTCAGAGAGATTGGGAATTTTACGCCTAGCTATTTTACGCTAGCTATTTTACGCCAGGGCTAGTCGTTGAATTTTATGCCAAGGACAGACTGTCAGGCCGCATTTAATACAGAAGATTTGATTTGACAGAATAATTATGCTGACAACATGCAACACAGGAGTCGAGAAGATCAGATTTTTCACCAAATTTGATACTTGTCGTATGGTGTACAGAGAAGGCTATTTTACGCTCAATAAGATCACTTCTTTTTATGTACGACAGTTATGTGAGCTTTTACGCTCAAGGCTATTGTGAGCGTAAAGTCTATTTGGGCTAAGTTTTACGCTCAAGGCTATTTTAGCCACTTTACGCTGAGAAGTTTTATTTGGGTTGTTTTTACGCCAGTTTGCTACTTTACGCTTGGACCATATTTTGGTTTATTTTTATACCCAATCCTTTCTGACTACTTTGGAACGTGGTTTATCCACGTGGCTTTCGTGCCATATTTATTGAAGAACGTGTGTACGTGCTCCCTAATTTTGTTAAAATAATGGAACACGTGTCAACATACGTAGAAGGTGACTCCCATCGTGAGTGACAGTTACCAGCGTAAAAACCCAATTTTGTTGCTTTTTACGCACAATGGGTCAAGTCTATAAATAGACTTATTTTTCACATTAAAGGCATCATCATCAGAGAGACAGGAGAGAATACAGAGATCAGAGCCTAGAAACTTTGATTTTCGAGAGCATTCTTCTTCAACTTTTCTTCCAGAACAGAGTGAAGCAAAGCAGGAAAGCATTCGACCTCGCCATCAGTGCCCAAGTGCGTCGATACCTTTCTGGTGACTTAGTTCTTCCGTTTGTTCATCATCTAGCAGTGATCTTCATCATCATTGTATATTCCAAGGAACAAAGTGATCGCCTTCAGATCAGACTTCCATAGCAATACTTCCCAGAACTATTTGTACTTTCTGTACTTTTTCTCGTTTTATTTCAAAAGCCAATTTTAGGCATTTTGTTAAGTGAAACACAACTCATGTCAAGACACTGGTAAGGACAACTCTAGCATGAACTATAAAGTGAACCAGCCTGGTGTAACTACACTATCTAATCACGAAGCTGATATACAAGCAAGACGATAATCTAGTAAAACACGGAACGCAGGAAACGTATAGATAAACTCACACCAACTAGAGAATAAGATGATAACATATGAAAACAAGAAAAACTATAAGCATAAAAATAAACTGTAGAGGGAGGCAAGGTATCTTTCCTGGTGGTAGCACGAAGAACCAACAATATACCGTCAACTGGTAAGCCATAAAGTCCAAATCTCGCAACTGTATCTGTCACTCCCCGATCCTGGAATACGTATTTTAATACGTAAACCGATAAATTGTATTTACCTTGTATTTATACTATATTTATTATGCTGTCTTTCTTCATGCATTTCCCAAAAATATTCGACAAAATATTATTTCCTAATTTATTTTCTGCATTTGGGCCTACAGATCTGGCTCATTTGGGTAACCTATTCTTGGTTCACCAATGGTTCATCATGAACCCTTTGGTTCATCATGAACCCATGGGTCCAAGATCTATATATATAACTCATTCTCTCTCCTCTCATTTACTTCCTCTCATTTATTTCCTCCACCAACCAAATATTTCTTCCATCAACCAAGACAAGTACCAACTTGCTCAAGAGATGGATCCATAAATGTTGTTGATGTTTTCTTACAAAATTACTTGTCAAAATATGTTCTTCTCCTTATTCTATACTAGTTTAGAACTTTAAGTTTTCCATTTTGAAGCTTTAATTTTTGTAGATCTAGGTTTTAACCATTTTCGGATCTTCTTGGTTTTGATCTAGCAAACTTCATTATTTTCAAGTTTTGATGGTTCCATGTTATAGAGAATTTTGTTCTACCCTATTTTGACCTAAGGAAGTTCCGATTAGGGCTCCGGATGAAGGTTTTGTGTAGCTTGGAAGCCATGGTTGTTTGGCTCCACTTCTCGGACGAGTGGAGAAGAAGAGCAGTACTTGACCGCATGAATCTTCATGCGGCAAGTCTCTGGCCGCATAGCCTTTCCAGCCGCATGAGACTCGTTCGAGCTCAGCCGCATGGAAAGTCCTTCCTAGCCGCATAAGACTTGCTTGAGTACTTGACCGCATGAATCTTCATGCGGCAAGTAATTGAGCCGCATAGCCTTGTTCAGACTCAGTCGCATGAGCCCCTGTTATCTTGGGTCGCATGGACTTCATGCGGCTAGCTTTCAGCCGCATGAGTTCTTTTGCACCCAGCCGCATATGCGCTACTGTTTTGGGCCGCATAAGGCCCATCCATCATCCAGCCGCATATGTATCGCCCATGCTCAGCCACATAGGACTTCATCTGATCGCAGCCGCATACGCTGACACCCCTTCGTCCGCATGAATCCGCCTTTCCAGCCGCATGCGTCTTGGGGCTTCCTGAGCCGCATGAGCGTGTAGTCCCAGCCGCATGAACCAGTATTGACCCGGCCGCATGGACTCACTCCCCCTGAGCGTGTAGTCCCGAGCATGATATAAGCACTAATGTGACCCGGAGAACAAAGTGTTCCTACCTGATACATGTACCTGAATGTTCCAGTTCTTGTTCATGCTCGACAAATGACTCGTAACTCCATATGGCGTATTTGCAATGATGCATTACACTAAAGAGGGTAGAACATGTTGACATACTGATTGACATGGATCCTCTTTGGGGTACTCGTACTAAAGTACGACTTTAGGAGGATAATCATGCAGGCCACAGCATGAAAATCCAAGATTTCACCTAGGGTTAAATTAGGCAACTAAATATACTAGATGCATGGGGAGGGCAAAATCCCGAGATCGTGTTACACCAGCCGCCTTGAGATACTGTCTTGACGCGTCGGCTGGTCTCCACGGATACTGTGTCATCTGCAACGAGTGGATGACTATATCCGATTAATTCCTGCTACATATTATATGTTTTAGCAAGGTGGCCTTGCGAGGGACCTGTGCTCAATCATACCTATTTACGCGAACCCCTGGATGGGCTAGCCTTGCTGAAAAGTTACGATCTGAGGATTTCTACATAACATGATGCGAGGATAACCTCGTCCCACTAGAAACTCGTAGACTTGATTGGCCGTGAAAATGACTTGCTTGTATCCTATTACCTTCTGTGAGTAACTGAGGGAAGCGGACTGTCATGGTACGTGATCCAGCCCATGTTCTTGTTTGATTGTTGGGTTGGTTATCGTGCTATGATAGGCTGTAGACCGAAGTTATGAACGGAAGACTTATTCTGATTATGGAGTGCTACTTCTGTGAATGACTGAGGAACATGGTCTATCATGGTACATGATCCAACCCATTTTTTTGTTTGATTTTTGGGTTGGTTATTATGCTGCGATAGGCTATCGACCGAAGTCACGATCAGGAGATTTTATTATTTATACCTTTTAACTTATGTGAAAGTTATAGAGTACGACACGTTCCGACTCCATGCGGCACCTTTTGTCCTTGTTTGGTTGTAAGGGTGCCATATGGGTTCGAGGATGTTACGCTACCCTATAATAGTAACATAAGTATTACTATTATCAATCATTCTATTAACTGGGTTTTTAGTCTTATCTCTTGTGCCCCTTTGGCGGTACTTGCTATTCGGGGCTGACCCCGCTGGTTTTGTTTGGCCAGATCTCGTAGCAGAGCCAGAGGACACTATCTTCCTCCCTGACATCCATGGTGCATACTAGGAGCATGGCAGTTCGGGGACTCGAGTGGGTTTCTTCTCCACCACTCCTGCTTATACTTTTGAGGCGTTTAGCCACCGGCACCTGTTAGCCGGATTACTTGATATTTTGTATCAGTACATGATTGTAATTAAACAGACTGCAGCTGTGTAAAATTTTGTACTCCTGACTCTCTGAGATAGCTAAATTATAAAGCTAGTCTCTCATGATCATTTTGATGAAGCGTCAGGGACGCCTTACTGCTTTATCTTTAATGTTCATCTTTTTGCTGATGTGATTTGATTGATTGAGACATAGAACTCTGTGGGACCATAGGAGACTTGATTGTAGCATGTACCCCCTAGTCTCTCGACAGCCACGATCGCCGTATGACGTTACGTACCTCATATGGAGTAGCTGGCCTAGTCCGTCTCCGTATTTCGGTACTGGGGCGTGACAAGGTTTTAGTGGTGGCCCATTCAGGTCTGATTTTCAGACTTGTGGGGTATTGTGAATTATTAGGAGTCTCAATCAAAACTTGTTCCCCTTGAAATTCTGTTTCGAATTCTCTGTCCTTGCCTTGATCTCTAACCTGACTTGCATCCTCGAAATCTTCCTCGTCCGGACTTGATAATCTTATATTCTTCTCTATAGGGGTGCTTCATTCTCAGTAGCGGGTGAGGCCCATGAGGAAGAGTAGCAAGAGCATGGCTCGACTGGGCAGCAACAGGGGAGAGAACCTTCTCCAGTGCAGGCACGAGCAGAAATGGAACCAGAGGCAGTGCAGCCGCAGGTTATTGAAACTCCTGCAGCACCAGCAGCGACGGCAGTACCAGACGCCGTAACACTCCTGGAGATCATCCGGGGGTTTCTTGTCACAAACCAACAGCAACAGACTCGACAGCAGGAGCAGAACGTGTTGCTGAACCAAGGGATTCAGTTAGCTCTTGAGAGGAGTATCGGGGTTGACTCGGGAGCATCAGGAAGGTTCCGTCGCTTGAACCCGAGGTATTTTGATGGCACGGAGGATGCCATCACTGCGGATGCATGGATTCAAGACATCGAAGCCATTCTTGTGGCAGCCAAGGTTTCAGATGATGAGAAGGTTGATCAGGTCAAACTGGTACTTCAGGATCTTGCCCGCGACTGGTGGGCATCAGAAGAAGTTGGTACAAGACGTCCTGTTCGTTGGACCACCTTCAGTGATAGATTCAAGGCCAAGTATTTTGGCGTAGTAGCTCGATATGAGCTCCAACAGAAGTTCATCAGTCTCAAGCAAGCAGGCAAGACCGTAGATGTGTATACAACAGAGTTCTGCAGATTGTGCCGTTTTACACCAGCAATGGTGGCAACGGAGCCAGAGAAAGCTATGAGGTTCCAGTAGGGACTTCATTTGGAATTATTGCAGCTTGTGGAAGGACATGACTACCAGACGTTTGATGTTGTCTTGACGGTAGCCCGGAGGCACGAGCTTACCCAGCAGAGGTTGGCATCGAGGGCAGGAGGTCAGAAGAGATCTCATTCCCAGGTTGGAGGAGGAGCAATGCAGCGAACATCGGCACCAGCACCCAGTGTACGTATTCATGATGCAGAAGCACCGCGGAGGACGGCCGTGTCAACTAATACAGCGCCAGTTCGACATCAGCAGCCGAGGAACCAGCAACAGCGTCAGGGAGCACCCCAGGGCTGTACATTCTGTGGGAAGGTAGGGCACACGAGGGAGGTGTGCCGGTCAGCGAATGGCTTATGCTTGAGGTATGGTAGTTCAGACCATCGTATTTCCACTTGTCCTATGATGCAGAGGCCAGGAGGGCCAGCACAGCAGTTTCTAGCATTGCCAGCTCCGGTGGCAATCCCGAGTGGAGGGCCAGTATTAGCAGTAAGGCTCCTAGCCCAGCGTCTACCAACGCAGGCTCAGATGTTTCGCCAGGCACAGGAATCCGAAGGCCCTCAGAGACAGCAACAGCATGGTCGAGGAAGGCCGTAATAAGGGGCTCCGTGGGGCCAGGCTCTCACATTGACCTTGGGAGAGGCTCTCGCGTCTAGTGACGTGGTGGCAGGTAAAATTCTCGTCACCTCATTTCCCGCTGTAGCATTATTTGATTCAGGCGCTACTCATTCATTCATCTCTGCACAATATGCTACACGGATTGGATTAGAGTTTGAGGCATTGCCGGAGAGAATGGATATACTCACCGGAAATGGGCTCATAGAAGTTAGCAGGGTGCGCTTTTCATGTCCGGTAGAGGTGTGTGGGCATTTACTGCCCGCGTCATTGATTGAATTCCCTATGGGGAATTTTGATGTTGTTCTTGGCATGGACTGGTTGAGAGACAGTCATGCGACAATTGATTGTAGAGGAGGTAGGGTCATATTCAGCGTTCCTGGGATGGAGCAGTTCATCTTTACTCGAACCTTGAAGAATCAGGCCGGAGGCGTCATCTCAGCAGCAGTGTCAGAGCCAGGACAGATTCCGAGAGTGGTCGAAGATTTTCTCGACGTCTTCCCTGATGAGCTCCCAGGGATACCCCCAGTCAGAGAGGTAGAATTTAGCATTGAGTTGAACCCTGGAACGAGGCCTATTACAGACAGAGTTTACAGAATGTCGCCGTCAGAACAGGATAAGTTGTATCAACATGAAGAAGAGTTGAAGTCTAAGGGATTCATCCGAGACAGTAAATCGCCATGGGCTGCACCAGTGATTCTAGTTCCCAAGAAGGATGGGTCAACGAGGATGTGCATCGACTACCGCAAGCTGAACGCAGTAACAGTGAAGAATAAGTACCCGCTACCAAGGATTGATGACCTGTTTGACCAGTTGAGCAAGGCCAGCATCTTTTCCAAGATCGATCTTCGGTCGGGATACTATAAAGTAAGAGTCCGGGAGCAAGACATACCGAAGACAGCATTCAGATCTAGATACGGGCATTATGAGTTTTTAGTAATGCCCTTTGGACTAACCAACGCCCCCGCAGTATTCATGGATTTAATGAACCGTATCTTTCTGCCGTATTTGGATAAATTTGTGGTGGTGTTCATAGATGACATTCTTGTCTATTCCTGCAGTGAAGAGGAGCATGAGAAACATCTTAGGACTGTCTTGCAGACATTGAGGGAGCATCAACTTTATGTGAAGCTCGATAAGTCTGAATTCTGGTTAGATCACATTTCGTTCCTGGGGCATGTAATTTCTGGGGCAGGAGTGTCAGTGGATCCGAAGAAGATTGAGGCCGTAGAGCATTGGCCAGTCCCGAGAACGGTTGCAGAAGTACGAAGTTTCTTGGGATTAGCTGGTTACTACAGAAGGTTCGTGGCGGACTTTGCCAAGATCTCTGCGCCCTTAACGCGTTTGACGCACAAGGACGTGGAGTTTGTTTGGTCAGCTAGCTGTCAGGCATCATTTGAAGAATTGAAGAAGAGATTGATCTCAGCCCCGATCTTGACGCTTCCAGTAGGAGCGGGAGGCTTTACAGTATATTGTGACGCATCTGGGAAGGGTCTTGGATGTGTATTGATGCAGCACGGAAAGGTGATAGCATATGCGTCTCGACAGCTTCGAGACCATGAGAAGAATTACCCGACTCACGATCTGGAGTTAGCAGCCGTGGTGTTTTCACTCAAGTTGTGGAGGCACTATTTATACGAAGATCGGGTAGAGATCTATACTGATCATAAGAGTTTGAAATACGTGTTCACGCAGCGAGATTTGAACATGAGGCAAAGAAGATGGTTAGAACTACTGAAGGATTTTGACTTGGATCTTCAGTATCATCCAGGCAAGGCGAATATAGTTGCAGATGCACTGAGTAGGAGAGACAGTGCCTTTATCTTGACCTCGCAGAAGCATATTTTAGAAGACCTTCAAAGTATGGGAATCGAAGTAGTTTTGCCAAGGGATATAGGAAGAATGACCAGTATGCAGATTCAGTCAACCTTAGTAGAGAGGATAAGGGCAGCACAAGCAGGAGACCCACAGATTCAGAGGTTGCGGTCGGAGTGTGAATCAGGCCGTAGGAAGGAGTTAGTGATTCATGAAGATGGTACGCTCAGGTTTGGAAACAGACTCTGTGTACCGAGTGGAGACCTTCGGCAAGAAGTTATGTCCGAAGCTCATAGTTCTATTTACTCCATTCATCCAGGAGGAACGAAGATGTATCGAGACATCAGGCAGTACTTTTGGTGGAATGGCATGAAAAGAGAGATAGCGAGATTTGTATCCAAGTGTCTGGTATGTCAGCAGGTGAAAGCCGAGCAGCAGAGACCAGCAGGGTTGCTTCAGCCGCTTTCTATCCCAGAATGGAAATGGGAGCACATCACGATGGATTTCGTGACCGGTCTACCTAGATCCCCGGCTGGCAAGAATGCAGTCTGGGTAATAGTAGATCGACTCACGAAGGTCGCTCATTTCCTTCCCTTCCGAGTTGGACAGACTACTGAGCAGTTAGCAGAAATGTACATGAAGCAGATAGTAAGGCAGCACGGTGTTCCAGTTAGTATAGTATCAGATCGGGATACGCGGTTTACTTCCCATTTTTGGCGGAGCTTACACCAAAGTTTGGGAACCAAGTTAAGATTCAGTACTGCTTATCATCCACAAACTGACGGACAATCAGAAAGAACCATTCAGACATTAGAAGATATGCTACGGGCGTGTACCTTGGACTTTGGCGGATCTTGGGAGGATCACCTTCATCATGTGGAGTTCTCCTATAACAACAGCTATCAGGCTAGCATTCAGATGGCCCCGTTCGAAGCATTGTACGGAAGGGAGTGTAGGTCCCCTTTGGCATGGGACGACGTCGGAGAACGGAAGTTGTTGGGACCAGAGATGATCACGCAGACTGTGGAGATAGTTAAGTTGGTCAGAGAGCGCCTTCGAGTTGCACAGGACCGACATCGTCATTGGACAGATCAGCATCGTAGGCCTCTAGAGTTCAGAGTTGGCGACCAAGTGTTTCTGCGGATTTCGCCAACTCGGGGTATCATTAGATTTGGAACCCGAGGAAAGCTTAGTCCAAGATACGTTGGTCCTTTTAAGATTCTCGCTCGGGTAGGCGATGTGGCTTATCGACTTGCCCTTCCGCCTTCGTTAACTAGCATACATGATGTGTTTCATGTGTCCCAATTACATGGGTATGTCCCGGATCCGAGTCATGTTCACGATCATTCTGAGTTAGTCGTTGGTACCGACCTAACTTACGAGGAACAACCCGTATCTATTTTAGACCGGCGAGAGAAGGTACTCAAGAATCGGACGATAAGCCTTGTCCGTGTTTTTTGGAACCATCACTCTCCGGGAGAGTCAACCTGGGAGCGCGAGGACGAGATCAGATCTCGGTATCCGCATTTGTTTGACTAATAAGGTATATTTTTGCACCTTATTGACATGATTCCATGCTTATCTGTACCTGCTTATTTTGCACTTTGTGATTGTAGAAGCATGGAAAATATTAGAATAATGATCCATACGGCTCTGAGTAAGAAGCTTATGCGGCTCACACAGGAGCGACCCTATGCGGTTCAAAGAAGACTCTCAATCACATGCGGCTCGGGAGCGTATGCGGTTCAGCAAGGCATATGCGGCTCGATGGACGCCATGTGTGATCCTTCCCTACAGCGGGTCGTTTGAGTAGTGGTCTCATTTATTGCTCCAGCACGATTCACTGTGGCGGCCCTGACATAAAGTTTTATAATGGCCTTGCCATAATGACTGACTCCTCGGGAAAAGAAGAAAATCTCTGACCAAATCCGTCAGAAGTCCCAGATTGCCACGTGGCAATCAGTCATATGCGGCTCCCTGAGAACCCGTTCCATACGGTTCGATACAACGCTAGCTCATGCGGCTCCCTGGGAACACATTCCCTGCGGCCCAATACAATGCCAGCTCATGCGGCTCACAAAGATTACGCATATGCGGCTCGATGAAGCATCGTCCTATGCGGCTTACAAAGAGTATCTCTCTGCGGTTCGAGGATCGTCAATCCTATGCGGCTCTGACAGGACTCACAATTAAGACACGTGGCATGGGATCAATAAGAGATTTAACCGAATCTCAACAAATATATTTGACATCATCGTCATAATTACTGAGATCAGGGCACATCATTTATCATCAAGCTAATGGGACATGTGGCAAGCAATCAGACATTGGCATAATCAATTACGAGGATTTAAAGCAGCTAGCATTAATTGCTCATGAGATACGATGCTATCCGTATTAATGGCCGAGATTCACTATAATCAGGATCAAGGGTTCAGATAGAATGAAGGAGCGCCGACATTCCAAACAGATAATCATTAGCAAACCCTAATGATCACCCCCCACTCTTATAAATAGCCAGCATCATTCCCTTGTAAAAAAAAGGGTCGGCAACAAAAGAATAAAAAAATAAGAAGAGAGAGATCTACACAGAGAGAGCTTCCCCCTTTTTTCTTGATAATCACAGAGAGAGAGAAGCCAGGAGAGCAATCCGAGGAGAGCAAGAAGAGCATTTCTTCATCAACGTCGAGCAGATCTTCCCCGAGCCAAGGCTGCATACTGATCGTCCAAGGAGTAAGGCAGAGCGGCCGTCACTTTCCCGAGCCTCTATCGTCACCCCCCAGAATAAAAAATAAACAATCGTACTTAGTCTGCTGTACCTAGGTTTTCGTCCCTAGGCTTTCTTTGTACGAGCGAGTTTGTATTGTGAGTCTAAGTTCAGTCCTCCGATAATTGTTCTGTTCTTTTACAATCAATGGCAAACACGATGGCGACTCTGCTGGGGACTAACTTCTCCACGGCTGAGGAGTTGGTGACGCAATCAGATGCAGCCAAACTTGGCTCCACACAAAAGAAGATGGTCGTCCGCTTCGACCAATAGGCGTTCGAAGAGATGCTCTCTGAAGGCAGCGCTGGCCCGGCCCAGAAGCGCACCCGCACCACGAAGGCTCGCAAAGAATGGAGACCGAAGTCATTTGCTCCTCCTCAAGCCCTCGATGGGATGCCCTCTGTTGCTCAAGACGGCGAGAAGGATTCTCTTGCGGTCCCACTTCAGATCGTAGACAACTCTGCTGTCCCCAAGTCCGGCAGAAGAAAATATTATGATGCTGGACTTGCAGGGACAAAGAGGGACTCTACGCGGACCGAACCGCAGAAGAGTATTAGCCGCAAGGAGAAAGCCCATGCGGCTACATCCGCCAACCGCATGAAGAAAACTCATGCGGCTACTTCTGTCAGCCGCATAACTTATGCGACTACAGTTCCCGACAGCATGGATGAGACTCATGCGGCCAGTAAAGTCAATCGTTTGCAGAAAACCAATGCGACCACAGATGCCAACCGCATGCGGCCAGCCTGCACGGTCGTGACCCCTAGCCACATAAGAATTCGTCCGACGACAGGAGACAACCGCATGCAGACAGCCTGTACGGTTTCCGCTCCCAGCCGCATAGCATCTGCTCCATGCTCCTCTCGATCAGTTTTCGACCGTCTCTCGTACGGTCCGAACCCTGATGACTCTCTGGATGATAAGCCAGACTCTGTGATGTTCAACTTGGACTCTTCCTATTATGCACCCACAAGTGCTAGAAAGAAGAAGTCTAGGGCAGCGCGGGCTCATCAAGCCCAGAAAGCTGCCCCAACCTCTGACTATCAGGGCGTCCCGCTGATTACCACACGGGCCTCTGATGGGAAGTTGTACAGAACCGCTCAAGTCCAATCCCCGGTGGCGAACGGACAGAGTGGTTCCTCTGACCTGCGTGAGACGATCCTCCACAAACGCAAGGAAAGAGAAGGGGCCTCGGCGTGCAAAGAATCCCCACATGGACGTCACTGCACCCAGATCATCGTCAACTGCTGCTGCAACAACGCGGCAGTGATGGAAGATCGTCCGTCCGTCTTCCACAGACTACAGCACCCGAACTCAGAAGATGAGGCACCTCCTGTTGTCTCATACAATTCCGCTCAGAAGGTCCCCGCCGAGGAGAGAGGGAAGAAGACAAGCATCTCCAGTCCAAAGATATCAGCCACTACAGCTAAGAAATTGTCGGCTAAACGGTTGCCCTCCACCGGAGTATACCAACACACCCGTTCGAAGACAAAATCTGCTGCAACAGGAGACTCATCGTCCCCAACCCTGGGGGTCGTAGGAGCTGGGGGTAGTACTCCTCCGAACGTCCACAATAATCCAACGTTTCAAGGAGACGAACCCCGAGAAACAACCCTCCCATCGGGTACAACAGATGCTGATGTCCCCGAGGATATCCATGATTCTCGAGATGAAGCAAGCTCCGAAGCTGGGGGTACTGTCCCTTCCGAGTCCGAACCTGAAGAGAACAGCCCCACATATCTAGATGATTTCTCGACGCATGGGTACGACTCGGAGGGTACATCCTCCACCACTCCCTCCGTCACTCCTCATGTGAAGACGGTATTCATGACAGACAGCAATCAAGGCGGTTCCAGCGATCGCCAGCACATCGACACTTTGGAGGCCATATTGCATGCCTTGGTCAAGTCTGTAGACGAGATCAAAGCGGCACTTCCTACTCTGCAGGGAGTGACACCTGGCCAGACAAGCACGGGTCCCGCAATCAACGTAGATTCAAATTCAGCGGCACCAAACCAGGGTAATAATCCTCCCAAGATAACGGCCCCTACCGCGACAGATGAGGCCCGAGAAGTAAGAAGAGAGGTTCAGGAGCTCCGAGCAATGTTCCACGCCCGAGAAAACTCTCAAGACCTCAGAATATGGCAACCATATCCTGGTGAATGGAGGGATGTTCCCTTTCCGCCAAGATATAAGCCGTTCAATATCAACCCATATGATGGCAAGACTTCAGCAAGTCGATACATCACTTACTTTGAGGTCACTACCGACCATCTGCCCCATGATGACGCTATCCTCACGCGGTTATTCATTGGGGCATTGGAAGGAGTCGCCTTCGATTGGTACCGCAACCTGCCAGACAATTGCATCCACTCCTTCGCTGGCTTCAAACGCTTGTTCTTGGAGAGGTTCTATGAGGTAGGGCAGGACGTTACGATGTCTACCCTCATGGACGTCGTTCAAGGAGAGAAAGAACTGACGAGAAATTATATTGAGCGGTTTTGTCAAACCGCAATGAAGTTACCATCTGGCAACCCGGACTCTTCTTTGATTGAAATTTGCCAAAAGAGACTACTTCCAACAATTAGTCTCTGGATGGGCGAAAGTCAGTTCAAGGACTGGAAGGCTTTTATCATCAGTGCTACAAGTGCTGAAGAACGATTGAAGAAGGCTCGCCAACTGGGATTGCATATCTCGGAGGGAGAGAACAAGAGCAAGCGTCCCAACACCAGCAATGACAATGGGGGTAGCCCCTCCAACAACCGGAACAACAAAGGCAAGCACGCTATGGTGACCGATACAGCCCAGAAGCCCGAGCCACAGCCGACAGACAAACAATGGCCTCAAATCACTTATTCCTTTGAAGACGATCACGTCAAGCCTATCTTGGACATGCTTATAGAAGGAGATAGGATTCAGCTTCCTCCACCAAGACGGGAGCCTCGGCCGGCTGATCTGGAGAACCCAAAGTTCTGCCATTACTATCGCTACGTCCACCATGCTACACACGACTGCTACCAACTGAAACGGTATATCCAAAACCTCATCGATTCGAACGCCCTGGCCATCGATTTCGAAGAGGTAACCGTGGCAGCCAACATGGTGTTCGTACAATTCGGCAGCTTCCCTCCAACAGAGACTCAGGACGGGGTTATATCCATCCCTCTGGCAACAATGGAGACTACTAATCTGCCGCCTGCTCGCGATCAAGCCGCTGGTCTAGTACCCCTCACCACATCACGAGGGGAAATCATGTGGGTCCATCCGGACCTAGTCCACGAGGTAACTCAGCCCTCTCCACCTTCTAAAAGGAAAAGTGAAAAAGTCAGATCCTGCCGCACTGCCTCGGCGGAAGAAGAAGAAGTCTCGGCTGTCACTACTCGATCTGGAACACAAGCCCAACCGGTGACCGAAAACGCGACTGATGATCATCCGCCCACTACCAATGATGCTCCGGGACCGGCTCAGCCTTCGACGACCGACAAGCCTAGGCCGAAGGAGACTCGCTTCGACAAGTCCCTCCGGAAGGAGACACCTCAGGGGCTGGAGAGGCCCTACAACTTCGACATCTTAGCGCAATTAGCTAATACCCCGACCAAATTGTCTTTATATGAACTCCTCAGGCTCTCAAAGGATGTCCTCACGGCTTTAAGTGAGATGCTCCAAAATGCTGACGCATACTTGGCTCAGGTCAACCTCACGGGAGATAACCAACCTGCAGAGCTCCAAGATAGTGCGTGTACGAGAGCAATGCCCAATATCGTCTTCTCTCCGCAAGATATGCTCATCAAACTAACCTGCATGATCGCCCGCTATACTACACTGGATACATCGGCGATATAAAGGTGGACCGAATGCACATTGATCCTGGGTCCTCTATAAGCATCATTCCGAAGGGTCTGCTACATCATCTTCGCATTCCGATGCATCGCCTGACACCTACAAGCACCTCCATTAGCGGTTTCAATTCGGGCAGGAGCTACCCAATAGGGAAGATCCGTTTGAAGTGTCAGATCGGCGATCTCTAATCAGAAGTCACCTGTTATGTCATAGATGCCGACACTTCTTACAATATCCTTCTGGGGCGGCCTTGGATACACGATTATATGATCGTACCTTTCATGCTACACCAGTGCTTCAAATACGTCGACAAACACGGCTTCGTGAAGACAGAATTTGCTGATATCGATCCCTTCAAAGGGGTCGAATCTTACTACTCGGACTCCTGCTTATACAAAAAGTTGAAGAGGCACCTTGATGAAGAAAATGAACAAGCTAGTACCGAAACGGCTACGAGATCTGAAGGACCCCTGACGATCCACCTCCAAGCTCGCAAACCGGGCAAGTCCGCACCCCTTACTGCCACTCTGCAGAAGGACGCGATCAGCCTCTCGGCATAAGAGGAACAGATGATAATCCGGCTGCCAAGGTCCGCCCAAGTGCCGAGACCCACAACGGGGCCACTAACAATCAGACTGCCGAGAGTCGGTCAACCCCAAACGGAGAAGCTCAATCCCTCCGATAAGCCACTAACGATACGCCTTCCCAAGAAGGGTCGTCACCCCGATGCAAGGTCCGACACTTCTAGCGAACCAGCCACTCCTTGCTCCACGTCAAGTGCCAAACTGGGGGTCGCTAGTCTGCCAACAACCCCACGTTCTGCTCCACTCATGGAGCCCGTGATAATCAAGTTGCCCAAGTCATCCTCTCAGTCTGCATTTACACAGGGGGTGGTCGAAGAAGAGTCGGAGCTGGCCAAGTATGTGGCTGCTCACACTGAGACTTGCTCATGTTGTCCATCAACGGCAACTTCCTGAAGAAGTATTACGTCCGAAACGACATCCAAAAAAAAAAACTGATGATTGAGTTATGTACCCCCCGGTACCGCTGAACTCACATTCCGCCTCCAAATTTCCTAGATTGGTGAGTTATGTACCCCCCGGTACCGCTGAACTCACATCCACTCCAGATTACCTAGTCATGTACCCGATGGTGCCGCTGAACTCACATCCACCACATTTCAGATTATTGAGTCACGTACCCGCTGGTACCACTGAACTCACATCCACATTCTCTCCAGATCACCGAGTCATGTACCTGCTGGTACCGCTGAACTCATATCCACAATATTCCAGATTTTTGAGTCATGTACCCTCTCGTACCGCTGAACTCACCTCCTCCTTCCACAAAAATCCCAAACTACCAAGTCATGTACCCGCTGGTACCTCTGAACTTACACTTTGATCACAAAATTTATGGATTGTCGCCTGAACTTACATTCCGGTCACTCTTTCAGATAGTAAGTCAAGTATGATTATACCTCTGAACTTTCTTCCTGCAGAGATCCTCCCTCAGGATTCACTACCCGCACTCCCAGTACACAAAAAGGGTAGTCGATCCACCAATTTCCGAAACGACCATGTCCTCATTACCTCTGAGTCGTCTTCACTTCCACCAAAAACAAACCGTCCCTCGCATAGAACTTCCACGTTCTCCTACATCTGAGTCGTTCTATGTACCCAATCTTCATTGAGCCCACTCCTGCCATGTCCTCATTACCTCTGAGTGGAAAGGCTCCGTCGAAGAAATCGTCATATTTGCCATATCCACATTACCTCTGAGCAAGTATGTCGGTCCTCTTTTAACCTATTATCTGTACCCACAATCGGAGTACGACAAGGATAATAGGTCCACAAATGTCCCCTATTGACCACAAATGTCCTCTGTTGACCACAAATGTCCTCTGTTGACCACAAACGTCCTCTGTTGACCACAAATGTCCGCTGTTGACCACGAATATCTTCCGTGAAGTCTCCCCTACCATGTCCTCATTACCTCTGAGCAGGAAGATTCCACGGTAAAACCCTCATGCTTGCCATGTCCTCATAACCTCTGAGCAAATATGTTGGTTTCCTTTCATCCTATTATCCGTATCCTGAACCAGGGTACGCCAAGGATAATAGGTCCACAAATATCCCTTGCTAAGCTTCTTAGCATAAATCCACCATCTCACCATGCCCCGGGAGCCCAGCTGCTCTACGGCATTCTTTTTCCCAATACCGAGAGCACCCATGACCACTTTGCCATGGCTGTTCCGGATATCTTGACCAAACTTGTTATCCGTACCTAGAACTAAGGTACGCCCAGGGTAACAGGTCCACAAATAATCCCCCGGCAGGTCCAATTCCACAAACACCACAAGTACAAGAAAGAGAAGATGAGTTGAAACGTGCTCATTTATTCAAAATTTAAAAGTACTACATCATCTGGGATCACATCCCTTGACAAAAAGAAAAGAAAAACAGTGAAAGAAAACAAAAAACTGTTCACTGCTCCATGGTATTCTTTCGCCCGATACCAAGAACCTCCATATCCGCCTTACCGCGGAGTTGTCCTAGGTATCCCTATCAAACTTATTATCCGTACCTAAAACCAAGGTATGCCAAGGATAATAGGCCCACAAATGTCCTCTGCTGACCACAAATGTCGTACTAGGTCCCCTAGTACATCCATATCTTTCCTTATCATCACATGCTTTCGGAGCCCAGCTGTTCCATAGCATTCTTTCACCCAATACATAGAACTTCCACGTTGATAGCACCTCTGAGTTGTTCTTTGTATCCTCATTCGAGTTCACTCCTACCATGTCCATATCACCTCTGAGTAGGAAAGCTCTACCATCAACCTTATATTTACCACGTCCATACCACCTCTGAGTAAATATGATGGTTCCCTCTCTCAACTTATTATCCGTACCTAAAACCAAGGTACGCCAAGGATGATAAGTCCACATAAAATCTCCAACGGAAGTACCCAAACCTATCACGTCCATGCTACCTCTGATTGGATTGCCACACCTAAACAAATCTACTTTCCATGCTTCTTATTCAAAGTGTTCCAAATTTACAATTTGGAAACTTTGAAGGGGGTCCTGTAGAAGCATGGAAAATATTAGAATAATGATCCATGCGGCTCTGAGTAAGAAGCTTATGCGGCTCACACAGGAGCGGCCCTATGCGGTTCAAAGAAGACTCTCAATCGCATGCGGCTCGGGAGCGTATGCGGTTCAGCAAGGCATATGCGGCTCGATGGACGCCATGTGTGATCCTTCCCTACAGCGGGTCGTTTGAGTAGTGGCCTCATTTATTGCTCCAGCACGATTCACTGTGGCGGCCCTGACATAAAGTTTCATAATGGCCTTGCCATAATGACTGACTCCTCGGGAAAAGAAGAAAATCTCTGACCAAATTCGTCAGAAGTCCCAGATTGCCACATGGCAATCAGTCATATGCGGCTCCCTGAGAACCCGTTCCATGCGGTTCGATACAACGCTAGCTCATGCAGCTCCCTGGGAACACATTCCCTGCGGCCCAATACAATGCCAGCTCATGCAGCTCACAAAGATTACGCATATGCGGCTCGATGAAGCATCGTCCTATGCGGCTTACAAAGGGTATCTCTCTGCGGTTCGAGGATCGTCAATCCTATGCGGCTCTGACAGGACTCACAATTAAGACACGTGGCATGGGATCAATAAGAGATTTAACCGAATCTCAACAAATATATTTGACATCATCGTCATAATTACTGAGATCAGGGCACATCATTTATCATCAAGCTAATGGGACACGTGGCGAGCAATCAGACATTGGCATAATCAATCACGAGGATTTAAAGCAGCTAGCATTAATTGCTCATGAGATACGATGCTATCCGCATTAATGGCCGAGATTCACTATAATCAGGATCAAGGGTTCAGATAGAATGAAGGAGCGCCGACATTCCAAACAGATAATCATTAGCAAACCCTAATGATCACCCCCCACTCTTATAAATAGCCAGCATCATTCCCTTGTAAAAAAAAAGGGGTCGGCAACAAAAGAATAAAAAAATAAGAAGAGAGAGATCTACACAGAGAGAGCTCCCCCCTTTTTCTTGATAATCACAGAGAGAGAGAAGCCAGGAGAGCAATCCGAGGAGAGCAAGAAGAGCATTTCTTCATCAACGTCGAGCAGATCTTCCCCGAGCCAAGGCTGCATACTGATCGTCCAAGGAGTAAGGCAGAGCGGCCGTCGCTTTCCCGAGCCTCTATCGTTACCCCCCAGAATCAAAAATAAACAATCGTACTTAGTCTGCTGTACCTAGGTTTTCGTCCCTAGGCTTTTTTTGTACGAGCGAGTTTGTATTGTGAGTCTAAGTTCAGTCCTCCGATAATTGTTCTGTTCTTTTACAATCAATGGCAAACAGTGATGTATGATAATAACTGCTATGATAGTTAACTTATATATGATTGAGCCTTGCTTGCCCTGATTTTACTATCCTGTCTTGGCTGGAATTCCGAGGACGGAATTTTTCTAAGAAGGGTAGAGATGTCACTCCCCGATCCTGGAATACGTATTTTAATACATAAACTGATAAATTATATTTATCTTGTATTTATACTATATTTATTATGCTGTCTTTCTTCATGTATTTCCCAAAAATATTCGACAAAATATTATTTCCTAATTTATTTTCTGCATTTGGGCCTACAGATCTGGCTCATTTGGGTAACCTATTCTTGGTTCACCAATGGTTCATCATGAACCCTTTGGTTCATCATGAACCCATGGATCCAAGATCTATATATATAACTCATTCTCTCTCCTCTCATTTACTTCCTCTCCTTTATTTCCTCCACCAACCAAATATTTCTTCCATCAACCAAGGCAAGTACCAACTTGCTCAAGAGATGGATCCATAAATGTTGTTGATATTTTCTTACAAAATTACTTGTCAAAATATGTTCTTCTCCTTATTCTATACTAGTTTAGAACTTTAAGTTTTCCATTTTGAAGCTTTAATTTTTGTAGATCTAGGTTTTAACCATTTTTGGATCTTCTTGGTTTTGATCTAGCAAACTTCATTATTTTCAAGTTTTGATGGTTCCATGTTATAAAAAATTTTGTTCTACCCTATTTTGACCTAAGGAAGTTCCGATTAGGGCTCCGGATGAAGGTTTTGTGTAGCTTGGAAGCCATGGTTGCTTGGCTTCACTTCTCGGACGAGTGCAGAAGAAGAGAAGTACTTGACCGCATGAATCTTCATGCGGCATGTCTCTGGCCGCATAGCCTTTCCAGCCGCATGAGACTCGTTCGAGCTCATCCGCATGGAAAGTCCTTCCTAGCCGCATAAGACTTGCTTGAGTACTTGACCGCATGAATCTTCATGCGGCAAGTAATTGAGCCGCATAGCCTTGTTCAGACTCAGCCGCATGAGCCCCTGTTATCTTGGGTCGTATGGACTTCATGCGGCTAGCTTTCAGCCGCATGAGTTCTTTTGCACCCAGCCGTATATGCGCTACTGTTTTGGGACGCATAAGGCCCATCCATCATCTAGCCGCATATGTATCGTCCATGCTCAGCCGCATAGGACTTCATCTGATCGCAGCCGCATACGCTGACACCCCTTCGTCCGCATGAACCCGCCTTTCCAGCCGCATGCGCCTTGGGGCTCCCTGAGCCGCATGAGCGTGTAGTCCCAGCCGCATTAACCAGTATTGACCCGGCCGCATGGACTCACTCCCCCTGAGCCGCATGGACTTTTGTGCCCTATATTGTTACCTTATTATTATTATTATTATATATATATTATATGCCCATTTTATATCCTTACGTCTTTTGTCCCGAGCATGATATAAGCACTAATGTGACCCGGAGAACAAAATGTTCCTACCTGATATATGTACCTGAATGTTCCAGTTCTTGTTCATGCTCGACAAATAACTCATAACTCCACGTGGCATATTTGTAATGATGCATTACACTAAAGAGGGTAGAACATGTTGACATACTGATTGACATGGATCCTCTTTGGGGTACTCGTACTAAAGTACGACTTTAGGAGGATAATCATGCAGGCCACAGCATAAAAATCCAAGATTTCACCTAGGGTTAAATTAGGCAACTAAATATACTAGATGCATGGGGAGGGCAAAATCCCGAGATCGTGTTACACCAGCCGCCTTGAGATACTGTCTTGACGCGCCGGCTGGCCTCCACGGATACTGTGTCATCTGCAATGAGTGGATGACTGTATCCGATTAATTCCTGCTACATATTATATGTTTTAGCAAGGTGGCCTTGCGAGGGACCTGTGCTCAATCATACCTGTCTACGCGAACCCCTGGATGGGCTAGCCTTGCTGGAAAGATACGATCTGAGGATTTCTACATAACATGATGCGAGGATAACCTCGTCCCCCTAGAAACTCGTAGACTTGATTGGCCGTGAAAACGACTTGCTTGTATCCTATTACCTTCCATGAGTAACTGAGGGAAGCGGACTGTCATGGTACGTGATCCAACCCATGTTCTTATTTGATTGTTGGGTTGGTTATCGTGCTATGATAGGCTGTGGACCGAAGTTATGAACGGAAGACTTATTCTGATTATGGAGTGCTACTTCTGTGAATGACTGAGGAACATGGTCTATCATGGTACATGATCCAACCCATGTTCTTGTTTGATTGTTGGATTGGTTATTATGCTGCGATAGGCTATCGACCGAAGTCACGATCAGGAGATTTTATTATTTATACCTTTTAACTTATGTGAAAGTTATAGAGTACGACACGTCCGGACTCCATGCGGCACCTTTTGTCCTTGTTTGGTTGTAAGGGTGCCATATGGGTTCGAGGATGTTGCGCTACCCTATAATAGTAACATAAATATTACTATTATCAATCATTCTAGTAACTGGGTTTTTAGTCTTATCTCTTGTGCCCCTTTGGCGGTACTTGCTATTCGGGGCTGACCCCGCTGGTTTTGTTTGGCCAGATCTCGTAGCAGAGCTAGAGGACACTATCTTCCTCCCTGACATCCATGGTACATACTAGGAGCATGGCAGTTCGGGGACTCGAGTGGGTTTCTTCTCCACCACTCCTGCTTATACTTTTGCGGCGTTTAGCCACCGGCACCTGTTAGCCGAATTACTTGATATTTTGTATCAGTACATGATTGTAATTAAACAGACTGCAGCTGTGTATAATTTTGTACTCCTGACTCTCTGAGATAGCTAAATTATAAAGCTAGTCTCTCATGATCATTTTGATGAAGCGTCAGGGACGCCTTACTGCTTTATCTTTAATATTCATCTTTTTGCTGATGTGATTTGATTGATTGAGACATAGAACTCTGTGGGACCATAGGAGACTTGATTGTAGCATGTACCCCCTAGTCTCTCGACAGCCACGATCGCCGTATGACGTTACGTACCTCATATGGAGTAGCTGGCCTAGTCCGTCTCCGTATTTCGGTACTGGGGCGTGACAGTATCCGAAAGTTGAAACAGACATTGCCAATATTCTCAGAATAGTCAAATTAGCTAGGATTGCATGTCCTTAAGTCCAATTCTGGACACAGGGGCAAATCGGTCATTTCGGACCAAAACGGTATCCACCGTTGGACCCGCTTTGCACCGAGAAGCGTGCCAGAGTCAACGGTCTCTAAAGTCATCAAACAACATGTCCACAGATCTGGTTTGATGATACGAACCCAACGGTATGTCCAATTTTTTATTTCGGTGGGACGTGCACAAAATTGCCCGTTGAATCGAATCGTGGGGCCCACAAAATGGCAATCCGATCAACTGTCTCAGAATCGGACCAAACTTGGCTTACAAAACCAGAAAAACGATACGGTCCTATTGGCATAAATTTTGTCTCGATCTGACGAACGTATACAAAGTAATTGGAAAATTTGCAAAGAGGCCGATATGATAAATTTTGACGGATACGCATCAAACTCGTCGCGCACACATAACCAATTTGAATTCCGTCAAAGCTCACGCATCCACGAAGCCGATGCGCACCTTTCGATGCTTTCGGTTCGCGACCACGTCGCCCGGATTGGCGGAACGCACGTCGTATCGAAGGTTTTCATGATTTTCAAAAACTGTTTTTCGTATTTTTTTCTTTATTTTGGAACTGATATAAAACAGAATATAATCAATTAAGGTAAAAACTAAAAGTATGATTTCCATCATGATTAGGTTGTCTACAAACGTGTTTAAATGGATTTTGAAAATCCTAACTGTTTCGTCCATAATTACCCTTCCAAAACTTGGTTTGGGTTGGGTGTTGTCCTGTTTTTGTTTCTTTAAAAACCGGGTTTTCCCGAGATTTCAACATCGGATTTCTTGTGATCTGGTCACCTAGATCAAAAACTATTTCATAGGGGTCGAGGGACTATATGTTGTGTTTGCAAAGTACTAATTAGTTTGGACATTGGCAGCGATGTGAAGGAGAACCATACCTACAAAGTTGCGTCATTGCAACTGCTAATGCTACGCTGTTGTCCTCTGTTTGCGTGATGTTGTCGTCGTGGCTGGCCGACGAAGCTCCGGCGGTGGTGCGCAGGTGGCCGAGGGTGCACGCAGGAGGTAGGGGAATGGAGGAGGAGGCGTTAGGGTTAGGGTTTTTTTGTGTATCCACCCTTCTCTCCCTCTCGGCTCTCTATATATATATACGATTATATATAAACGGCTGTTAAGCCCCGGGGTCGGGTTTCCAATGACCTGGGGCTGCTGTTGGGGAATTTTTGGTGTGGGCCATTATTTGCATACTGGTTTGGGCTTGGGATGGGTCGTGGGTTAGGGCCTCTTTTGTTTTATTTGTTTTATTTATTTTATTTGTTTTATTTCTTCTTTTCTTTCCATTTATTTATATATATGTGATGACTATATACACACCAAATAATATATATATATACAATCAAGATATATTTTCACCATGTAACATATATGTACAACCAAGATATATTATCCATATATACAATCATCATATATAATTATTGATTTTAAATACTAAAATTTATAATTAAAATTATTGGGAATATATATAAAGCACATCATTTACCATTTATGAACATATTTATACACAAGTATATATTTTGCCTATGTAAATCCTCAAAGTCCAAATATCATCCTACGAGAATGTTATCATATTTACAAGAATAGTAACCTAATAGCAAGAATATATATGATATAAATTATACATATATAACAATCATTTCTAAGATTGTCTCCTCATCACAAGAATAAGATACCTACATAACATACATCTAGATGGTTGTTGGAGCCGTCTACATGAGCTTGGGTTGGTTTGGGTCCAGTCCAGACTAGTTTGGTATAACCGAATTTCCTTAAAGTCAAAATATTGATAAATAACTAATTAAATTATTTATAGGGATTATCTCGCTACTTGGCCTAGTTTTCTTAGTTAGAACACACATATCGCTCGGCATTCCCCTACCATGGCTAAACACTAGTCAAAGCATGCCACTGCACTATCCGTGCCATAACTCCTAGTCGTCTTGTACTTCAAAACTCAACCATGGCTAAAGTCATCTACCATAATAATTAATTAAATAATTATTTATAAAATTCTAAAAATCACCATTTAAATCAAATAAATAATAAAAAAATAATATTTCAAAAATTTCCGAGAAGGGGAGCTACAGCTTCACTAATCAACGGTTCGAGTTACTGGATACTGCCATTTTGTACACCACCTCAGGCAAGATACCTTACCATTACTGTCTATTTACTTTAGCTCACTTTACTGAATTCATTTAGTTATTATTATTTATTTTTTGTAATATAATATTATGCTTCCTAGTTGTATTTAATTGCAAGTAACTGTTTAGTCATAATGTAACTTCTTTTGTTTACTATATGCACATGTGACCGAGAAGTAAGAGACCACCTACATTCATTAGCCTTGACACATGTATGCCACGAGTCATGAGTTGCATATAGATCTCGGACTTTCCTATCGACTGGCCAGCGGTCTCATCCAACAGGGGCACAACCATAGATACTACACAAAGAAGCAAACCAAAAGTTAGAAATTATGAAAGATAAAGTAAAATCATGAACCATTTTCCTGATGGCGTATGCATACTGACAGCATATGCATGATGGTTTCCCACCAAGTATGCAAAGCTATGCTTCAGCGCATCTTCTAGACCGAAGTCCATGCGCATCAGCAGAGTACTGCTTTAGTACATCTTCCAGACCGGAGTCCATGCACATTAGCATAGTACAGCTTCAGCGTATCTTCCAGACCAAAGTCCATACGCATCCGTGGAATGGAGCTTCGGTGCATCTTTCAGACAAAAGCTCATGCGCGTCAGCCGTGTGAAGCTTCAGTGCGTCATCAAGATGTAGCTCTGTAGCAACGTCCATGTGCTTCAGCGAAGGACTTGGTAGGCACGTGTTCTAGATGGTAGTCCATCCACGCTCCTAACCGTGTACAAGTGTCCCTATGTTCAAAAAATGACCATCGACGGCGTCTACCTGTGTCACGACTCGCACCCGAATATTCAGGCACGAGTACATGGGCCACGTCCAGCCTACGTCGCAGTATCGATGGTAGAACGCTGTCAAGTATCCAATAAATATCTACAACATCTAGATGATCCATGATAATAAATGTCCTCAAATCACACCACAAGCGACTAAGAAAGATATAAAGTAGAAAGATATCAAAAACACTAAGACAGACAGAGTCTACAAATGAATATACAAGACCAGAATGTATCGAAGGCAAAACAATAACAAAGCTAAATCAAACTACCAGGGCCTAAAACTTTCGGGAGACAACTCACGGTGAAAGAATATCGAGATCCGTCTCAGCTATCATCATCTTGTAGTCTAATAATGTGGGGTATAACAATTCCTATAATTTGTCAACGTATCCAGTCAGGAATGGAGCGAAGTACATTAACTAACAGCAGTTCCAATGAATTGACATATACTATAAGAAACAGTTATAATGAAATACAAGACAGAATATCAAGACTGGAAGTAAAACAGTACAAAGTAGACTGAATATCATGTCATGGTGTGAGATATAAGGTAAAACTGGAATGTAAAGTAGTACAGGTAAATCTGATGTACAGTGTAAAGATAAACGGTGTCTTGAGATATTAGAGCGTTATGTGATCGGCTTGGGTCCAGATCGGGCTATTTCATTTGACCAGCTATGCACAAGAACAAGCATAGGTAAACCTGGAGATCAGGCCGGCCAAAATGGAAAGCTATTATTCTAGTAGTATCAGATCAGGCTACACCCTACGTGTGACGAGGGTGAAGCTATGCACAAGTAGTAACAAGAGGGGTATTGATCACATAACCTCTAATAACTCTCCATTCCCGAGTAGTATAATGGATGCAACCATAGCACGTTACGACACGAAATTCTCTAAGAGGGTAGCAAATCCTCTTAGAAATCGGTATCTATACAAGTACAAGGACAATAGTCAAGAACGAGACATGTACCAGTACACCAGGATAACCAGTAGTAACATCTCAAGACGGGATCCAACGTATACTAGTTTGTGTATCCTTGTGTCGATAATCAAGTAAAACACTACAACTGAATCGAATATAGTAGATATCAAAGCAGTAAAACTATCAGAGAATATACTCGCCTCAATTTGGTTGGAGTCGACGTGCGTGACACGAACGTATCGACAAAAAATAGGTACGATGCTAAGCTCCATAATATGGTCCCAAACGACGGCACAGGCGGTTCTATTGAGTCAAGAATAGTCCAAATAGTCTAGTTTGGTATGGAGAAGCCAAAATCAGAGTTCGGCATGATATTTGAATCAAGAAATAGGAATTGACTATAATAGCCATGATTTATGATTTTAAGGAAAAAATGTAACTAAATACGTTTAACTATTTCTGTATATTCATTAGATAAAATACCATATTAATATTTCAAATTTTGAAACTAAAATATGTCCAAAACCTATTTCTTTTATAGTTACCAGGAATAGATTTTAATAAAATATTTACTATATAAATATTTGATACACTAGATTTAAATGAATCATAATAATAAAATTAGTATCAAATGCGTATACTTATATTCTAATATTGGTACACACGTATCATGTGGGATAAAGGCCCAACTCAAATTTAATTTAATTTCAGCCCAATTAATTAAATCCCAATCAAATCATAAAATGACATGGGTCAAACAATTGGCTCAAACCCAGCCCATTAACCCTAAACAATACTCAAATGATACCAAAATTTACCAAGTATATACCAAATAGTATCTAGTAAATATCAAGTATTTATCAACTAAATACTGGATGGTACCAATTGTGCAAAATGGCCTAAACCCAGCCTATGCTTAAAGGCCCAAAAATGTTAACTTAAACTCAATATTCAATTAAGTATAATAATAATAAAATTATACATTACTCTAATAATAACAGAGAGAGTGGGGTTATGTTCTGTATGAGAACACCACAAATTACTAAATCGATTGTGTAGAGAGAGAAGGGGGGTTCATTCAGCTATGTTCACTCCAAACCATTCAATTAAAACCAAAAATCCCTAAAGTATCCAAATAAAGCAACAGAGGAAATGGCCAAAGCTGCTAACCTAACTCCCAAAATCGAAGGGAGCGAGAAGCAGCGAGAGGGAGGAGACGAGAGGGAGAGTCGGGAAAGGAAGAGAAGCATACAACGTGGCGGCCGAAAGAGCCAATGGCTCCGCCCGACAAGGGGCGGAGCTGGGCTCACCAGGGGGCTCCGGCGGGCAACGCGGAGGGCGCCGTTGGATGCGGCAGCACGAGTGGCCGACGAGGGGGTTCAGCGCCGACTGAGGGAGCAGAGCACGGGGATGCCCAGGTTCCTCTCTCTTCATTCTTCCTCTTATTTGTAGGTATGATTGTGGTGGTGGCCGGACGGTGACGATGGGATTTGTTGGCGGTGGCTTAGGGTTTATGTGGTGGTGATGGGTGTTGTGGAGGTGGCCGCCGAAGAGACGTGGCGGCCAGTCGATGGATTGGCCGAGAATGACCTGCCAGGCATGGCTATGCGGTGATGATGATGCCGGAATGACATGGCGGTGAGGTGGTGTTTGCTGGCAGGGAGAGACGGAGGTAGTCACGGTGGATGGCCGGAGACCAGGTGAACGGTCGCCCCTATTTTTCCTTTCTTTTCTGTGATGGTGGTCATGGTGATGAATGTTGTGGTATTTGGGATGTCGGGAGGGGGTCGATGGCCGGGGTGGAGTGGCAGTGTCGTGGTAGAGAATCGGGGCGGAGATGGAGGCTGGAGTATTGATGGAGGTGGCAAGGAAAACTCTGGGTGGCATTGGTGTCGCAAGTGGTGGCCGATGGCGTCAGTATTGGAGAGTCGAGAGGCACTGTGGAGATGGAGTTTGGGATGGATCGGGACAGGGAAATGGGGGTGGCAGCTACAATTGTAGGAAAATTGTTTTAGGAATTGTTGTAAAAAATATTGGGAGGGTCAAATATTTATAGGGTAGGAAAGAAACCCTAATGGCAAAGTTGTGAAAGAAATATGAAAATTATTGGAATACTAACACTAACATCTAACACTATTACTAATACTAACCACTAATCTCTAATTATTAGCTAGTTGCAATTATTATTGAAAACCATATGATTCAAATAAAATTGAACAAAAGTATATTTATTTACAATAACATTTTAACAAATCTTTTCTATATGTAAAGATAATATTTATTATTTATAGAAATTCGAGAAAAGGCAAGAAATTTATTTAGGATAACTCCCGTTCAATATAGTTTTACAAAACTAAAGATCCAGTAACAGTACGTTAGTACATTACGATCGAAATATGTTCAAAACTAAGATTCACGATTTCAAAGATTGAGAAAATTTTAGAAAAATAGAAAAAAAAATTCAGGATACGGAGGTTACAAATCTACCCTCCTTAAAGAAATTTCGTCCTCGAAATTTAAGGTAGACAGAGGGATCAAAATACGATAGAGGGTTCAGTCAATAACATAGGCACGGTCAAAGAACAATGACTAGACGCGATTAAGATAATTAAATTCAAAATTACTTAGGCACAACTAATGATTTTGGCACGATAAACTAAAATATGGACAACATGTTATAGGCACGATTTAAAATTACTCAAGTCATTTAGGCCCGAGTAGAAATGAATGCAAACTATTTTAAGCATGATCTCAGTCACGGCTAGTAAACCGAAGAAATCGAAATTCAAGTACGGAATGGTCCGTAGTCTAGGCTCGATGAAAACCATATTTAGGGTCGCATAGGCACGATCAAAATAAAACCTTAGTTATGACCAAAAATGAAGTTTTGGCATGATTGAGATTTGAAGTCACAGTCTTATAGGCACGATTTAGAAATGAAATCTGAGGCAAGGAATGAAATCTGAGCAAGAGCGACTATAGAATCGAAATCTAGGCCCGATGGGAAAATTTTATCCTAACATGATCGAATATGACACGACTAAGTTGTTAGATAGTCGTGATCAAGATAGTCATGATCGAAGATCAAATTTTTTAGGTACGATTTATGGATAAAAATTAATATATGTAGTTACGATCATAAAAATCACGATCATTAGAAATCAGAATCGTTTAGTCGTGTCAGTCTTCTAGGCATGACCAAATATGAAAGTTCGATATAATCAAAAGTGGTATGAACCTAATTATGGTTAGACCAGATCTTAGTCATTATTAAGAATTAATATCAAAGTTTTACGCGTGAGCGTCATCGCATTAAAATCCAAACACGATCAGGATTTAAATTGACACGATCAAGGATAGGTCAGCCAAACCTTGATTAAAACAATATTTAGATACAATGAAGAATATAATCGAAGCCTAGGCACAAGCAATGAAGGATTGAAATCTAAGTCACGATTGAAATTTAAATCACTTGTACTTTCTATTATGTCCTAACATTATGTCCATGCTTTTATAACCTAAATTTTGATTCTAAGACTTATGATATCATTCCTAACACCGTGTCCTAATTACTTGTATACAAATCATGTCTAATTTGTGTGTCCATGTCACTATATCCTCAAATACATAATCAATTCCTAATTATGTATCAAAACAGAATATAATTCCTACACATATTCTAAAAGCTAACTAAATGAACAAAATGGAATTGGAATTGAAAAGAGAAAGTGAGGACTAGCCTTGATTTTTTGAAAATAAAGAAAATAAGGGTGTGTGTCCGTGTCCAACTCAAACATACCCATGTCAGTATGTGTGCATGTCTATGTCAGTGTGTGTTGTGTTAGTGTCAGTATCATGTCAGTGTGTGTGTGTGTCATGTCAGTGTTTGTTCCACGAAAGATAGATAGATAAGGTGAAGGTTTACCAAGACGGAGGGTTGACTGACGGAGGGGGGTCAACCTGAGGGGGGGAGGACTGGAGGCAGAGGTGGTCACATTGTTGGGCAGGCAAAGGTATTGACCGGATCGTAGAGGAGATCTGGAGAGCTGGAGCGCCGGAGGGTCCTCACGATGGAGAGCTAATGAAGAGAAGGGGAGCTAGAGGGTTAGGGTGGGTCACGACGGTAGGGTTGGGTCACGGATGGGGGGGTTAATTTTTAGTTCAAAATTTTTTAGGGTTCAGAGAATGGAGGAAAAGTGAATTTTGATTGGCTACATCATATTTTTTTAACGACGTTATAATATGACGTCATTAAACGTTGCCAAAATTAATCAATTTAGCGATGAGTCTTAATATATGTGGTAACTTATTGCTAAAATTTTACCTCTAACGACGTTTAATGATTTATAGTGAAGCAATATTTCATACTACCTAAATGTTGTCATTGATCGTCGTTATTTGTTTCTAACACCGACGTCTACCGACGTTATTCTGTCGCGTTCTCTATGTGGAGTCGCTGATAACGTCACTAAAATGACTTATTTTGCTAGTGATGAATGGGTTAAAAAAGTGAGCAGCCCCCGAGCAGCTCACCTGCTCACTTTAAGCTTATTGGGGAGTAGTGTCCATCTACCAAGGATAGAAAGGAAGATATGGAGCAGGTTTCATATGCTTCAGCAATAGGGAGTTTTATGTATGCTATGGTGTGTAGGAGGCCAGATATTTCTCACACAGTTATTGTGGATAGCAGGTATCTTTCTAATCCTGGAAGGTTATATTACAGTATAGTCAAGTAGATTCTACAGTACCTTTAGGGCATTGCTGCTTGGAGGCTTTCATTTGGTAGTGATGAGCCAAAGCTGGTCGGATATATTGATGCTGATATGGCTGGAGATATGGACACGAGATGATCGACTTCGACCTATGTGATGATGTTTGTTGGTGGAGCGATATCGTGATAGTCGCGGTGGCAGAAGTATGTTGCCTTGTTTACGATAGAGGCAAAGTACATTACAGTAATGGAGGCTTGCAAGGAGTTGTTGTAGATGAAGAAGTTGTTCTAGAAAATAGGGCTTAAGTAAGAGCTAGCAGTATATTTTGCTTTACTACATCCAGATGTCATTCACCTTGGAAAGAACCCGATATTTCATAGTGGTCCAAATATAATGAGACTCGGTATCATTGGATACGAGATGCACTTGAGAAAAAGGATGCGATACTTGAAAAGGTTCACACGGAGGATGATGGAGAATATATGCTCATAAAGGTTCTATCAAGGAAAAATTTTGAGTACTACAGGCGGATCATCAGTATGACGAGCTCTTCCATCTAGTTGGGAATAGAAAGATTTGTTAGAGTGGATGGGGATTCCAACCTATGTGAAAAATATGCCATAGTCGGATTCGGTATTCCTAATAGGAATATCTCAAGGGAGTTGGATTATTTATTCCAATATATAACTGGAATACATCAATGGTTTGGAATGAGTACTCCTACATATAATAGAAATACCTCAATGGTTCAGATTACTTGTAGGTTTGAGGCTATATATATTAGGTGTTTCCTAACCCTAAAATATTCCTCTAAACATTGCAATAGGAGGCAAGATCTAGTGTTTTACATCTATTGGAGAAAGAATGAGGGGATTGACAGCTACATTGTTTACAAAAATAAAAAGTTATTCTATTACAAACTTTTGAAAAGAGTACAAGAGTACAATTTGAATTCTAGGGAAGTACAACTGTAGGAATCTGATCAGAAGACGATCACTTTATCCCTTGGACTATGTGAACTTGAAGACTAGAGCCTCTGGAGAATGCAGCAACAATTTTACAAGAGTTCTTGATCTCTGTGTCTGTGTATGTGATCTCTTGATAATGATTGGAAACTCTATTTATAGAGTTCTGAAAATAACTATTTTAGCAATTATTCTAATGTGCGTGAGGCTGTGTTGCGCCACATTGGGATGCGCCAACTCATGTTGCGCCAACTTTCATTCAGTTATCAGTCGTGTACTAACTGTATTTAGACGCGTGGAATCATGTGATTAAGATGCGCGTGGTCGTGTACAGGATAGTAGATACGTCTTGAGAGATTAGTGGCATGTGCACCACGTCATTCTGCTTTGGAAATAAAAATTGTCTCAACGTTACCAGGTTGCGCGAGCTTCAGTCAACAAGTTAAACAGCGCCTGATTAGACTGCGCCTGGACATGTGGCAGCTTTTGAGAAATAATTGTTCAGATTGCGCCTAGGCACAACTAAAGATTTTGTTTAAGATTGCGCCTAGGCGCAACTCATAAGACGTGCAGGACAGCTGTCAACCAACTCTTCTAGAGTGGCACAATTCGAGGGATTCGAAGAGATTTTTCTCGTTTACTGTGTTGTCAGTTGTCAGTGCTGTTAGGTAATGATGGCCATTGAATGTCAGACGCCATATAGACTTTGGCACAATATGACTGGGCACAACCTGATTGTTGGTACGGTTTGATCTCTGAGCTTCATATCAGTGGCGCAGCTTGATCATTGGGATGCAACTTGGTTGCTGAGTAGTAAATACATGGCGCAACTTAATTTTTAGGCCCTACAAGATCCCTTTCAAAGTTTTCAAAACTTAAAAACATTTCAAAGTTTTGAAATACTTTGAATTTAGAAAAGCTTTGACTGAGTCAAGTTGCGCCAGTCTACGCCCGGTCAACACAATTAAATCTTTCTCGAAAATACTCAATCTTCTCTTCGTCTTCCTGAGTTTCATTAATGATTTTTAGTTTCCCATGAGGGATATGAAGAGTCAGTTTGGTGATATATATGTAGGGATTGATCTTTGTACTTTATTCTCTACTTCTGTAATTTTGATGGCATCTAAGAAGAAGGAGATGGAGACCAATGATGTCACTGAGATCAAGTCTTCTGAAGCAAAACTTGACGTCACGCCTTCGACTTTTTTATTGGAGGCTGACCTGGCATTGAGGGCGGTGAACTTTCTAGACTGTTTCGGTTTAAACCCAACAGTCTTCAATCTCTCGAGTGGTGGGCCGTCCTCTGAATAGCGCGGCGATTTGGAAGGATTCTTTAATCCGATGCGTCGCTTGGGGATCTGTAATATGCAAGAATTGGACGCCGCCCTTCGTCAGACCGATGAAAACAAGAAAAAAGAATAATGTTTAAGCATGCCAACTTTTTATTCACTTTTCATGTGTCTTCTCCTACTTGTCTGTAGGGATCTACTCCTCTTTATTAAATAAATTTATATTTTTTAACATCATTATTGTGTGGCTGAGATTCCAAGTAGCGCATGTAGATATACTCCTTAGACGAATTCAATGTTTACTGTTTCTTTGAGAGACACTTGGCATCCATCTCACGGTTTTAGGTGCCTATTGTTTAGTCTTTTCTAAAAATAGGCTCCTAGAATGATGTGCCTGTTTTCATTCTTCAATACTTTAAAAAGGATAGCCAAAATGAAAGAGACATTCATGTTTTCTCAAAACAAATGACTTCTTACAAAGTCCCACTATCCATAAGTTCACTTGCGCCACTTCGTCCCGATGATATTCGTTTGCATGTTGCGCCTTCAAAAGTTGGTATGTCTCAACAAAGAACAAATGGTATGAGAATTTTTCTTTTGCGCCACTTTTGAAGATAGATACTGATTTGCACGTTGTAGATGCTGTTGATATGCGCTAACTATTTTTGAAAATAGGCGCACACTGTGGTTCGGTGTTTAGCTTCGATCAGAGACACGTACTGCTGATAGGAGCCTGTTTGATCGATGCGTACTGTTTGAGTCACGCCTATCGATCGACGCGCTATTTTGATATGCGCCTGTTGATCAGCGAACATTATTGAGATACGCCTGTTAATCGGTGTGCTATTTTGATATGTACCTGTTGATCAGCGTACACTGTTGAGATGCGCCTGTTGATCGGCACACAGTTTTGATAGATTTTACTAATTTTTTCTTTCTTTACTCATATTTGCGGAAGTTTGGTTGACAAGCTTCTTCAAAACTGGCATCGGTGACCTGGATGCTATAAAGAGCATTCTTCTGACACCCACATCAGACAGCTCATGTGATTCTGACACTCAAATCAGACAGCTCAGGACTCTTCATGTTCAAGAAGGGTCTTCCTTAGATGGTAGGAAGAGCCTTTATACATGAGAGTTGGATGGTGGAGAGACAGAATTAGAAATCGTATTATAAGGGTGATCTCATTCCTAGTTCTCCTAGCGGGCTGTCTTCTCTCCACCAGTTGTATTGACAACAGCTTATCTTTGAGCTGCTGTACTCTGTGGTTCCCCTCTCGTATTTCTGAGAGAGAAGACCAGAGTTGATTCCATTGTCTGGCTCGTTGCTTCAGGTCGAGACGACAAGGAACTAGCACCAACAAATAAGAAGATCCAAAGATGTAATAGACCTTCATTTGTTATCTTTAGAATCAAAATCAGAGATATAGTAGATTTCCATCAAGATGTATTTATGTTTTTAAAGAAGGAATAAAGAATGATTTTCTCTTCTTTATGATTTGATTCTGATATGATGATATGGAAAATAGAATCCAAGAGAAATATGGATGTGATAAGTTGCTGATGTGAATAATCAGAATTCAGAAGTATAGAAAATGTGACCTCTCATTATAAAAAGTGAACAGTCACTTTGATTTTCGAGGAAGAGATAATGAATGAACAATCGCATCGGATAATGAACGATCAGTTATAAATGAATGAACATTATAAATGAACGAACAGTTATTCTCCTTTCAAAAAGTCGTATCAGTTCTCGAGATTGACTATCTAGTTGTTCTGTTAATAAATAGAATAAAACTTTCGTAGATATCATTAATTTCTTTCCTTTCTTTACAAAATATCTTCCAATGATTTGCTCATTCCGAAGCTTAAAGAAAAGACCGAGACACCGCCTGCTGAGCCTCCAGTACCTCCTCAGAAAGAAAGGGGTGAAGGCTCAACTGCCCCTGCACCAGGAGAGGACTTGATTTCCAAGCTAGTAGAGCCTGGAAAGACTGCTGAAGAAGAGGCATTGAGGATGGCTGCTTGTAAGTTTTTTGTGAGTTCAGACAATGAGATGATTGAACTATTGGCAAACTATGTATTTAATCATGAAGGATCGGGGCCTGCTTCCCGTCCTTAATATTATGTAACTCCATCCTGAAAAATGGAATTTTATTTATATCATGTCTTTGAAATAAAGTACATTTTGCTTTTATACATAATATTTCTTGAGAAATTTGCCATTGATAGGCATCATAGCCACTCTGTCATCCATATCTGTTAATTGATAGGCTCCATTTGAGAAAACTTTATTTACCACGTACGGCCCTTCCCATTTTGCCTCGAACTTGCCTTTGCTCATATGTGTCATAGTCATAAGACGTCTGACTGTAAGAACTAACTCGCCTTCTGAAATGTTCGTACTCTGACTTTGCGATCGAAAGCTTTTGAAATCTGGGCTTGATAAAGTTCAATGTCTTGTTGAGCTAGTAGCCTTTTCTCATCGAGCGCCTCCAATTCTTGAAGTCGAAGACGATCATTGTTTTCTATAGTAAGCTCGTTAGCAATGGCAATTCTCAATGATGGAATTTGAATCTCCAAAGGTAGGACAGCTTCACATCCATATACTAGAGAAAAAGGTGGGCAACCTGTGGGATTACGGACAGTAGTACGATATGTCCATAGACATTCTCCAAGTTTATCACTCCAATTACGTTTGTTAATAGAGACAAACTTTTTAAGTAGTTTGATAATAGTCTTGTTGAATGCTTCAGCTAACCCGTTAGCCACAGGATTGTAGGCCGTAAAGGTGATATTATTGATTCTGTTATCATCACAGAATCTACTAAACTTCTGACTGATAAATTGTGGCCCATTATCATTGATGATTCGGTGAGGGACACCAAATCTGTATATCACATGATATTTGCTGAAGTTGATGACACTACTAGTCTTTACTTCAGCCAAAGGTATAGCTTCTGTCCATTTGAAGAAATAATCGGTTATAGCTAAGATGAACCGATGTCCTTTAGATGAAGGAGGATTGATAGGGCCAATTATATCCATGCCCCAAGCTTCGAAGGGCCATGAGGCAGCAGTCAGATGAAAAAATTCCGATGATTGGTGAATGAAATCTGCATGAATTTGACATGCACGACATTTCCTTGCATAGTTAATAGTATCTGATACCATAGAGGGCCAGTAGTAGCCCATACGTTGAATACGATCTTGTAATTTAGGACCAGGCTGATGTGCTCAACAAATGCCATCATGAGCTTCGCATAATATCTGTTTTGCTTCATCACCAGCGAGACATCTCAAAAGTAATCCATCAAAAGTTCTTTGATAAAGTGTTTTAGTAGTGTGATTATAATATAATCGAAGCGATCGACGATGAATACTTGTAGCTTCCTTAGGATCTTCTGGCAATATGTCATGTACTACAAAATCAATGAAAGGTGTTCTCCAGTCCTCACTAATGACATTGACTTCTGTTAGATTGCTGAATTCAATGTTGTGGTTGTTTTCAACACAAAATAGTTCTCTATTAGAGATAACAACTATTTATTGCCTTTTGACTGGTACTGCCAAAACTGCAGCTAGGTTGGTTAAGGCATCAGCTTCTGTATTACATGCACGACGTACATGTTCGATGAAGAACCCTTTGAACGAAGAAGCTATTCTGATTGCTGCTTCATGGTATGGTACCAGATCTTGATGTCGGACTTCATATATGCCTCTAACCTGATTAACAATCAGCTTAGAGTCACCATATACTTCGAGATATTCAATATTCAATTGTTTGGCTAATTGGAGTCTAATGAGCAACGTATTGTATTCTGCTACATTGTTAGAGCATGATTCGTCTAAAGATAAGCCCTTTGAATAGCTAATCCATCGGGTGAAACGAGAACAATTCCCACTCCAGCAACAAGAGTACCTCTAGGTCTAATTCTAGAAGCTCCATCAAAGAAACAACCGCCAAGTAGAAAACTCTTCTGAGATCATATTTGATTCCATTGTTTCGTCTGGAATCTCGTCATAGAGTTTAGATATTTTAGGGACTGGATGAGCTGCTAAGAAGTCAGCAAGTGCCTGACCTTTTACAGACTTTTGAGGAACATAAACCATATCATATTGTGCTAATAATATGGCCTATGTGGCAAGCCTGGAATTGAGTGTACTTGGCTTTTTCATTAAGACCCGAAGAGGGTTGACTCGGGATATGACATGAATAGTTTGGCCTATGAGGTAATGTCTTGTCTTCTGCACAGCAAACATTAAGGCTAAACATTCCTTCTCCACCGGAGTATAACGATGTTCAGCTCTAATCATCGTTCGACTAAGATAGTAGATGGCTTGTTCATGACCTTTCTTGTTCTTTTGAGCTAGCAAAGCTTCCAATGAATGATCCATTGCCCGGACATACATTAAGAAAGGTATTCCTGAAATCGGTGGTACAAGAACCGGTGGACTCATTAAATACCGTTTTATGTCATCAAATGCTCGTTGACATTCTTCCATCCAAACGAAAGATACACCTTTCTTCATTAACTGAGTAAATGGTCTGCAATGTCGAGATAAATTCGAAATAAACCGCCTGATGTACGCAAGTCGACCTTGAAATTCTCGTAGCTCTTTTAGGTTGCGTGGAGGACGCATCTCTTGAATGGCTTTGATCTTCTCGGGATCAACGTGTATACCCTTAGAGGTAATGACGAAGCCGAAAAACTTGCCACTAGAGACACCCAAGAAAGACTTGGTGGGGTTCATTTTGAGTTGATGTTGGCGCATTAGATTGAAAATAGTTCTTAAATCTTGAATGTGATCTTTCTTCAGACGACTTTTGACAGCAATATCGTCCACATAGCATTCGACGATCTTTCGCAAATAATCTCGAAAGATAGTACTCATAGCCCGCTGGTAGGTTGCACCTACGTTCTTAAGACCAAACGGCATGACTGTATAACAATATACTCCTCGAGAAGTACGAAATGAAGTATATTTTTCATCTTCAGGATTCATCCGGATTTGATTATATCCAAAAAATCCATCCATAAAAAAAATTTGTTCGAATCCACATGTGTTGTCGATCATGACATCAGTAATTGGGAGAGGGAATTCATCTTTAGGGCAAGCATCATTGAGATCCCGAAAGTCTATACAAACTCGAATCTTTCCGGTCTTCTTTAGAACTGGTACAACATTGGCTACCCAGTCAGGATGCTGTTCTTCCCTGATAAAACTGTAAGCTATAAGCTTTTTGACTTTATCATCAATTGCATCCATCATTTCAGGCTTGAATTGCCATTGTTATTGTTTGACCGGCTTGGCATTCGACAAAATATTAAGTTTGTGAGTTGCAACTTGAGGATCTAATCCCGGCATATCTTCATAACTCCAGGCGAAGACATCAATATATTCACGAATAAGGTGAATTAATTCTTGTTTATCATCATTTGGAAGATTCTTGCTAATAAAAATTGGTCGTGATACGCCCTTTTCTCCAATATCAACCTGGACTAGTTGATCCTCAGTAGGTGGTTCTCGTTGTTCAAAACAAAGTTCCCATTGATTGTCCATCCTTTGTGCCCAAGGGTCCGCTTCAGGATCTTCTTCAATGTCATCTTCATCATCTTCCGAGAATTCGGCAGACACCATGTTAGAAGATACTATCACCCTATGAACATGACCAATGCAGGTATCCGAATCCCATGAGATAGAATCAGAAGAGTTAGATCGTTCTTCTTCATCAGATTCAGAAGGTTCTGGAGTTGAAACTGGTGAAGTATAACCTAGTCTCCGCTTCGTTTTACTGTAGTATTGTTGTGATTTTCCTCTTGGAAAAGAAATACAAATAGAAGTTCGTCTTTCTTTACCGTTGTTGAGGCCTGTTCTAAAATTATAGCCTATTTTATGGATGATGGTTTTGGATTGTGGACTATAGCGACATAACTGTAGCCTTCTTGTATCATCTCTATTATCGTTATAGAGCATAACTTTTTGTTCTTCTCTTTTGTTGAAGAATATAGGCTTTTCATCTTTCTTTCGAAACGGTACTAAGAAGTACGACTCTTGTATTGAATCCAAGGATACTACATTTCGTAGAAATGATACGACTTCTATTGTAAGTGGTTTAAAGCTATCTAGCATATCCAAGTAACATTGAGTATAGTAAAAGACATCAGTATACTGCAAAGGAGATGCTTTATTGATTTTTACACAATCATTTACAATAGAAACTTTAGCCTTAGCAGGCTTAGTCAGATTGATGACAAGAGGGGGAGAAGAAGAACGAGAAGGAGGAGGGGGCTTCTTACGACGAAGGTCGATTACAAGTGGCTCAGGAGAGGTGAGCTCTCTTTGTTCCTGACTATCACCAGGAAGCTGCTTCTCATGAAAAGGAATATAGATGGTCAGTGGTTTGGAAGACTGAGGACAGGAAGTACGTCCTTTGACCGGGATCACCAGAGTATCATTCGGCACACTTTTCTGTTCTTCATCTATGTTCATTGCTAGTACCGTCTTCTTGAATTCCTCTTTGTACATGCGAGAATCGTTTCAATATGCTGCAACTCCTTTAAAAGGATTTAGATCTGCAACCTCTTTTTGGACTTCTCCATTACCATCTATATATTTAAAACATTGGTGGAGAGTAGAAGGTACAATATTGTGTTCATGGAGAAATGGTCTTCCTAACAAAGCATTGTATGAGCCATCATTGTCAATTATATAGAAAGTCACTTTGTGCGAAGGTTGCCAATTTGAAGTTTTAGGCGTATATTCCCCAAAGGATCACTTCTTCCTTGATTGAACCCCAAGATGGTAGTGATAGTTGTAGAAAGGTTATGCACTGGGATCTTCAAAGCATCTAGCAAAGACTTTGGCATGATACTAAGAGCAGACCCTGGGTCAATCAGAAAACGATCGACTTTCATGGTGTCCACATATCCCATAAAATAGAGAGGACGATCATGTCTTCCAACAACATGTCATCTTGTGTAAAAGTAATATTAGGCATTAGTTCAAAAACACTATGATAATGTGCACAGCTGACTGGCTCCTTTTTAGGCTTTTTGAGAAGAGTAAGACAAGCATCAGCCTGCATCAAAGCTTCACTTAATATTTCTTGAATTTTTTTTGAGAGACGTAAGAGTTCAAAGATTGACAATCTTGCTGGGGTGTTGGCCAATTGAGCCAATATGTCAAAGTTATATGGCTTCTCGAGTCCAAGAGACGAGGACTTCTTCAATGCTTTGTCAAAACGGACAGGTTGTTTTCCCTTATCTGCTGATATCGGTTTGGGAGGAGTTGGTTCAACCACCGGCAGGGATGTAGATGGTATATTCTCAGCAGAAGAAGATGATGTAGGAGGAACATCAAGAGATTGGGCAGAATTTTCTTGAGTTTCGGGATATTCCCGAAGATAAGGTTTCCCTGATCTAGTACCAATTAGAATTTCTTCTTCTGCTACTGGTTCGAAGGATACCATGTTACAGCTCTTGGATTTAGTTTTAGAGTGCTTTTTTTGCTTAGAAGAGAAAGGTGCTTCAAAATCTGCTACTAGATCTGGATGAATCCACATGATCTCCCCTCTGTCAGTTGATAGCAGAACAAGACCCTCATTTTGGGGAGGTGGGAGATTCACGATCTCGAGAGTAGTTCTTGGAATGGGGACAACACCATCTTGCATAAGTAGTGGTGGAAAGTCACCAAATTGTAGATAAACTACATTAGCAGTCACCGTCTTCTCGTCCTGCTACAGAGTAATTGCTCCAGAGTTGACCAACTCCTGGATTTTGCCCTTGAGCACGTAGCATGCTCTGGTTGGATGCCCTATAAATATGTGATAAACACAATATTTAGGGTGATCAGTTTTACCCACTTCTTCTGGACGTTTTGCCTCTGGCAGTTGAATCTTATTGCTTTTGATCTAGCAATCGAAGATGCTCAAAGTATCATCTTCGTCGAAAGAATACTCTTCTTTTGGACGAGTTGTTTTCGGCGGTGGTGCTGATGGAGTGGGTGCTGTCTGAGTAACATTGACAGCCAAAGACTCCTTGCCCTTGAGATTGATGGCTAGTGTTTCTTTACCTTTACGATTATTCTGGCGATTACCCCGGGTGTAGAATGTTTATCTTGGTTATGATGAGTCATCTGAACTCCTAACTGTTTGAACTTTTTGGTACTAACTTCTGTCGCCTTGTCATTCACAATAAAAGAAGGCCAATCTTAAAATTGTGTAGATCCCGTCCACATACTGATAATAGGCAACAAGTTTGATTTACAGGTGTCTACTTTTACAGCAGATGGAGTTCCTAAAGGCATTTTAAGTGCCTCTCGGCAGAATCTTTCAATAAAACTCTCCATGGATTCATTGTGCCTTTGTTTAATCTTAATGAGGGCAGACATTGTCATGTCGTTGACTCCCTCATAAAATTGTTCCAAGAATATTTGCTTGAAACCAGCAAAAAAAGTTATGCAGCCATCAGGCAAGCTACGATACCATTCGTATGCTGCGCCGGCTAAACAACCGATGAATACTCTGGTAAGGTGAGCATCATTTGGCTGTAATTGGTCAGTTATCACTTCAATGTAATTAATGTACTGACTTGGAGAAGTGCTGCTATCAAACAACATAATGGTTGGAAGCTTGTATTTAGGAGAGAATGGGACCTCCTTCTACTCCGTAGGATATGGTTGCTTTATGTCCAGTCTTTGTAGGCCATCCTTCTGCCTGAAGGCCTCAAATTGGGTGCGTAAGAGTTTCACGGCCACATTAGCATCTTGTGATATTTGGGAATTGATAGGCTGGTTAGAATTATTGGAAGGAGGAACAACGTGGTAATTACCACCCCCGGCCACAGACTGACTGGGATCAGCTTGAACTGGTATAGAATCAACCTGAGGAGATGGTACCCCTAGACTAACAAGTACAGAAGAAGCTATAAGCTCAGGATTTATAGCAGGGTTTATAACCGGTGGTACTGTATGTTGAGCCACAATTATAGTATGCATACTTGCGACCATCTCAGCCATGGTCTTCAGTTTGTCCTCTACTGCAACAATTTGTTGCTCCTGACTGGTTGAAGTAGAAGCATCTTGATCTTCTGTAATAGTATATGTCGTCACTTCTCTTGCTGCTATTGATGAGATAATTTGTTCAGAACTTTCACTATCTGCATCAAACTCCGAAAAAGATTCTTCTTCTAGATGAGCGATGGGGAGATCTTCTTGATTAAAGACACCTTGGTTCAAGTTTCGACTTCTTGATCTAGTGTATTGAAAGACCCCTTCACTGGATGCATGAATCCGATCTAGGTATTGCTGACTGGGATTATGGGACGTATTACGTCTTGGACATTTTTCACCCCCAGTGCCTTGAGAAGTCATGTTGACAAAAGCATATAACAGTTCGTCTTCATCTTCTATTATAGGTTCAGGAGTTGAAGCATAGTTCAGACGATCGAAGACAGATCTTCTAGCTGATTGGCAACAACACTTGACGATGACTTCATGAAGGCAATGGCGGTCTGAAGAATGATTTAGAGGTGAAGGAGACATCCTCGCGATCTTCCGTCTTTGTGTAAGACGTTCTCGGAGATCAGTCACCACTACAGGACGGGAAGAAGTAGGAGGAACATATTCCTTAATGATGTTAGGAACATGCCTCCTATTCTTCAGATGTTTAGTTCCCTGAGTGTACAAAGATGTACTCAACTCATTAGCATAAGTAGTTGGGTCTTTCTTTGTAGCATCCACTTTTTCATAGAAAGTATATTTTAGTCATTTTAGCCATTTTGGCCATTTTATGATTTTTCTAGATATTTTGACTTGTGGTGTACTAGCAACTGGTTTAACCTTAGTGGACTTTCTATAGGAGCCTAACCATGTCTTAGAATTTATTTTTTACCTATTAGAATTTATTTAGGGATCGGGTTCAATTTAGAAGGCTTTTGGATGATTTTAAGCCTTTTTGCATATAGCCTTTTTGAGCCGTTGTGACTTGGGCCTTATGTTACTTGAGGGAGTTGTCCCATATGAAACCCTAACCCTAGAAACCCCTAATATGGCCGGCCACAGCAGTACCCTCCCCCTCTCTCATTCATTTGTGAAGCATAGCCTCCACAAGTGAAACCATAAAAGTTCTCCTCCTCCAAAAATTCTAGTTTCTTCATCCGGAGTCCGTTTCTCCCCAAACGAACTCCGTTGCACTCGTCTAGAAGAGGAGGATTTGTTGGAGAATTACTAACAAGGAGGCGGAGGCAATTTCTTGAGGGGAATCGACCGACACGACGACCGAGGGACTCCGTTTATTGAGTTTTCAACACTCAATAGGTAAACCCTTTACTACCATAGTTATTATGAATTTTCTATCATATTTGCATCCATAAAGGTGCCCTAGACTTGCACATAAAGTTTGGTTACGTTTCGAGTTCGTTTGGTAGCGGTATCGGACATGTGTTGGCCCGTCAAGACACGTGTTCGACGAAATGCCGCTAAGAAACAAAACTTGCTATTTTTGATTCTATCTTCACAAACGTTTAGATTATAATATTTTAAGAAACTTTCGTGAAGACAGATCAGAAATCGATGACATTTCAGCGGTATTTCGGACATCGGACGCACGTACACTGATCCCGTGCACGAGGCCGTACATGCCCTGCCGTCAGCGTATTGTATCTCGATGCACAGATAATATTTTTGCCTAAAATTTCTTGAGCACGTGGGGGCAACCTCTGTCCACATGCTCCAAAAATTTCACAGCTTCTCATTGAGTGAGCGCGGAGAAATCTGACGTGCATCGTTCAGCCCGTACAGTGCACTGTGCTGAAATTTGTCGCTAAAACGGACTTCGTATGCGCTCTCGACGCGACGAGGACCCATTCCAGGACCTTGGATGCGTAGACCTATACCTAGACTACCCGGGGAATCAACCCCAAGTTGTGGCGTGGCCCGACGAGCGAGCCACGAGGATCGAACCGCGCGCACGAGGGGCACACGCGCGCGCACGCAGCAGGCCGCACGTGGTACGGGGCTACGTGCGTCACCTCGGTGCGACGTGTCATCGTGTTATCGTGTCCTAGATCTACCCTATTACCCCCCAAGCTACGTGCACGAGAACAGGGATTCTCGTTGTGTGTGCGGCGCTCAATCGAGTGAGAACGCACGCATACGTGCACGTTGACACGCGGTATCGAGATATTCCGATATGTATTCTGTGGACACAATACGGATACGATTTCAAACCCGGGAGTACCCGAGCGCATCACGTAGGTTGAGACCAACGTGTATGCCAAGTTTTGCGGGTTGATTTGGTGTATTTTGCGTTTTGAGTCATTTTGTCGAAATGGGGTTCTTCGGGTTCAAGTTTTTGAATGGAAATTTGTTTTTTTTTTATTCTTTGACTTTTAACCCGTGTTTTCTGATTTGTTAGTTCATATATGATAATTAGAACTTGCGGGAAGAGATCTGCGGAATGTTTACCTATTTAATTGCTATTTTCAAGCATATATGAGTTTCTACTTGTAGGTTTAAATATATATAAGTAGTATATATATATATATATATATATATATATATATATATATATATATATATATATATATATATATATATATCTTTCAAATGAGTATGGTTATATATGTTTGTAAGCACTGTTTTGAAGCAAGGTTCAGTTTTTTCCAGATTTGTAATTCTCTCGAATTTGCGGAATCGATCCGTTTCTCACAAGTGCATCTCTATACATGTATATATAATATATATATCTTTGCATAGCCTATATATATGTAAGTTTATATATATAAATACTTGTGTAATATATTTTTGGGTAGAAAGATGATTTGGGGCTGATTTATTTCCAGAATTCTGGAGTTGATAACAGTCCTTATTCTTCGCACCACCATTCTTTCATATATGGGTTATGTATATATATATGTGCTTTGAGGGAAGACTATATATATGTATATATATACATATATGCTTTTGGTTGATAGAATGTAGTTTGTGTGTGTTTGTATGTTAGTGCTGTAACCATTGGAGTATTGGGACAGATTAGGATCTGTAACGCCCCAGAACCAGAATACTGGAGAGCGGGGGCGAACATAGCCAGCTACGTATATTGAAGTGCAACCCACCTCGTTATACGGTCATGGCTGTCTAGATACATGAGGGTTTAACTACAAGCCATCAGTCTCTTATTGTCATGAACAAGCCTATTGTCTCAATTTCAACAAGCAATAACTGTTACAAGATGTCAGAGCACCAAATATACAATAGTAAGGCGTCCCATACATTACATACTTGGATGATCATGAAGCTAGTCATACAAAATGTCAAGACTAGCAAGAGTTTCAGTCATACATGATCAACCCTATGATTTGTCAATCATGTTACAGTCCGTAGACAGACAGTAAATAAAGGTGCAATACGAGCTAACACGTGCTCGTCGGCTAAACGCCTCAAAAGAATATTTATACAATAAAGTGGAAGAACAAAAAGGAACCCACTCATTGCCAGGGTTACGCCTGGTGGTCACCATCTGGCTGGAAGGTAGGTAGATCCTCTGGAGCTGCTCCGATATCTGGCCATACAAAACCAGCCGGGTCAGACCCAGAAAGAGCAAGTGCCACAAAGGAGGCTTCACTTAGGAACTAAAACCAGCATATAATAAATGAATATTAAAGATAATTATATAAGAATCTGATAATAACAGTAACAACAATAGAGAATTGAGTACGTGGAAACCATTCAGGTACCCAGGTCGCAACCCTTAAACCAAATAAGGACCGGGGTTGTAACCCTTCACTTGAATAGAAACTCGTCTCAATTTTTTGTTGGAAAAGTAAAACATGACGAGCATGACGTGGGGTGCAATAAGACAATAAATGAAGAGATGACATAGAACTGCTCTGGGATCCATGTTACAACCCTTAAACCAAACAAGGACCGGGGTTGTAACTATTCGCCTGAACAGAACTTGGCCCCTGATTATTATTGTTAAGGTGAGCATACATAATCATGTTATTGAAGTAACCAGGTACCGGGACAGGGTAAGACTTAGACTCCATTCAACATTCACGGCCAAGCAAACAAGTACGGCTTGATACTGTAACTAACTCGGGTTATCACAGGCCTAGTTACTAGCAAGATACAATGAGATTATTCCAACAACCACAAGCCCTGCAGACCATCCAGAATATCCAGACGCAATTTAGGGGTAGGATTCATGTGGGTACATTGTCCAAGAATACATATACCCTTAAGTAGCTTGATGGGTGCAACACATGACAGTGTGCTGCAAATGTGCCCTACTCGACGGCAGGCTACAGATCCTATGATGGGGCGCCCAGATAACGGGATTGCCTGTAGTTGGGAAATCTCTTCATGACTACTGGATTATTCTAGTTATTAGCCTTAGTCAATTTAAGTAGGTACCCCTGACCGTGGTACTCAGAGGTCCCTGCCCTAGACATGATGCGAGATAGTACTGGTTCATTTATATATACACAATCGTCCACGGTGTCCAGGCCATTCATTATTGTCATGTCATTCTTGTCATGTCATGCTAGCCGTCGCAAAAGCTTTCAATAGTTCCCATCATGCTTGCTTGTCAAGTCATGTCATGTCATGTCAACTTCATACCATGCCGTGTACAATTATCATTTCAAACATATTAAATAAATTCGTGATTATCAAGTTATGACAAAAGATGTAAGGATATAGAAGGGTAAAGGTGTACGCCATAGGGACTCAAGTCTCTACACGCGTACTACTACGCTAGGCCAAGGGGCCTCAAGCGTAAAGTGGCTTACGCTAGCAAGAGCAAGGTGAGATAGCTCTACGCGAGCAAGGGCGCATGCGGGTGGGGTTTTACGCGAGTCAGGGCTTTATGCTAGCAAGCCGTAGGCAAACGAGGATCTACGCAATCAAGCTCTACGCGAGGAAACACTCGAGCAAGACTTTACACGTGCGACAGTCTGCTCGAGCCAGGGTTTTACACGAGCACGATTTTACGCAAGCGGGAGGGCCCCGAGCGTAAAATTCGAATGAACTCGGCATAGAACGGAGTACGCTGGCACGCAAATGCGTGTGCATAAAAGGCTGAATAATACGCTGTCACATAAAACATAGGCGTAAAGGCTAAACACTATACTAACACGTTAGAACATGTGCGTAAAACTTCATCTTCTTCCCATGGCCAAGACAAGCAGGCGTAAAAGCTCATGAACTCAAGTAAGCCCTATTTCAGTCAAATCTCGATAAAATCCAACCATTCAAGAGCCAAACTTGCGTAAAATCGATATTCCTACTACATGGAACTCTCCATTTTGAAAACAACTAAGTTTTAGAAGATCAAAACCATAAAAGGTCAAAAATGCTAAAACTTAGATCTACATGAAATGAGCCATAGAATTCGAAAATGCTAAATACTAAAGTGGCTTAGAATCTCATGAGGAAGACAATGGAACAACAAAATCTGAGTTCCTCCATGAAGCAAGTTGCACTTGCCTAAGCCTTCTGTTAGGTGGAGGAGTAATGGAGGAAGAAGAAGAATTAATAAAGAAGTAAATGAGGAGAGAGAAGGGCTATGCGGCTAATAAAGAAAGAGAGGGGTGGTAGGTAGGGGTTTGCATTCCAACCCAAACCGAACCAACCAAGCCGAACCCAACCGAACCCGATGCATGCCAGAACCATAAAATGCTAACTAACTCATGCCAATGCAGAACCCAAGGATAGCCAATCAGGATAAGTCTATACATAGGTCCGAGATTACATACACGTATAACAAAATACGTAATACGAACTACAGGCATTACAACCCTACCCACCTTAAAAGAATTCCATCCTCAAAATTTAATTAAGAGGCTAGAGAGGCAAGGACAAGCTATACTAATCACAGACAAGTTATACTAAGCAATCATTCATGTAAGCAAGGAAATCGAGGGCATAAGGCATAAGAAGACATTATACCTTACGAGTCAAACAGGTCGGGATATCGCGATCGGATATCATCCTTACGCTCCCACGTTGACTCACCCAAAGAGTGACGACCCTAAGCAACACGGACTAACTTAATAGTCTTGTTCTTGAGTATCTTCTCTCTCCGGTCCAATATAGACATAGGCCTCTCCTCATACGAAAGGTTGGTACCAACAACCAATTCCGAATGGTCTAGGATATGGCTCGGGTCCGGGATATACCGTCGTAGTTGGGATACATGAAACACGTTATGTACCTCCCGTAACGACGGCAGAAGAGCGAGACGATAGGATACATCACCTACTCGCTCCAGAATATCGAACGACCCTATATACCTAGGACTAAGCTTTCTCCGTACGTCGAAACGAATGAAGCCACGGTTAGGCAAAATCCTCAGTAATACATGGACGCCAACAGAAAACTCAAAAGGGCACCGATGAGAATCGTCCCAATGACCCTGGCGATCTTGCGCTACGCGAAGATGATCTCTGACTATCCTGACCACCTCAACCGTCTGAGTAATCATCTCTGGACCAAGCATCTGTCTCTCGCCGACATCGACCCATGCTAGCGGGGATCTTCACTTTCTGCCATACAGTGCCTCGAACAGTGCCATCTGGATACTGGCTTGGAAACTGTTGTTGTACGAGAACTCCACCAGGTGCAGGTGATCTTCCCACGAACCATCGAAGTCGAGTGTACGTGACTGTAACATATCTTCCAAGGTTCGTATGGTATATTCTGACTGACCATCTGTCTGCGGATCTGCAGACTGCGCCAAAGTGCAACATAAATCTTAAATCTCTGTCCGAGGTGATACTGACTGGTATACCGTAAAATCTGACAATCTGCCCGAGGTACACCTCTGCTAGCTGAGCCGTCGATTGACCAACTCTGAACGGGAGAAAGTTAGCCAACTTCGTGAGCATGTCTATAATTACCCAAATAGCATCTCTACTGGCCGGGAACCTAGGAAATCCAGTCACAAAATCCTTGGTTATATGCTCCCACTTCCATTCTGGAATCGATAAAGGTTGAAGAAGTCCTGCTGGCTTCTGATGTTCAGCTTTAACTTGTTGACAAACAAAACATCGAGAGACAAACCGGGCTATCTCTCTCTTTATGCCATTCTACCAAAAGTGCTGACGGATATCACGGTACATCTTCGTACCACCGGGATGAATGGAATACTGCAAACTGTGAGCTTCTACCATGATCTCCTGTCTGATATCACCACCAGGTACACAAAGTGGCCTTCCATATCGAAGTATACCATCCTCATGGATACATAGCTCTGGTCTTCGTCCTGCCTCACACTCTGCTCTGAGCCGCTGAAGCTTGGAATCTGTTGACTGTGCCATCCGGATCCTCTCAATTATAGTGGACTGAACTTGCATCCTGGCCATCAATACCACATTGGTAGGAAGGACAACTTCTATACCCATCTTCTGAAGATCTGCTAATAACTCTGGTTGAGCTGTGAGGAAATAAACCCCAGCTCTTCTGCTCAATGCATCTGCAACAACGTTGGCCTTCCTAGGATGATACTGCAGGTTGACATCATAATCCACAAGTAGCTCTAGCCACCTTCTCTGATGCATATTGAGATCCTTCTGGGTGAATACATACTTCAGGCTCTTGTAATAGGTGAAAATCTCTATCCTATCTCCATACAAGTAGCGTCTCCAAAGCTTAAGTGCAAACACTGCTACTGCCAACTCCAAGTCATGGGTTGGGTAATTCCTCTCATGATCATGAAGTTGGCGTGACGCATAAGCTATTACCTTTCCATGCTGCATCAAAACACATCCTAAACCTCTGCCTGAAGCATCATAATATACTAAAAATCCTCCGGTCCCATCTGGAAGCGTGAGAATGGGTGTCGTCATCAAACCTCGCTTCAACTTCTCAAAAGAATCCTGATATTCTGCTGTCCAAGCAAACTGCACATCCTTGCGGGTCAACTGGGTCAATGGCGCTGAAATTCGAGCAAAGTCTGAAATAAATCGCCGGTAGTATCCGGCCAAGCCAAGAAAACTGCGAACTTCTGTAACTGTGCTAGGTACTGGCCATGTCTCAATGGCTACTATCTTCTGGGGATCCACTTCTACTCCTCCTCTGGTGATGATATGACCCCAGTACGAAATGCGATCGAGCCAGAACTCGTATTTACTGAACTTGGCATATAACTGGTGCTCTCTGAGAATCTGGAGGACAACTCTGAGATGTTGCTCATGCTCCGCTTCCACTACCAAAATATGTCGATTTAGCGACGGCCAGATCCGTCGCACATCTGTCGGCAATTTGTATTAGCGACTGATCACTGACGGATCTTGGTCAAAATAATCCGTCGGCAATCAGCTCGTCGCTAATAATGATCCGTCGCTAAGCAGTCGTCAAGCGACGGAATAGCGACGGCTTTTTGTCGTCACAATATGATGCATTAGCGATGATTTTTCGACGGTCTTTCGTCGATTTCAAGTATTAAATAATGAACTGTGTAGAAGCTAGCGACGAATAATCCGTCGGTAAACCGTCGTAACAGCGTATCAGAGCGTATCGTTCCGTCGCTATTCTGTCGAATGATGTCGCTAACAAAGGACGGATTAGTGACAGAATACTGACGGATAATCCGTCGACCATGTTCTGGAAATGCTTGTCATTTCCAGAACCATGGAGACGGATTAGTCGTTGCTAATCCGTCGCTCATCAGTCGACGAAGCGACGGACTAGTGACGGATAATCCGTCGCCATTGTTCTGGAAATGTCATGCATTTCCAGAACCTTGGCGACGGATGTTCCGTCACTATTCTGTCGAACTATGTATTTCCAGAACCTTGGCGACGTATTTTTTGACGCGAATCCGTCGACCACCCGTCGCTAACTAGAAACAGTTACAAATCTCCAGGTAGCGACAGATATTCCGTCGATAGGTAGTCGAAAACTGAAAATATCCGTCGCTAAGCGGTCACTAGTCCGTCGCTAACTGAGATTTTTTTGAAATAAAAATGCAGAGCTTTCCCTGTTCACACAAATATGCATAATCCTAACCAATATATAACGCACACCAATTATCCAACAATCACATAGACCAAATATATAATGCACACCAATTATCCAACAATCACATAGACCAAATATATAATGCACACCAATATAAAATTATCACAAATATTCTGAAATCATAAACTAATATCCGTCTTTATAATCCAAAATTCCCACAAATATTTAAATTTTTCTTAATTATAATACTTTAAGGAGGAGGAGGAGTTCGATTGCCCGGTGGTGGTAATCTCTGCTGCGACCGACGAATATACTGCTCCACTAGGTACGGCGACAAGTCGTCATAGATACTGCTCAGAAGTCAGCGTAGCTGCTCTGGCGACATGAGATCAAGGAGTGCCATCACAGTCGGAGGCGGTACCTGAGGGGCAGCAGGGTTGAAAGAAAGATGACTGACGGAAGAAGGACCGGAAGCAGCAGTCGACGGACCGGCACCAGTAGAATACGGACCGACACCAGCAGCAGACGGACCGGCAGCAGCAGACGGAGGCAAAAAGTATGTGGCAATTTGCTCCCGTAAGGACGACACTGCCTCGTGCAGCTGTGTAAGCTACGACCTAACATCATCGTCTGTCGGGACCGCAGGAGGAGGCGGTATCGGTGGAAATCTCTGAGTCGCCATGTGCAATGGCCCTAGGAAGCCGACTCCGTACAGGTGCCCTTTCTTAAAGCTGCCGGCGGTATCTACGAACAAGTCGTTGCGAGCGGCCAAAGAAAAGGGCGTCCGGACGGGTGTCGTTTTACCGATATCCTCGGTCTCAATTAACTGAGCCCGACTAAGGGCCTCACGATACGCAGCCTATCAAATGAATATGTTTTTATTATAAGATTTACCTAAGTTGTAATCCAAATCCTATGTTGCACTAAGCTAAGTATGAATCCTAAGTTTACCTAAGTTATAGTTCGAATACTTTTAATTATAACGTAAATCTCATAATCATAAGTACTTACATCAGTCTCCTTGGCCCTCTCGTCGACGAAGCTCCCATCCTTCTGTCTCTTGTGCGTATGCTGGAAGACGTCGTGCATGGTGACCGATTCTGGTGCCCTTTCTTCCTTCACCGCCCGTTGGGTCTGCATACAAAATTTCCACAGAACTTAATTAACTCCGTATATTAATAATACCTAATTCGATAGTGAAATGAATTTACGGTAATATCGGGTGTCCTCATCGGCAATATCGGGTGTCCTCATTTTGACTTCATCTCTAAATACACTATTAGAGAAAATAAGAATATATAAGTGTAGTCACTTACTTCATCAAATTCGAGATTATAACGAGTGCAAGTGTACTGACTTACTTCTCCAAATCTCTCACTTCTTGTATGTCATAGTTTAACAAGACATATCGGTGAATGGCATCATACTCGTCGTCAGTCAACCACCATTTTTTACTAGCCCCAACAGGCTTGCCCCTTACATTGAATATACCTCCATCCTCAACGTCCTCGTCATTCCTTTGAGGTCTATTTCGATTTGTCTTAACATGAGTATCGAAATAAATGGAGCAGAAGTTTGACACCTCTTCGATAAGATATCCTTCGTATATCGAAGCCTCTATATGAGCCTTGTTGCCAACTTTTTTCTTTAGATGGTGTAGGTATCTAGAGAGACAAATTATCTTGAGAATTAAGAATGAATTTTAAAATCCACTGAAATTCAACTTAAATTATATCAATTTTTATGTACCATTCAAATGGGTACATCCATCGATAATGAACAGATGCACCGATACGGGCTTCGTATGCTAGATGAATCGGTAGATGCTCCATGCTGTCGAAGAAGCCAGGAGAAAATATTTTCTCCAACTTGCAAATTGTTAAGATAATCTTCTCCTCAAGTTCAACCATGTTTTGCACAGTCAACTTAGTTGAACAAATATCCCTAAAGAATATAGATAGTTCGGCCAACGGAACCCATACAGCAGAAGGCAACAACTCTTTCAAAGCAATGGGCAGTAATCTTTCCATAAACACGTGGCAGTCATGACTCTTCATTCCCGTTAGCTTGCGTTCATTAAGATCAACGCATCTAGACAAATTCGACACATAGGCGTCGGGAAATCTTAAAGTAGATACCTACTTGCAGATTATCAATCTATCTTCCTTGCTCAATGTGTATTGTGCTATCGGCTTAGTTATTTATCCACCAGCTCCCCTTTGTATTAAGTTCAGATAAGGATGCTTGCATATCTCGACAATGTATTGTCTTGCTTTTGGATTGTCCTTTGTCTTTCTTTTAATATCCATGACGGTATTGAAGACATTATCGAACACATTCTTTTCGATATACATAACATCAAGATTATGCCTTATAAGATTACCTTTCCAATACGGCAAGTCCCAGAAGATACTCCGTTTGGTCCAGTTATGGGTTTGTCTGAACCCATCGACACGATTGTTCGATGGATCTTCCATTACAGTGGGCAAGTCCTTTATATCTTCCCAAATATCGTATCCCGACAATCTGGCAGGCGGATAAGAAAATTTTTGTTTTTCAGCTCTGAATGCGTCCTTGTTCTTTCTCCAAGGATGACTCGCGGGCAGAAATTGACGATGACAATCAAAGAAAGAAGTTTTTCCTCCATGCTTAAGGCGGAATGCCTTACTATTTTGCATGCATATCGGACAAGACATGGTGCCGTGAGTACTCTATCTCGACAGCATACCGTATGCGGGAAAATCATTGATTGTCCACATCAGTGAAGCTCTCATCTGAAAGTTCTGTTTCCTGGAAATATCATAGGTCGCGACACCGATCTCCCACAGCTGTTTCACCTCATCCACCAACGGCTGTAAATATATATCGATATTCTTCGTCGGATTTTTAGAACCCGGTATGATAGCTGTCGAGAACATATAAGGAGTCTTCATACACATCCATGGTGGCAGATTGTAAGGGGTCAGAATGACCAGCCAGCAGGAGTATTGAGATCGCGACTTCCCGAAAGGGGCGAAGCCATCAGAACATAGCCCCATGCGTACATTTCTAGGCTCTGCAGCAAAATCTGGATGACAAAAATTGAAATATTTCCACGCCTTTCCATCCGAAGGATGTGACAATTCTCCATCGTCCTTTGTGCGTTCTTCGTTGTGCCACGTCATGTGTTCTGCTGTATTCTGAGACATATACATCCTTGCTAGCGCTTCGTGATCGACAAGTAATGCATATACTTGTAAGGACGTCATTTTCTAGTTGACTTTTCTTTTCCCCTGACTGGCTTGTAACGATCCGCATTACAGAAGCTGCAACTTTATATATCCTCGTTCTCCTTGTAGTACAACATGCATCCGTTGCGACAATAATCTATCTTCTCGTACCCCAGTCCCAGTTGTCAGACCATCATCTTCGACTTGTAAAAGTTTTTTGGAAGCTCTTTTGATTCCTTCGATAACACCTCCTTGATTAGTTGTATAATCCGATCATAGCAAGTTTGTGGCAAGTTAAAATCAGACTTTATGTTCAACAACCGTATCGTCACTGACAGTACGGAATGTGGCTCACAACCAGGATATAAAGAAGTTTCAGCATCCTAAAACATATCATAGAACTCCTTCGCCTCGGGATTAGGATCCTCTGGATCAAAATTAGGCCCTGCCGCGTCGTACACCATATCTCGTACAAGGTTCTGCAGGTCTCCATAATCAACAGAGCATTCTCCATCTTCGACGACAAAATCCGTTGCAGTATTATCATCAAAAGCATAAGTAGCAGCATTCGCAACCTGTCTTTCCGCATATAGTTCATCTTGCGATGACCACAGGCCGTAATCACGTACGAAACCCTTACGGGTCAAATGATCTCTTACACTCACCACTTCTTCGTAACGTCTATTGCGACAATTACGACATAGAAACTTGATTTTGTTACCGTCCATATACTGAGCTTTGCTCATGGCATACTTAAGAAACACTTCCACGCCTGCCTGAAAATTGTCACTCATACATATTCTGCTCTCGTGTTGTCGTTTGTACATCCATGTACGATCAACGAAATAACGATCCATCATAGCTTGGATGTGAAAATCTTTATATTAAGACAAACTAAACAAAATTAGTATATAATCATGTAACTGGTGGATCCGCTGGTATATAGGCCGGATGTACTTAGTATCGATCGATAGTTTGATACCGATACCGATAGTGCGATACCGATACCGATAGTTTGATACCTATACCGATAGTGCGATATCGATACCGATACCGATTGTTCGATACCGATAGGGCGATACCGATACCGATAGTGCGATACCGATAGTTCGATACCGATACCGATAGTTCGATACCGATACCGATAGTCCGATAGTCTGCTAGCGATACCGATAGTTCGATACCGATATCGATAGTTCGATACCGATACCACTAAGTCCAAATGATTCCTCTTAAGCGTCGAGCATGATATACATGGTTCAACTTGACGAGTCAGTATATATATATATATATATATAATTTATGGTTTAAAGTATCCGCCGATGATCCGATGCCGATACCGATACGATTTGGCATGTTTCGATCCGATACCGACCGATACTAAATATTGACCGATGTCGACATTGGGGGTCTTTGTTCCGGTCAATTCGACAAAGAAAATTAAACAGCATAGGAATAGTCCGATACCGATTTCGATACCGATATTGTGAACCTAGGTTGAAAGCATAATAAGGTTGTAAAAGCATGTAAAAGAATCCGATACTACCGATAATTATTTGTTTTCCAATACAAAAAAATCCGATACTCCGATCCGAAACTGCCGATACTACCGATATCGCCGATACCAATACTCATAGGAAAAGTCCGATTCCGATGCCGATACTTTGAACCTTGATATATATATATATATATATATATATATATATATATATATATATATATATATATATATATATATATATATATATATATATATATATATAAATAAATATATATATATATATATATATATAGCTAAAATTAACTAACATTTACTAGTTAAATAGCATAATGCTAACTTGATAGTAATGAGAACAAAACATTCTATTAAAGATAAAACATTGGTTGTTTTTGGAAATATTTTACATTGATCAAAATACTGTTTAACCTAACTCTCTCTCTCTCTCTCTTACCGCTCATTTCCTTACAGTCACACAAGAAATCTAACCTAACCCTACGCTTCTTCTCCACCACTCCCAGTAAATCCTAACCCTAATATTTTTATATAATTTCTAAATAAATAAAACTATTAATAACAATAATACTAATAATAATAATAATAGAAATGCATATGCATTTATATACATATTATAAACAACACTCAAATATATATTATATTGAAAATATATATACAGATATACATATTATAAACAACACTCAACACCCTCCCACCCCCCGCCGCCCCTCCCACCACCCGCCGCCCCCCCAGTCCCGTGCTGTCCCGCGCGTGCCACCCCCGCTGCCCTCCGCTGCCTCGAAGCGCGCTGCCGCCCGCCGCAGTCCCACGCGCGGCCGTCGCAGCCCCACGTGCCCCGCGCACGCCCCCCCAGCTCCGCCGTAGCCCCGTGCTGCCCCGTCGCACCCCTCCAGCCCCTCCAGCCCCGCTGCAGCCCCGTGCTGCCCTGCGCCGCCCCCGCAGCCCACGACGCCCCCGGCAGCCTATGACACCCACGACCACAGAGAGAGAGACAGAGATTACCTTTGGAAGAGAGAGAGTAGAGGTCGCCGATCACCGTCGTGGAAGAGAGAGAGGAGAGTGAGGTCGCCGACCGTCGCGGGAGAGAGAGAGAGAGGAGAGAGAATAAAATTTGGGGGGAATGAAAAGTTCCTCCCGTCGTTTCAATTTAAGTCTGGGCCCTTTATTTAGCGACGGACTAGCGTCGGATTTTATCCGTCGCTCTATTTGATACTGGCCGACGGATTATTCGTCGCTACATAGTCGAAGAATTATCCCGCCACTTCTCCCAACAATTCCTGCCAAATAATCGACTGCATAGCGACGGCTGTGTATCCGTCGCTATATCTCCGATGACCTAGCGACGGATGAGCGACCTTTTCTCTCCCTTAAAATAAAATAAAAAATGTATCGGTATGTCGTCGGTACTCCGTCGGCTATTTGTCGTAAATCCGTCGCTAACGCCGACGGAAATTTTTCGTCGCTAATAATCCGTCGCTAATTGACTGTATTTTGGTTGTGTTCACTCTTGCTGTAGACCAGGATGTCGTCTTTGAACACAATCACAAATTGATCCAAATAAGGCATAAAGATACGATTCATGAGGTCCATGAATACAACCGGCGTATTGGTTGCTCCAAATGGCATAACAAGGAACTCCCAATGCCCAAATCTAGATCTGAAATCTGTCTTAGGGATGTCCTGCTCTCTGACTCTGATCTGATGGTATCCTGACCGCAAGTCGATCTATGAGAATACGGCTGCCCTCTTGAGTTGATCAAACAAGTCATCTATCCTCGGGAGAGGGCATCTGTTCTTGATTGTCACTGAATTCAAGGTACGATAATCTATACATAACCTGGACGAACCATCCTTCTTTTTCACAAGAAGCATCGGGGCTCCCCAAGGTGATCTACTAGCATGAATGAATCTCTTGGTTCTGAGTTCTTCAATCATTTTGTACAATATCTCTAACTCTGACGGCGCCATCCTGTAGACTCTCTCTGACACTGGGGCTGTCCCTGGGATAGAGTCTATGGTAAAATCGATCTCTTGCTCTGGCGGCATTCCTGGAAGCTCTTCTGGGAAAATATCTGGAAACTCTTCGACTATCCGGGGTAGCTGCACTGCGGCTACTGCCATCCGCAATACTGGAGAAGAAGGTTCAACTTCGTCTCGGAAAAAGGAAAACTCTGGCTCGCCTGAAATGCTAAAAATAATCCTGCCAATATGGCAGTCTATCCTAGCATACTGGTCTCTCAACCAATCCATCCCTAAGACTACATCATAATCGGCCATCGGAAACTCTATCAATCTAGCGGAGAATTCTCTACCGCGAACTACGATCCGACATGAGAAAAAATACTCTATCTACTCCCACAAGACCGTTACCAGTAAGTATATTGAGCCTTACTGATAATGACTCGGGCTCCAGTCCTATCCGTGTCGCGAATCGTACTGACATAAATAAATGCGATGCACCAGAATTAAATAATGCTGATGCTGGAAAGGAGTTAACGAGAATAGTACCTGCCACTACCTCACCTGGTGCTAATCCTTCTTCTCCTATGGTCAAAGCCAGCATTTGACCATGTCCTCTGGGTGTGGGTCCCCTCTACTAAAAACCTCTCTGGTGATTCTGGGTCTGAGCTTGGACTTGGGCATACTGCTGCGGTCTCTGCTACTGGAATGCCTGGGCCTGAGGTGGTAAGGGCCTCGAAAACGGGTACTGCTGCTACTGCTGGACTGGTACGGGGGCTGGCCCCCTAACTGAAGGACTAAAAAAGGTTGATGAAGATGAACTCCCCCTGTTCGGGCAGTTCCCAACCCTGTGGTCCGGGCACCACAAACCAAGCACAACCCATGTGCTCTGCGACACTCTGATACCATATGCCCTGGCTTCCCATAATGAGTGCAACCCATTACGGAAGACTGCTTCTGCTGCTGCTGGGGATATGTCGGGGTTGAATGTTGAACCGACGTCACTGAGGCCGCCCGCCTCGGAGCTCCAATGGTCAAAGCCCGGGCGGCCGGGGCTGGTGCTGAAGACTGATTCATCTGGCTGTGAGACCTCTTCCGACTCCCGGTCTGGTCCATAATCCTCTGGGAGGTATACTCATGCCTCTTTGTTGCTCTCAATACTGCATCAAAAGTCTGATACTCAAACTGCTCCACTGCCAGTAAAATCTCCAGGTGGAGTCCCTGCTGAAACTGCTGAGCTCTGTCGAACTCGGTTGCCACCAAGGTGGAAGCAAACCGACTAAGTCTCGAAAACGCGGTCGCATATCGACCGTCTTGTCCATCTGCTTCAAATTGGTGAACCTCGTCTGTAGATCGTACCGAGCTACAGTATCAAAGTACTTGGTCTAGAATCTCTCACGAAATACTGCCCAAGCAATAGGTGCCACTAATCCAACGGCCTGCGCCGCCCACCAGCTGCGGGCTAGATCAAATAACTGCAAGCGCACTACGGCCACCTTCTCGTCTTCTGGAGTCCTGACTGCTTCTAGAATCACCTCTGTATCCTGCAGCCAAGCATCAGTAGCGATAGCGTCTTCACTGTCGTCAAAGAATGGAAGGTTCAGGCGCTTGAAGCTGTTGGTCGCACTATTACCTTGATGACCAACTTTGTTCATAGCATCTGTCACTGCCTGGTACAATGCATCTTCTCGACGATCTTGAAAAGCTAATAATGTCCTGATGAGACCTACCAAGGTACCATCATCAAGCTCTGCAGGCTGGACGGGCTGAACTGGTGGCTCTTGACCCCCAGTAGGCATGACTCTAGAGGCTACTCCTGAATGCTGGGCTTGATCTCCAGGTTGTTGCTGGTCCACGGAAGGTACTCCGCTTTGCCGATCGGTAGGACCAAGAACAATGCCGCTGAAGAAGACGACATAGGGAACAATAAGGAAGGACCAGGATAGATCAAAGATACAAGCATGTGATCAGGTCAAGAATCCAGGGATTTAGAGGATACGAGCAGAGATTAAGGGCGAGTACTGATTGATACATCTATTCGGTAAACCCTCACATATCTTAATTTACAAGACCTGCATGGGCCACCACTTAAACCATGTAATACCCCAGAACCAGAATACTGGAGAGCGGGGGCGAACATAGACAGCTACGTATATTGAAGTGCAACCCACCTCGCTATACGGTCACGACTGTCTAGATACATGAAGGTTTAACTACAAGCCATCAGTCTCTTATGGTCATGAACAAGCCTATCGTCTCAATTTCAACAAGCAATAATTGTTACAAGATGTCAGAGCACCAAATATACAATAGTAAGGCATCCCATACATTACATATTTGGATGATCATGAAGCTAGTCATAAAAAATGTCAAGACTAGCAAGAGTTTCAGTCATACATGATCAACCCTAGGATTTGCCAATCATGTTATAGCCCGTAGGCATACAGTAAATAAAGGTGCAATACGAGCTAATACGTGCTCGTCGGCTAAACGCCTCAAAAGAATATTTATACAATAAAGTAGGAGAACAAAAAAGAACCCACTCTTTGTCAAGGTTACGCCTGGTGGTCACCATCTGGCTGGAAGGTAGGTAGATCCTCTGGAGCTGCTCCGATATCTGGCCAAATAAAACCAGCTGGGTCAGACCCCAGAAAGAGCAAGTGCCACAAAGGAGGCTTCACTTAGGAACTAAAACCAGCATATAATAAATGGATATTAAAGATAATTATATAAGAATCTGATAGTAACAGTAACAACAACAGAGAATTGAGTACGAGGAAACCATTCAGGTAGCCAGGTCGTAACCCTTAAACCAAACAAGGATCGGGGTTGTAACCCTTCACCTGAATAGAAATCCGTCTCAATTTCTTGTTGGAAAAGTAAAACATGACGAGCATGACGTAGGGTGTAATAAGACAATAAACGAAATGAGGACACAGAACTGCTCCAGGATCCAGGTTACAACCTTTAAACCAAATAAGGACCGGGGTTGTAACCCTTCGCCTGAACAGAACTTGGCCCCTGATCATTGTTGTTAAGGTGAGCATACATAATCATGTTATTGAAGTAACCAGGTACCGGGACAGGGTAAGACTTAGACTCCATTCAACATTCACGGCCAAGCAAACAAGTACGGCTTGATACTTTAACTAACTAGAGTTATCACAGGCCTAGTTACTAGCAAGATGCAATGAGATTATTCCAACAGCCATAAGCCCTACAGACCATCCAGGTTATTTAGACGCAATTTAGGGGTTGGATTCTTGTGGGTACATTGTCCAAGAACACATGTACCCTTAAGTAGCTTGATGGGTGCAACACATAACAGTGTACTGGAAATGTGTCCTACTCGACGGCAGGCTACAGATCCCATGATGGGGCGCCCAGATAACGGGTTGCCTACAGCTGGGAATTCTCTTCATGACTACTGGATTATTCTAGTTATTAGCCTTAGTCAATTTAAGTAGGTACCCCTGACCATGGTTCTTAGAGGTCCCTGCCCTAGACATGATGCGAGACAGTACTGGTTTATTTATACATACACAATCGTCCACGGTGTCCAGGCCATTCATTCTTGTCATGTCATGCTAACCGTCGCAACAGCTTTCAATAGTTCCCATCATGTAGCTTGTCAAGTCATGTCATGTCAACTTCATACCATGTCGTGTACAATTATCATTTTAAACATATTAAATAAATTTGTGATTATCAAGTTATGACAAAAGGCGTAAGGATATAGAAGGGTAAAGGTGTACGCCATAGGGACTCAAGTCTCTACGCGCGTACTACTACGCTAGGCCAAGGGGCCTCAAGCGTAAAGTGGCTTATGCTAGGAAGAGCAAGGTGAGATAGCTCTACTCGAGCAAGGGTGCATGCGGATGGAGTTTTACGCGAGCCAGGGGTTTACGATAGCAAGCCGTAGGCAAGTGAGGCTCTACGCGAGGAAACACTCGAGCAAGACTTTACGCGCGCGAGAGTCTGCTCGAGCCAGGGTTTTATGCGAGCATGATTTTACGCGAGCGGGAGGGCCCCGAGCGTAAAATTCGAATGAACTCAGCGTAGAACGGAGTACGCTGGCACGCAAATACGTGTGCATAAAAGGCTGAATAATACGCTGTCACTTAAAACGTAGGCGTAAAGGCTAAACACTACGCTAACACGTTAGAACGTGTGCGTAAAACTTCATCTTCTCCTTATGGCCAAGACAAGCAGGCGTAAAAGCTCACGAACTTAAGTAAGCCCTATCTCGGTCAAATCTCGATGAAATCCAACCATTCAAGAGCCAAACTTGCATAAAATCGATATCCCGACTATATGGAACTCTCTATTTCGGAAACAACCAAGTTTTAGAAGATCAAAACCATGAAAGATAAAAAATGCTAAAACTTAGATCTACATGAAATGAGCCATGGAATTCTGAGTTCCTCCATGAAGCAAGTTGCACTTACCTAAGCCTCTTGTTAGGTGGAGGAGTAATGGAGGAAGAAGAAGAATTAATGAAGAAGTAAATGAGGAGAGAGAAGGGGTATGCGGCTAATAAAGGAAGAGAGGGGTGGTAGGTAGGGGTTTGCATTCCAACCCAAACTGAACCAACCAAGCCGAACCCGATGCATGCTAGAACCATGAAATGCTAACTAACTCATGCCAATGCAGAACCCAAGGCTAGCCAATCAGGACAATTCTATACAGAGGTCCAAAATTATGTACACGTATAACAAAATACGTAATACGAACTACAGGTGTTACAGGATCGACCCGAAGACCTTAGTTTAGTCGAGTTGACCGACAAGTTGACCAAGTTGACAAAAGTCAACTTTGGGTCAAACTTAATCCAATTCAACTTAAACAAAGTTAGAATGACCTAAAAACTTGTGTGTGACCTAAAAATTAGTAAATGGACTAGTTGACCAATGTTTGACCAGGTTTGACCAGTGTTGACCAGGTTTGACCAGAGTTGACCAAGGGTTTACTTTGACCAAAAGGGACCTAGAAGCATGTAGTCTTGCATTGTAGCTATTTTTTTGATATTGTGGACTTGGTTGTGACATGTGTATACTTTAAATAGGTTTATATTGCCCCGATAAAGCTACAATTCATCATCAACAGTTCTGTTTGCCAAGCGAGTACATTCTCTGACCATTTCATACTTGTTTGGATATGTTCTCTTGTTATAGACTAGTATACTTGATGCTGACACGATGTTCACACGGATTAGTACCCTATGGATCTTTTCATGTGATGTTATCCCCTCGGATACATCGAGTATATCATGTTCATATATTTTATCGTGTTCATTATGTACTCCATGTATTCATATTTATCCATGTACACTCATATGTTATTCATGTTCACTTATGACCATATGAGCTCCATGTATAAAGTAGTTATTATTCATGTGCAATAACATATCATGACTCGATCCTTGTGTATTGATTGGGGGCAGGGTGAGTGTAGTTGGTTATGTGATTATTATCCCCAGTAGGTATTCATGTGCAACTCCATAGTTTATCCATGTGCAACCCAACCTGTTTATATAACCAAATTATGCTCTAAATCACGTAGATAGTTACATTTCTCTATTTATCATATTTATATCTCATCTCGATATTCTCTCTCTTGTTAATTTTTTTGCAGCATTTCATGTATAATTTTCTATAGCTTGCTTTATATGTCCAATCCTGATATAATCTATTGTGAGAGATATGTGCTCGTTCCGTCCTGATTGGACATGTTAAAAATTTTACAGATGATGATGAGGAGTTCTACCCTACTTATTATGGCACTAGCTTAGGTGACACTGGTGACGTAGACCCTCAGGAGGATCCAGCAGTCGCTGAGGACTTGCCCATAGTCTAGCTGAGACTTTAGTATCTTATTGTCTATTTATTTGAGACATTATGAGTTGTACTTTGAGATTTTGTTCTGGTGGTTTTACACCAAGACTTCTATTATATCTGTGACTCTCTTGAGATTATTCTTTTATTCCATCTCAGTTTGTAATTTAGTTACTTATTATTTATTCTCCATTCGGAGCATTTCATAGACTGTGTTAGATACTGTAGCCTAGGACAGCGTTCTACTGCTGACAATGCGGCGTAGGCTGGACGTACTATACTTCTCGTGCCCTTTCACTGGGTGCGGGTTGTGACATATTTTTAGTGGTGGCCCATGCAGGTCGACAATCACAAATAGTGTGATTTCATAGTGGTACTCGAACTAGAGTATCATTACAGCCTGCAGTAGGATATAAGATATAAGTTAAGGTAATCAATCACATTAGGAAAACTCTTATCAAATTCTAGTTGTTAATTGTCTCCTTTTGAAAACAACTGTCCTCCTTTGACGATTTTGCTTCTTTTTCAGTAATTGATTCCTTGTTTGATCTGTCTTCAGGATGGTGGAGACACGATAGCAGCGCTCTGGTCTTAGGGATACCACTGAGAGGTCTGCTACTTCTCGTCTGACTCAGCAGGACCCAGGGACCACAATACCTCTTATTCCAGCTCAGGTGGGCCCGTCTGCAACTTTTGGGGGTGCTCCTCCACCAGTTTCGAGGACTATCCCAGGAGTTCAGGGGATACTACCACTACCACCATAGGGGACAGTTGATGTGGCACAGTTCTTTTCTTTCATGCAGCAGATGATGGAGATGCAGCGACGCCAGGCAGAGGACATGAGGCAGGGCATTGATAATGCCCATCAGTTAGCGATGGTGGCAGTGGAGAAGGTGGCTGCCCAACCCCAAGAAGGACAGATCCAGCCATACCAGCCAAGGACTCCAGGTATTCAGGATTTCCAGAAGATGAGGCTGCGAGACTTCAAGGTACCGAGGGTATCCTATATGTCGACGACTAGATCGAGCATATAGAGGAGATCTTTCGTCTTGCAGAGGTACCGGCCAGACTCCAGGTGGAAGCCGCAGGCAGTCATATGCAGGACCTTGCCCGTACTTGGTACCAGACCGACCCCAGGGTTGGTACTACGGGGCAAACTTGGGAGGCTTTTAAGAAGCTTTTCAAGGAGAAGTTCTTCCCCGATACTGCACTTGGCGCGTTGGAGAAGCAGTTTGAGAACCTGGTTCAGGGGAACCAAAAAGTAGAGGAGTACACCGGAGAGTTCTGCCACCTGGGCAGATTTATGGAGGCCCTTAGCGAGACAGCGAAGGCTATGAGGTTCATGAAGGGCTTGGTTAAGGAAGTCAAGTCCTTAACCAAGAGCAACATGAATGCTACATTTGAGGAGATTTTGATAGAAGCTATGGCAGCGAAGGATGATCTGGAACTAAAGACAAAGAAAGGTCGAGATTCACACGGAGCCAGTGGCAATGGGGGCCCAACCAAGAGGCATGCTCATCAGCAGGGGCCTTTCCAGCAGCAGCATAGGCCGTTTTAGCAGGCACCGCAGAGACAGGGTCAGTAGGCACCGAGACAGCAGTAGGCCATCATTTGTGACTTCTGTAAGAAGCCAGGGCACGGATGGAGTGAATTCATAAAGAGACTAGGCAAGTGCCTACTCTGCGGTTCATCAGAGCATCAGTTGAGGGAGTGTCCTGAGGCTTTCGGGCGTAAAGGACAGGGAGCAGGAACTAAGGCTCCAGTGGAGCAACAGCGGGGACCATTGCCGACTCAACAGCAACAGTTTATCCAGCACCAGCAGCAGACTAGAGGAGGCCAGCAGGGGCGAGATTTAGCCATGGCAGCGGAGGATACCGAAGCAGTAGGCGATCTGATAGCAAGTTTTGTTCTTATCGACTCTTTTCTTGCATTCGTATTATTTGATTCGGGTGCTTCCCATAGCTTTGTGTCTGTATCATTTGCCATTAGACATCAGCTTTCTTCTGAACCATTGCCTAGGACTTGTAAGATCATGACTGGGGGTGGTATTATCCTCGTCCGTGATGTTTGTAAGGATCGGAGAGTAGTTTTGGGAGGCCGAGAATTGGATGTGAGTCTGCTCGTAATGCCATTACCGAACTACGATATTATACTCGGTATGGATTGGTTGAGCAGGTACCATGCCAGTATAAATTGTCGAGGTAGTAGAGTTCTTTTCAGCATGCCAGGAGAGCCAGAGTTCAAGTTCAGCAGGCGAGAGTCAGAGCAGAGCAGCAGAGTTTTCTGTAGAGTTTCAGCAGAGAAACAGAGTGTGCCACATCCACTGATAGTTGAGTTTATGGATGTATTTTCGGAGGAGTTGGCAGGGTTGCCTCCGGATAGGGATATGGAGTTCTCTATAGACTTGGTACCTGGTGCAGAGCCGATATCTCAGCATGTCTATAGAGTGAACAACAATGTGCATGTGGAGTTGAAGAAGCAGGTGGATGATTTGCAGGACAAGGGCTTCATCCGATCGAGTTCTTCACCATGGGGTGTGCCAGTACTCTTTGTACCGAAGAATGATGGGTCGGTACGGATGTGTATCGACTACAGGGCACTCAACAGCCTCACGATCAAGAACAAGTACCCGTTGCCGAGGATCGATGACCTGTTCGATCAGTTGAGCTGAGCGAAGGTATTCTTCAAAATTGATCTGAGGTCAGATTATCATCAGGTGAAGGTGAAGAAGAAGGATATTTCGAAAACAGCTTTCAGGACTCGGTATGGCCAGTTTGAGTTCATGGTAATGCCGTTTGGGTTAACTAATACCCCGACGGTATTCATGAACTTGATGAACAAGGTGTTCCACCAGTACTTGGACAAGTTCGTGGTGGTGTTCATCGATGACATCTTGGTATACTCGAAGACCCCAGAGGAGCATTTGAGAGTGGTTCTGGAGACTCTCAAGAAGGAGCAGCTTAAAGCAAACTCTTGAAGTGTGAGTTCTTCATGGATCGAGTTGATTTCCTAGGTCATGTTGTGACCGAAGATGGGATCTCAGTCGACCCAAAGAAGATCAGAGCAGTCGAGGCGTGGACAGCATCGAGTTCAGTCACGGAGATCAGGAGCTTTCTGGGATTGGCAAGATACTATAGGAGGTTTGTTCAAGATTTCTCCCGAATTGCAGAGTCATTAACTAGGCTGACCCGGAAGGACGTAGTGTTTATCTGGTCAGAGGAGTGTCAGATTGCTTTTGATGAGTTAAAGAAACGACTGACGACAGCCCCAATTTTGACATTGCCATCAGGATCAGGCGGGTTCACTATCTACAGTGACGCCTCAGGAAAGGGTTTGGATTGTGTCTTGTAGCAGCATGGGAAGGTGATTGCTGATACATCCAGGCAGTTACGTCCGTATGAAAAAAAACTACCCTACCCATGATTTGGAGTTGGCGGCAGTTATCTTTGCTCTAAAGCTATGGAAGCACTATCTATACGGAGAGCGTGTGGAGATCTTCACAGACCACAAGAGCTTGAAGTATGTGTTTATACAAAAAGAGCTCAAAATGAGGCAGCGCAGATGGTTGGAGTTGATGAAGGATTTCAACATTTTATTGCAGTACCATCCAGAGAAGGCCAACATGGTTGCCGATGCCTTGAGTAGGTATCCGGTAGCTATGTGCTTGACGATGGATCGTCACTTATTAGCAGATTTGGAGAGCTTGGGGATTGAGGTGATCGTGCCAGGAGTTCGGATACAGATATGGGGCCTTCAGATTCAGTCAGACTTGATGGAGAGGATCAAGTCAGTTCAGTTTGATGATGTTACTCTGTAGTGTATCCGAGAGCAGGTTCGAGCAAGATTGGTGGATGAGGAGTTCGTCATTGCAGAGGATGGCACATTGAGGCACGGTTCTAGACACTGTGTGCCTAGTGGAGAGCATCAGGAGTAGGTCATGCAGGAGGCCCATCGCTCTCAGTACTCTATGCATCCAGGTGCCAACAAGATATAAAGAGATTTGAAACAGCATGTATGATGGTATGGGATGAAGCAGAAAGTAGCACGTTTCGTAGCCAGGTGTCTAGTCTGTCAGCAGGTTAGGGCAGAGAGGCAGAGGCCAGGAGGACTGTTGTAGCCATTTCCCATTCCGGAATGGAAATGGAAGCACATCACGATAGATTTTATTTCTGGATTGCCGTGTTCACCAGGAGGAAAAGACGCGATTTGGGTCATCGTGGACAGGTTGACCAAATCGGCCCACTTTTTGCCATTTAAAGTGGGGACGTCTACTGAGAAGCTAACGAAGATGTATATGCGGAAGATTGTCAGGATACACGGAGTTCCGGTGAGCATTGTCTCGGATCGGGATAGTCGCTTTACTTCTCATTTCTGGCGGAGTCTGCAGACTAGTTTGGGCACTCAGCTCAAATTCAGTACTGCATACCACCTTCAGACAGACGGACAGTCAGAGAGAACTATTCAGATTCTTGAGGACATGCTGCGGACTTGCGTTCTGGATTTTGGAGGTTCTTGGGAGGACCACTCGCACCTAGTAGAGTTTGCATACAACAACAATTACCAGGCCAGCATTAGAATGTCACTATTTGAGGCGTTGTACGGGCGTAGATGTCGTACTCCCTTGTCTTGGGATGATGTTGGAGAGCGAGCTTATTTAGAACCTGAGATGGTTATTGACGCAGCCGAGAAGGTAAAGCTCATCAGAGATTGACTTCGCGTGACGCAGGACAGACAGCGGTATTGGGCCGATAGCCACCGAAGACCCTTGGTGTTTGAGGTACGACATAGACATAGGATTAGGATTTTGTTGTTTATGATTTTTGTTGATCATGTGATTGTTTTTAGTTAAATTGAGACCATGCTTGTGCCAGGTTGGAGATTTGGTATTCTTGAGGATTTTACCGACTCGAGGCACTATTCATTTCGGTGGAGGAGGGAAGCTTAGCCCACGCTATGTCGGACCTTTCGTTATCAGCGGAAGGGTCGGTGATGTGTCATACAGACTGGACTTGCCCCCTTCCTTATCGGGAGTCCACAATGTATTTCACGTATCGCAGTTGAGATGGTATGTGGCAGATCCTAGCCATGTACTGGACTATTCCGAGATTGAGGTGGGCCCTACTCTCAGTTATGCAGAACAGCCTGTGGAGATTCTGGATCAACGGAAGAAGGTGTTACGGAACCAGTCGATACCTTTAGTTCGCGTAGCTTGGAGGCATCACTCTCAAGGAGAGTCCACCTGGGAGAGAGAGGATGAGATGCGCGAGCGATACCCCTATCTTTTCCAGTCTTGAGGTATGATTCTGTCCTTCTTAATCATGCAGTTTGACTTTAATTTTGAGGACAAAATTATTTTAAGGAGGGTAGACTTATAGCATCCACTTTTTTATAGAAAGGATATTTTAGTCATTTTAGCCATTTTGGCCATTTTGTGATTTTTCTAGATACTTTGACTTGTGTTGTCCTAGCAACTGGTTTAACCTTAGTGGACTTTCTATAGGAGCCTAACCATGTCTTAGAATTTATTTTTTACCTATTAGAATTTATTTAGGGCTCGGGTTCAATTTAGAAGGCTTTTGGATGATTTTAAGCCTTTTTGCATATAGCCTTTTTGAGGCTTTGTGACTTGGGCCTTATTTTACTTGAGAGAGTTGGCCCATGTGAAACCCTAACCCTAGAAACCCCCTATATGGCTGGCCACAGCAGTAACCTCCCCCTCTCTCATTCATTTGTGAAGCATAGCCTCCACAAGTGAAACCCTAAAAGTTCTTCTTCTTCAAAAATTCTACTTTCTTCATCCGGAGTCTGTTTCTCCCCAAACAAACTATGTTGCACTCGTCTAGAAGAGGATGATTTGCTGGAGTATTACTAACAAGGAGGCAGAGGCAATTGCTTGAGGGGAATCGACCGACACGACGACCGAGGGACTCCGTTTATTAAGTTTTTGACACTCAATAGGTAAACCCTTTTCTACCATAGTTATTCTGAATTTTCTTTCATATTTTCATCCATATAGGTGCCCTAGACTTCCCCATAAAGTTTGGTTACGTTTCGAGTTCATTTGGTAGCGGTATCGGATATGTGTCGGCCCATCAAGATACGTGTTCGACGAAATACCGCTAAGAAACAAAACTTGCTATTTTTCGATTCTGTATTTACGAACGTTTAGATAATATTATTTTAAGAAACTTTTGTCAAGAAGGATCGGAAATCGATGACATTTTAGCGGCATTTCGGGCATCGGACGCACGTACACCGATCCCGTGCACGAGGCCGTGCATGCCCTGCCGTCAGCGTATTTTATCTCGATGCACAGATAGTAATTTTGCTTGAAATTTCTTGAGCAAGTGCGCACAACCTCTGCCCACATGCTCCAAAAATTTTACGGCTTCTCGTTGGGCGAGCACGAAAAAATCTGACGTACATCGTTCAGCCCGTACAGTGCACTGTGCTGAAATTTGTCACTGAAACGGACTTCGTACACGCTCTCGACGGGACGAGGACCCGTTCCAGGACCTTGGACGCGTAGACCTATACCTGGACTACCCAAGACAACTGAAAATAAGCTATAAGCAAAACCCTAGCTATCTATACAACCTCTACTGTGTCTTCTCTAGGCTAGCAGGCAACCTCCAGGCTATCTGTAAAATTTATTAATAGGTCCAGTCAGGACAGGAGCGAGCACAATACATCTCAACAGTTCATAGCAGGTTAGAAAATATAATCATGCAGTAAAGTAAGATACAGGTACTGAAGGAAATACAATATGTAAACAGAGAGAGAGCTGTAATAGAAATATCTACTATACAATAGAGAACTAATAGTGGCTAGTGAGTCAGAGTACAATATAGACATGTAAATGGCATAGGATGATTCTGATGCTACAGTATAGAATGATTCTGATGCTACACTACTTGGATATTATTCACATGTCTACTTCTACTCCCCCGTACCCTAATCAATACACAAGGATCCAACCAGGTTATGTTATGATTCCATGCAATGGCCCCCGAAGGGTGGTACATGGTAGTCCCATAAATGGGGATTCTAGGAAACCTAATAAATGGGATAAGGATTCAAGAAAGACTCTGTGATCATGAGAGTACATGTCACAAGTGATCAATGAACCGTAGAGCATAGTGATACGCCATGTAAGTGAAACGCACAGAACATGAAGTACCCGATGCTCCCTGAAGGGATAACATCTCAAGAAGGGATCCATATAGTACTAATCCGTGTGACCAACGTGACAGTATCAAGTAAAGTAATTTAAAGCAGAAAAATAATTCTAAACAGGATATGAAATGATCAGAGAATGTACTCGTCTGGTATCCTGAATGTCCAAAGAGAATATATTGTCCGAGGAGTGGTGTATGTCTCCTATAGAACAGTACAAGTCATAACAAGTCTAAAATAAGGAAATAGACTGCTACAATGCATCTACATGAAGTTTGGGGTCAATCTAGGCTAAAGCCAACCTTTGGTCAACTCTAGTCAACTAGACTAGTCAAACTAGGTCAACTAGGTCAAACCTAAACCAAACAAGTCTATACTAGTCTAACAAGTCTATTCTAGGCCTAATCAAGACTAAACTAGTCTAACTAAACTCTCACTAGGCAAACAGACACACCATAGGCTAAGAGCCCTAGGCTATAGGCTATATCATGCCTAAGCCAAACCACAAACACATATACACGTAACAATATATATATATCTAATACATTGTAGTACACTCATAACATATAGGCTACCTATATGTACATCCCACATATATATATATATATATATATATATATTTTTTAGGGTACCTATATGTACATCCCATATATATATATATATATATATATATATATATATATATATATATATATATATATATATATATATATATATATATATATATATGCATCACTATTCACATATTCATATACATAAATATATATAGGAAAGCTATATATATAGGCACATAGAGAGAGAAAAAGAGGTAAAAGAGTGAGTATGTGTGTGTTTGGCATGTGTGTGAAAGGATATGTGTTAATGTTCTAAAATTTAGTGATAGGTAGGTGTATGTGACATGGGATACATGATGTCAAAGGGTGTATGAATGCATGTGTGTAAAAGGTTATAGGTTAACTCAGTTTATAGAAATACATACATACATACTTACCTTGTATACATGCATACATACATATCATGTATATTATATTTACATGATACATACATGTATACTTGTATTATATTATACTTACATTCATGTATATTAGATACTTGTATTTATATTAACATATTGCAAACATTCATTTCATTCATGCATCTATGCATTACCTACATGTTTTATACATATGCATACATTCTATATTCATATCATTTCATACATTAACATAGAGACATACAAACATGCACACATCATATATTTCATACCTTGCATTACCTTACATATCATGTTATATATTATCATTCATTCCTTTCATATATTACATTATCTTTAAGTTGAATACATCATATATGGATACAATACATTATCTTGCATGCTTGTATTCATATATTACATTCTATATTACCTATATACATGTATATCCTCCATTCATTCATGCTTGCATCATATACTCTACATTACCATACATGTTGTCATTATATATTGCATTACAATATTTATACATTATGCATTCATATCTATCATTACATATATATCTTCATGCATACATTGTATATCATTCTTTCATTCATGCATTGCTTATATGCATTATATTAATTGTATTCCTACATGCTTGCATTCAACCATATATATACATTAATGTAAAGAGAATATATATCATATATATATTATTTTATTTATCTAACATATCATGCATTATATACTCTATATTCATTTAATATCCATACTACATAGGCTCATAGGTTACTCAAAATGCATATATCGTATAGTCACCCTTCTACTTAAAATCAATACTGTACCAATTGGGCATTCACTAAATTCTATGATTAAAGTATGTCGTAGCCTTTGTGTTAGATTTCCGAAACTTTAAACGGATCGCATTTTCGTGTCCGGAAGTTCCCGGAATCGCGAAAATACCGAAACACGTTCGTCTTTCGTATAGCTGACACTCAAATAATTCTACAGAACGTTATATAAAGAATTTGGTTTATTAAAATATATATTTGGAAAGATAACTTCGATACGGTTCTTTTAAAAAAAAATGGGAGATAAATCGGAGTTCTAAGCTAAAAGTTATGATATTTCTAATTTGTTTTGGATAATAAAAACGTGGATGAAAATTATGACGGATTTGACAAAAGAACACATATAGGCCAAGATACTTGGATACAAACATTGGTATCCAAATGAAACTCATTCTAACCATCCTAACTAAGATCAATCTACTCTCTAACTATTATAAAACTGAATTTAAATATCTATTTAAATTATTATCATACATACATACACATGGGGTGTCCTAATTTGGGATCTATCAAGTAGGACACAAGACACATATCTAAAATCCTCAAGAGAGCTCCAAATGGCCTCAAATTTGAATCTAAATGGGACACATGCATGAGGATGGATCCTACGAATTCAAAACTAATTTATATGCAAAGGAAATCGATTTAGAGGATGGGTTTTACCTATTGGGAGTGGAATCCCAATGAAATCCTTTAGGACACGGCTCCGATACGAAGATCCCTCAAAGTGGACACTCCTCCTTGCACTCCTCTTCCAATCCTTGGTAGCACCCTTCCCTTGGAGAATGGAAATGATTGAGGGAAGGTTTGGTGAAGGAATGATTTGATTTGGAGATCAAATCAATGGGAAGGCTCTCTAAAATTGGGGAAGAACAAAAGGAAAATAAAAGAGGCAAGATTGTAATGAATGAAATGAATCATTATCTCCTAAAGGTGGCTGCCATAAAGAGTCCATTAGGGCTAATAGGAAATGTCCTAATTGCCCCTCTCTAGTCTCATATGGTTAAGTCTAGACTAGGTTCAAGTTTGGGGTCAAAATGATCTAGTTTTGAGTCTCTAACTTAACCATTCTAACATGATAAAAATTAATTTAATTAACTAACTTAATGTTGGGTCTTGTGAGCCATGCTTAACTTAATATTGGGCCCTATCTAGAGTTCAAGCTACCCGGGTCACAATAGAAGTCTGAACGAGACGAAACTCAAATCTGACTAAACAAATCCAATAAAAACAATATTAAAAATATAAAATTTTCCCAAAATATTAAAATATAAAGAATGACCAAAATCATAATACATTAATTTAAATATTATTAAAATAATCTAAAATTCACCAATTAATCAAAATCCTAAATAATTCAAAAGTCACAAAATAACCAAAATACCCTTAGCCTAAAAAGTTGTAAATAGTCATTCTAATCACATGGTTAGGTCCCCATGGTTAGTCTCTAAGCTTAGCAAAACTAGGGATTAACTAGTTAACCATCAAAATTACAATTCTACATTTTAAATAGTTTTAAATTGATTAAAAAATTACCAAAAATCATAACATGAGTTAAATCTTATTATCGATTAATCAAAATTATAAAAGTTCAAAATTACCCTCATTTTAGAAAAGTGGGTGATACAAGTCTACCTTCCTTAGAAGAATTTCGTCCTCGAAATGAAGATGGTCGTACTTTTTCTAGAGTCTCGTTCCCAACAATCATGGTCTCAGAACTTACCTAAATCATACGATTAAAAAGGATGACATACAGGGTCATGGCATATGGTGGTAGTGAAAGTCTCTTCTCGGTATACTAGTCATGCTAACCAAAAGGGTCATAGGGTATCAAACATACAAGCAATCGGGGGTGTTAAACTGGAAAAGATACAGAAATAACAAATCATCAAAATTGTAAGGCAGTCTACCATCCTATATAAAAACTGGTACTTATCAAAAAATAAAATAAGGTAACTACCAATTATCTATAAAGGGGTACTATTCAAAAAAAAATCAAAATCAAAAGTTAAAGAATGAAAGTCAATTGCATTGAAATCCAATCACAATATATATATATATATATAGAGAGCGTTAGAGAGGGAAAAGCTAGCATTATGTAAAGGTTATGTGGTTTGTGTGTGTATGGGTGTATGTGAACATGTTCATAGGGTTAGATAGTAGACGTGTGTGTGTGTGTGTGTGTGTGTGTGTGTGAAATATACATAAAAGTGTATAGGAGGATTTGGGTTTCAAAATAATAGCTATCAAGTTACACTACTCATGGCATATTGGTTAAACAATCTTTAATGCACAACCTATTTACTCATAACATGCATGGCTAACCATATATATACATATATCTATATGTATAGAGAGGTAGAGATTTAGTTATATATCTATATATATTTTAACATGTATGCATAAACTATATATATATATATATATATATATATATATATATATATATATATATATATATATATATATATATATATAAAAATATATATATATATATATATATATATATATATATATATATATATATATATATATATATATATTTATTGATATAGATATATATATATACCTATATAGATATATGATCATAACATAGAGATGAAGGGTTAGGTTTACATGGCAGTTGTGAACATTAGTGTACATTAGTGTAGAGTGTCAAGAGTACAGGGGTTATAACTTAAAATGAAGGGTTCAATCATTCAGTTCAGTTTAACATTACATATTAAATCTGAAATTGAACTAAACATTTAAAATCAATGTGAAAAAATGTTAACATGTATTCAGTTTTAGGATTTTGGAGAAATTCGAACATCAAACCAACCCAATGTTTATCACAACCTAACATGTAAAAATATGAAACCTAACATTATATCCCTACATACAACAATGTATATACCTCAAAATATTACATTTAAAAACAACAATTTGAACTAATATTTAAAATCCAGTATTAAGGGTTAATATGCACACAGTCTAAGATTTGACAAGTTCAAACACAAAACTCAACCAATTTCTTTAAGAATTGAAACCTTGTGTATAAGATACATGTACAGTGATGTAAACAAAACTAATAACATGAAATTTATATTTAAATTACGAATTTAAACTGGAAAAGCAGAGAACCGGTCTCTGATACTGTACTGTATCAGAATATTGGGGTTTTGAGAATTTAAACATCAACAACATATTAATATGCATTTAGATGGATTGATAATCAAAGTGTAGCATGCATACGTGTCAGACAAAGTGTCTGTGTCCAATATATATATTCTCATGTCCCAATATAAAAATCAAATTCTATATCAAGACCAATATTAGATTCCTACCAAGATTGCAAAGCAGGTGATTGATGTAATCAAGACAATTTTATTATTATTATTTAATACAAGAATAATAGCAAGAAGGAAATAACGATAAAATATGTTCTGCTTATCTGTTTAAAAGAAGGAACCATTTTGAAACCAGAGCTATAATATCAAATCCAAGATAAGGTCTAGCAAAATCATCGATTCATTATTTTAAGAAGAGATTCATAGTAAGAAGTTACACAAAGGTTTATAATACAGCTAAAGCTACTCCTACTCCTAAGTTAAGTTATGAGAAACAAAACAAAAAAATAATTTTTTTTGAAAGACTGAACAAAAGTAGAGAAAACTTGTTCAAGAGTATTTAAGGTACAATCTGATAATCATATGCGTCTATCCAAAATTATGGTGCTCCAAATCCTCGTCATACTAGTAAGCAGGGCTACGATAATCACAGAGTCCATGACTAAGGTACATACCTCTAGGTTCATGGTATTTAAAATTTCTGCATTGCCGCATGCGACGACAAAAATCTTAAATTTCCACACCCGAGAAATAGGTCCAAAATCTGACTATGTACTCACTATGCCAGCTAACATGACTATCGATGATTCTAGATCCCATAACTGAGGTGACCTAGCCCATATGATTTTTTTCTTAGAAGAAAAAAAAGTAAACATAACACAGGAACAACAGAACAAATTGATCCGTCAACAAGGAACAGATGGAATCGAATTTCAAGATAGTTATAAGAGACAATTACGGGAATGGAATAGAGAAGAACGGAACTTACAGCAAGATCTCTAATGGTCTGTGCATCCTCGACTGTCCTGACGATAGCTTGCCCTGCTGGTTTTTCCTGGCCTGTTGATGATGCTGCATGAACCGTAGCTGCTGAGAGAAATTAGAAATGACGGAAGAAAGTCTCTGTACAGACAGAGGTGCACCTCTAATGTAGCAGAAATGCCAACCTGAGTCGGTACAACAAGAGCTGCGGTCTCGAGGCCCTGATGAACAGGATGAGAGGTGGCCAGCCTCTCGATAGTATTCTCCGGACCGGAGCGATGAGATCATGTCTCCATAACCATCATAAAGACAGATCAAAACAAGAAGCAATTACTGGGAATGAAGCAAAAATTCAAAGGAGGACAGTTTATATTCAAGGAAAGACAATAAACAACAAATTTAGATAAAATAAATCTGATTAAGAGTTTTCCTAGTGTGATTGAGTACCCTCAAAAATATTCTAATCCTACTACAGGCTGTATTGATACTCTAGTTCGAATACCATTACATAAACTCGACCTGCATGAGCCACCACTAAAAATGTGTCACGACCCGGACCCTAGAGTAAGGACACGAGAAGTGGGTACGTCCAGCCTACGCCGCAGTGTCGGCGGTAGAACGCTGTCCTATGTCACAACATCTAAGAATATAATGCTAAGCAGTTTATACTCCCCGAATGGGGGTGACATAGCAGAATGTAAACTCAATCACATCCAAGGTAGAGAATAATGAAAGATAGATAAAACATGAAATCCAAAAGAGATACAGCAGATAGAAGTCTAAGTGTCTAAGATACACAAACCCAGAAATACATCTCAAAGCTCAAATACAGTAATCCATAAATACAACTCAAGACAACTGAAAATAAGCTATAAGCAAAACTCTAGCTATCTATACAACCTTTACTGTGTCTCCTCTAGGCTAGCAGGCAACCTCCAGGCTATCTGTAAAATTTATCAACAGGTCCAGTCAGGACAGGAGCGAGCACAATACATCTCAACAGTTCATAGCAGGTTAGAAAATATAATCATGCAGTAAAGTAAGATACAGGTACTGAAGAAAATACAGTATGTAAACAGAGAGAGAGAGCTGTAATAGAAATATCACCTATACAATAGAGAACTAACAGTGGCTAGTGAGTCAGAGTACAATATAGACATATAAATGGTATAGGATGATTCTGATGCTACAGTATGGAATGGTTCTGATGCTACACTACTTGGAAATTATTCACATGTCTACTTCTACTCCCCCGTACCCCAATCAATACACAAGGATCCAACCAGGTTATGTTATAATTTCATGCAATGGCCCCCGAAGGGTGGTACATGGTAGTCCCATAAATGGAGATTCTAGGAAACCCAATAAATAGGATAAGGATTCAAGAAAGACTATGTGATCATGAGAGTACATGTCACAAGTGATCAATGAACCGTAGACCATAGTGATACGCCATGTAAGTGAAACGCACAGAACATGAAGTACCCGATGCTCCCTGAAGGGATAACATCTCAAGAAAGGATCCATATAGTACTAATCCGTGTGACCAACGTGACAGTATCAAGTAAAGTAATTTAAAGCAGGAAAATAATTCTAAACAGGATATAAAATGATCAAAGAATGTACTCGCCTGGTATCGTGAATGTTCGAAGAGAATATACTATCCGAGGAGTGGTGTCTGTCTCCTATAGAACAGTACAAGTCATAACAAGTCTAAAATAAGGAAATAGACTGCCACAATGTATCTACATGAAGTTTGGGGTCAATCTAGGCTAAAGTCAACCTTTGGTCAACTCTAGTCAAGTAGACTAGTCAAACTAGGTCAACTAGGTCAAACCTAAACCAAAAAGTCTATAATAGTCTAACTAGTCTATTCTAGGCCTAATCAAGACTAAACAAGTCTAACTAAACTCTCACTAGGCAAACAGACACACCATAGGCTAAGAGCCCTAGGCTATATACTATATCATGCCTAAGCCAAACCACAAACACATATACATATAACAATATATATATCTAATATATTGTAGTACACTCATAACATATAGGCTACCTATATGTACATCCCACATATATATATATATATATATATATATATATATATATATATATATATATATATATATACATCACTATTCACATATTCATATACATAGATATATATAGAAAAACTATATATATAGGCACATACATATATATATAGAGAGAGAAAAAGAGGTAAAAGAGTAAGTGAGTATGTGTGTGTTTGGCATGTGTGTGAAAGGATATGTGTTAATGTTCTAAAATTTAGTGATAGGTAGGTGTATGTGACATGGGATACATGATGTCAAAGGGTGTATGAATGCATGTGTGTAAAAGGTTATAGGTTAACTCAGTTTATAGAAATACATACATACATACTTACCTTGTATACATGCATACATACATATTATGTATATTACATTTACATGATACATACATGTATACTTGTATTATATTATACTTACATTCATGCATATTAGATACTTGTATTTATATTAACATATTGCAAACATTCATTTCATTCATGCATCTATGCATTACCTACATGTTTTATACATATGCATACATTCCATATTCATATCATTTCATATATTAACATAGAGATATACAAACATGCACACATCATATATTTCATACCTTGCGTTACCTTACATATCATGTTATATATTATCATTCATTCCTTTCATATATTATATTATCTTTAAGTTGAATACATCATATATGGATACAATACATTATCTTGCATGCTTGCATTCATATATTACATTCTATAATACATATATACATGTATTTCCTCCATTCATTCATGTTTGCATCATATACTCTATATTACCATACATGTTATCATTATATATTGTATTACAATATTTATACATTATGTATTCATATCTATCATTACATATATATCTTCATGCATACATTGTATATCATTCTTTCATTCATGTATTGCCTATATGCATTATATTAATTGCATTCCTACATGCTTGCATTCAACCATATATATACATTAATGTAAAGAGAATATATATCATATATATATTATTTCATTCATCTAATATATCATGCATTATATACTCTATATTCATTTAATATCCATACTACATAGGCTCATAGGTTACTCAAAATGCATATATCGTATAGTCACTCTTCTACTTAAAACCAATACTGTACCAATTGGGCATTCACTAAATTCTATGATTAAAGTATGTCGTAGCCTTTGTGTTAGATTTCCGAAACTTTAAACGGATCGTATTTTCGTGTCCGGAAGCTCCCGAAATCGCAAAAATACCGAAACACGTTCGTCTTTCGTATAGCTGACACTAAAATAATTCTACAGAAAGTTACAGAAAGAATTTGGCTTATTAAAATATATATTTGGAAAGCTAACTTCGATACGGTTCTTTTAAAAAAAATGAGAGTAAATCGGAGTCCTAAGCTAAAAGTTATGACATTTCTAATTTGTTTTGGTTAATAAAAACGTGGATGAAAATTATGACGGATTTGACAAAAGAACACATATAGGCCAAGATACTTGGATACAAACATAGGTATCCAAATGAAACTCATTCTAACCATCCTAACTAAGATCAATTCACTCTCTAACCAATATGAAACTGAATTTAAATATCTATTTAAACAATTATCATACATACATACACATGGGGTGTCCTAATTTGGGATCTATCAAGTAGGACACAAGACACATATCTAAAATCCTCAAGAGAGCTCCAAATGGCCTCAAATTTGAATCTAAATGGGACACATGCATGAGGATGGATCCTACGAATGCAAAACTAATTTATATACAAAGGAAATCGATTTAGAGGATGGGTTTTACCTATTGGGAGTGGAATTCCAATGAAGTCCTTTAGGACACGGCTCCGATACGAAGATCCCTCAAAGTGGACACTCCTCTTTGTACTCTTCTTCCAATCCTTGGTAGCACCCTTCCCTTGGAGAATGGAAATGATTGAGGGAAGGTTTGGTGAAGGAATGATTTGATTTGGAGATCAAATCAATGGGAAGGCTCTCTAAAATTGGAAAAGAACAAAAGGAAAATAAAAGAGACAAGATTGTAATGAATGAAATGAATCATTATCTCCTAAAGGTGGCTGCCATAAAGAGTCCATTAGGGCTAATGGGAAATGTCCTAATTGCCCCTCTCTAGTCTCATATGGTTAAGTCTAGACTAGGTTCAAGTTTGGGATCAAAATGATCTAGTTTTGAGTCTCTAACTTAACCATTCTAACATGATAAAAATTAGTTTAATTAACTAACTTAATGTTGGGTCTTGTGAGCCATGCTTAACTTAATATTGGGTCCCATCTAGAGTTCAAGCTACCCGGGTCAGAATACAAGTCGGAACGAGACGAAACTCAAACCCGACTAAACAAATCCAATAAAAACAATACTAAAAATATAAAATTTTCCCAAAATATTAAAATATAAAAAATGATCAAAATCATAATACATCAATTTAAATATTATTAAAATAATCTAAAATTCACCAATTAATCAAAATCCTAAATAATTCAAAAGTCACAAAATGACCAAAATACCCTTAGCCTAAAAAGTTGTAAATAGTCATTCTAATCACATGGTTAGGTCCCCACGGTTAGTCTCTAAGCTTAGCAAAACTAGGGATTAACTAGTTAACCATCAAAATCACAATTAATATTTAAATAGTTTTAAATTGATTAAAAAAATTACCAAAAATCAAACATGAGTTAAATCTTATCGATTAATCAAAATTATAAAGTTCAAAATTACCCTCATTTTAGAAAAGTGGGTGTTACAACGGGGCTTCTCGTTGTGTGTGCGGCGCTAAATCGAGCGAGAACGCACGCATAAGTGCAGTCGACACACGGTCGGGTATTCCGATACACATTCTGTAGACACAACACAGACACGATTTCTAACCGAGGTACCCGAGCACATCACGTAGGTTAAGACCAACGTGTATGCCAGATTTTTGGGGGATTGGTTGTATTTTGCGTTTTGAGTCATTTGTAGAAATTGGGTTTTTCGGGTTCAAGTTTTGAATGGAAATGTGTTTTTTTGATTCTTTGACTTTTAACCCGTGTTTTCTAATTTTTTTAGTTCATATATGATATTAGAACTTGCGGGAAGATATCGCGAATGTTTACCTATTTAATTGCTATTT